>WBSA01000029.1:5000-559734 GCA_009828645.1 Calcarisporium arbuscula | reverse complement strand
GCCCAACACGGGGCCTTGCAATTTCCTCCCTACATCAATACATGCGGTGTTCGCGCATCTTGCGGAATCGTACCGACTGACCCATTTCACTCCAGTACTGAATTGGGTATAACTGCACATACAGAACCTCTTGTAATCAGATTTTCAAACCACCCACACGCAAGCCTTGCCTACTCTTATCGGTAACCTGGCGGACTGCGCGAGTGCTTCTGCTTCTCCTCGCCTCAGCAGAGTGAATCCTTTGATAAAGCACCGATCAAAGCTGGCGGCGGCCCATTCCGCGACGAGGTTATTGTACGGGCCTCCTAATTGTTCTGCAACTGATTTCCGAGACTCCACTTACTTCGGCAATGGCCCTTTATCCGGCCACTATCAACTAGGAAATTATGCCGGTGCCGTGCCGCCCTCCCTCGGAGGGGCTGATGGATTGTGTGGAAGGTGAGTTTGGAGAAAGCGAATTTTTCCGCTCTTAAAGTGGGTAATAGTCCGCGGATACATCATCACAATAACTCAACGCTAATACTTCTCCCCGTGCCTCCTTAGTTTGGGATGCAGAGGCACCTGACTTCCACCACTACTTTGCTGCCCAGAGAGAATGTCAGAATGCGGCTTTAGTCCAGATGATGGAGGAAGCGGGTTCATCAGGCGGCCGCGAAGTCCGTCCCGATCATGGTCAATGCCAAACCACATCAAAGAATGAGGCTTTGGCCAATGTTCAAGGCATTTCTCTAATGGAGATCACCAACTGACTACCAGACCAAGAGAAACACCGTTACTCTCTGTCCCACGCATGAGAAAATGCTATGGCTGGTTAAACCTTGATGGCGATACTTTTAGGCAAATGCCTTCAGAGTCAAGAGCGCCTCCACTTGAAGTTAACCGGCTGAAGCGAATCCTGTCACCAGACAAAGAATACATCGCAATCGTCTATGAATACATTGAAGATGGCGAAAATGTTCCAACCCTAGTAGAGGGAAGTGTCCAAGTTCCTTTGGCTCGCTGGCTTCTGCCATACTAAACTCGCCACGTGCGGAGAACTGGAAGAGCAGCGTTCTCATCGATCTATCAGATATCATCTGGACCGGTGGATATGGATGGCACCGGAAACTCTACGGATCGAAGACAGCGGATATGCTGCTAGTACCTTAGTGAGTGCGAGGAAGTGGTCTAGTCGGACTAGTATCGGCAACAAAGTTCATGGTGATTCATTGCACTGGCGCTGCTCGTCGGGTTCTTGTCGCCAGTTTTCAAGGGAGAGTCAGCCACAAACAGCTTCCTCCCTAGCTAAATACTCGGTAATTAAATACCTGGTGGATTACCTCATACGTGCAGAACCTTGCGGATCTTCTAGCCTAGGTTTCCTTTGCTTCGTGAGATCGAGCATCGAGAACGCTATAAGGATCAACTCGCAGAGAAATAGATCATGTTATCACTCTGATATACCTGAGAATAAGAGACGTTTAGTTGATAGTTTCTAGATTTTACAGGCTAGGCGCGGGTGGTGATTAGCTTTCGCTGATCAGCCCTACTCTATAAGTCTTCCTGTCGGTTTCAGGGGCATTGTCGTAAATTATCATTAGCAGGCGTTACAGCATGCTGTTGACATCGCTTTTTAGTCGATTTAAATGCCAAGAGTGTCTCTATCCACTGAGATTTGCAACCTATCTAATAGACCTTGTGATATCCTTCAAATCTTGGCTACAAGTAGGCGGGAATAGGAAAAAGAGACGGGCTATTCACTAGGCATGTGTTTCTTAAGGCAACACCATAGCACATTGGGGCTGTCTCGGACTTTATAAACGCCGCGGTATTCAATGTTAAGCTTTATAGCATTGTTACACGTCGGAGAAAACTACCATCGCCTCAAAGAATAATACTGCCTACACAGTGTTCAGCTGGGTGACGAGAAAGTCCCTAAAGCGTCTTCTGACTTCTCCTTAAACGTGAATCTCCTCCTCGTTTCTGTGCCTATCGGCGACCTGTAGATATCTTGGCGGTGGCGGTGGCATTTCCTACAGCTTCCTAGGTCGCTATTTTCCTTCTTTTCTGACCAAAGATTGTCCTCGACCATGTCTGCGCTCGTTTATGTGCATCCTTGAGTCGTTTCTTTTCAAAGTGTGGTATTAGACATCCGAGGATGACCTGCGGGTTATTGCTACCAAGGGTCGACAAATCAGGGCGTAGACGTCGAAACCAGTGCACAAAAAAGGCCAACTCTACTCCATCAAGATTATGGTAGCTAGTTAGTTTGTCAGTTTTGCTGAAATATACAGGTCTCCACCACATACCTGGAAGGATAAACTGGTTTCCCCAGGATTTGAAGCAGTGGCGTGCTCGCGGAAGTTTTAAGGCCAACTCCGACGCTTGGACTTCAATACCTGGAAGTGTAACGAGAATCTGATATCCAAGGGCATCACCAATGGCGCCTAGGCATAAACCTTCAGCGACAAAACATCTCAGAGTGTCGAAATCGACATTGCACTGCTCTCCACTCATATTTTCCAAGGCTATTGTCGCGGGTTCTTTACCACGGCTGGTAAGGCGCATCTCCGCCGCCCGAGTTTGATAATGTCGGCTTCTATTGTAGGTTCTGTTTCTGTCTCTCCTCTGTTCTTCAACTTTACCTACTTCTTTCAGATACTCCATACCCAGGTGAAGTAACCCGAGTCGTATTTCAGCTGTACAGAACCTCTGCCGATCTTTGGCCTCAAGAATCGTACGAACAAGATCCCCAACCAGCGAAGAAGCCTCTGCACCTCCTGCCTTTTCTTCTTCCCGAGGTTCGGGGAGGGAGCATTGCATGATCATTTGAAGCAGTCTAGCTTTCCCTTGTAGAGAAATATTATGATCTGACGATTCTAAAGCTTTCATGAGATCTGGCATACTCTGGTCTCTCAAGTCTTCTATTACAACAGAGATGCGTATCCTGGCAGTCGGTTTGAAGATTGGGGCTTGGCTGAGGTCTGGGACTGACTAGAGTTAGGTGGGAAGATGGTGTGGCTGGCTGCTGGAGGAGTGCATGATTTCAACAGCATAAGTAGATATCTCGGTCGCGGATGATGAGTCTCGAGGCCGAAGAGCTTTTCGAGGGCAATGCACAGGTCTATTCCCGGACAAGGATCTAGATTTCTTGGATAAGTTACTTCTTCGGGCAATATTGTTCAATTACATCCCAGAGAAGTGATGTATCCCTATCACGCACACCAAGTTATGGCGGTGATTTCGTTTTTATGTTTGATTAAAAGGGCTAGCTCGTTTGATTGCTGAAGTAGAATGACATTGTTGTCCGTGATTGAAGCGTCAGGGATGCTTTCGTGAAAGACTACCCCAGCCTGTTGGCATATTAGAGACATCAAGTCTCTTTATGACGACGAAATCTATTCGTCCGTTGTTTTGAAATCGAGTGATGTTTTTCGCGGAATGAATGTTTATTGGGACAGCCAAACAATTGCGGAGAAGATTTATGTTCAAGGGCGAGCTCAATCAATTCTTCCATAGGTATTTCGGGGTCTGATGATGTCACGTTCGACTTGCTTTCCTGAATGACTGAGTCATCTCTTTGATGTTCTTCTGACTCTAGGGACATATGATCTCGAGAAATAGGCTCCAAAACAGGGCAACTCGAAGTGCAGGGCCGATAGGACTTTCTTGGAGACAGGATGAGTCCGCATAATTACTTGCTTCTGCAATGGTATAACCTGCTGCAAACCCTTCGTGGTAAACATTCGGAAATGTTACTACCACCTCAGACGCTTGTTGTTCAACTACCTTGAACTCAATACCCCACTCTTCAAGGCGGCGTGCTGGGATAAACAGCGATGCATGGCTGTAATATTGGGAACACCGTTTGCCGTCGTATCTTCCAAGGCGTCTCTCCAGCACCGACCGTGATGACGAAGGGACGCATACCCATACCTTCCGGCCTTCATATAGAATATTGACGGAAAATAGGTCCCAATCTTCAATGTGAAGAGAAAATACTGCGCCAACTTCCGAGCTAGACTCATACGCAAAGGGATAATGATACCTGGTAAGGAATATTTTGTCTCTTTCAGCTTGTTCCCTTGAAGTGGCCAGATAGGGCTTGTGAGCTGGAAGCCCAATCTTCGCTCGTTCAGGCTTAGACTTAGCTGCAATGTCTGTCCGGTAAAAGACATTGGGGGAGGCCATTCTCTAGCCTTCTTTCATGAAGCTCATTAGTTCAGAAACGCAGAGGTTCGACGCAGCTGTGTGATGGACGGCATGACGATCAGCGGAGGTAGAAATAGGAACGCTTCATTGTCAGTCTTGTCTGCGGAAAAACGTAATGCAAGGCTCGATATGAGAACTCTCCCGTGGGGAGTAACCCAGCTCTCCCTTAATCCGTGACATATCGACTTTGAACAGCCCGGTAGTGTTAGCGCCAAGCTCACATGCTCTGGATAATATGTTCGGAAAATCCTTCCACTGTCGTTGAGTCGGGCGGAAGGTTATGATGCCATTTTCCTTGGAGTACGTTAGATGCCCATTTGAAATTCATAGGCGTTATAATGCTTTTCGGCCGCTGTAGCCAGGTTGAGCTTTGCCAGTTGGCGAGCTATGCATAGGGGGGTTGGCGGTCAAAGCTCATAACACCGCTCTCCCCGAGTATTTGACACGCTACTTCGTCTTCTGAATCTGATGTATCACCATGTTGCCCACACAGGTCACTTGGTTCTGATAAGTCGCTATTTTGCTCACGCGAGTCGTCTGACGCTTCACCTAAGTTTGAAGAGGGCGAGACATGTGGGCTATGAAGTCGCGTGCACTCCGCAATCTCGTAACTGCCAGGCTGAAGAGCGGTAGTTTTGTCTTCGGCTATTTTGACTAGAGCATGAATTTGGTCATTGTAGCCGTCGAGAGCTGCCACGACACCGGTGCCCTCCAATTCACTAGATATGTCAGCTCCAACCGTCTTTAGTCTTGTTAGAGCATCAACTAGGCTGCGCGCCTTTGAAAGAGCATTATCGATATGGTCCATTGGAGTTAGCGTATGCTTAGGAAGCGTTTTTGAAGGTTGACGTGATGTGTATTCCGCTATTTCGTGCAAGTTCCAAAGATCCATCAGCCACGTGCAAGCTAAATTGTGCATTTGCAAAATTAGCTTGCACAGAGCTCGCGTCTCATTGGCTAGATGATAATAGTGGATAATTTTGCCCAGGCTTGGGTGCAGAGATAGAAACAAAGGCCTATAGTGATTTTTTCCCTGGACATATTCGGCTACGCGATTGCTTTTTATCCATGATAAAGTATCTTCTTGCCTCCGCTCATGTTTAGTCTCGGAATACCCTCAGCCGGGTGCTTATGTTCAATGTTCACGAAGCCGTCTGTTCTTCCGAGGTAGGTATTTATGCTTATATAAGCATTGCGTCCCCATAGGGCTTACATAATGCCAACGGGACCCGCGACGTATTGGGGACCCCGCTCGCGAAGCCTGCGACTCTACGGAGTATCAATCGCGGATTCCACGAGCGTTAACGGATTATATAAGCCTAGATTATCAACTTACACAGCGCACATTAGGTATGTAAACTCAGCACAACAAGTAGTTAATTGCAGCGCCTAAGATCACAAGTTACAGTAGCTGGATAGTGCTCTTGTTCGCGCTTGTAGGAATCAAGTCATTATGGTATCAATGGAACAAAAAGCGCGCAGCACAGTAGAGTTGGATACTCAGAATACATTGCATCTGCCAATGAGCCAATCCAGGAATTGTCTTATCGCCGTAAGCTAGTTAAGAAATTTGAGAATATGAACAACTGATATCATAGAGAATAGGATTTCTGACATCGTTACCTTCCCGCTCCAGCCTTTCACAATATGTGGGAGGGTTTAGGTCCGGCCTCTCTCCTTGCTCCAGAAACCCAATCATATCTCTGCCGCCGTTCTCACATAAATAGTCAAGACGCAGCTCCGTGATACCCGCCAAATCACTCGTGCAAAAGTCGAGAATAGGTACGAACGTGCCAGCTGACAGAAATATCTTGTCTAAATCCAGTTTAGATACATTTGTTCGTCTGATAAATTCGAGTAAAGAGCTCTCCTCTGCTCGGATATCGTGAAGCCTGCATTTTCTGAGGCGAGGCAATCTTTCCTGTGTGGCTATATGCCGGAGAAGCCTTTCTGAGAAGGAGTGATCTGTGAAGTGCGACTCATAGTACCCAACCAAGTAGTGCAGTTCAAAAGCTTCAAGTTGTGGACAGTGGGACAAGAGTTTTGCGAGGCCTTCAAAATTTTGCCGGATTTTCAGATTCAGCTTGCAATGCAATTTCGACTCTTCTGTACTCTTCGTGAGTGGCAGGTTCATACTCTTCATCTTCTCTGCTTTGGTACCGTTTAACCTCGACTAGGTGAACTTATGCCTATAGATAGCGATCTCAGACTGGCCAGTACCTCGCGAAGGCCAGCATCATCCCAGTTGACCAAACTGAGTTGGTCGGAGGACAGGCCATTAGTGTGTTCGTCGTTACAAATAGCAAGCCCTCGAATATGCAAACGACTAGCAGACAGGGCCTTCATAACCATATGGAAGGTCTCATTAGTTGCCCGCCATCTGCACCTGCTAACCTGCCATCCATTGTTTTCTCCATAGCTCAAGCTCGTCTCTTCAGACAGACATCTCTTTTGTTGTTATAACCGATAACCTTTACTAAGATGGTTCCATTGGGAACAAATCTAGAAAGTCCGTCGAAAGCCTTAACAAGGAAGTTCAAGTCCGTTTCGTTTCTTCTACTTTCACTTCCCGTTAGATTCGGTTGAGGGAGGGTTCCAATAGTGCCGGTGAGACATAGTTCCTGTGTCATCGATATAAGACCTCCATACTGAGTATCCTGAGCGAACTTTCGTAAGGAATTAGTAGTCATGTCGATTTGCTTTGTTCTTAAAAATGGTTTGAAGCGATGGAGGGACCCCGCAGCGACATCTTTACAGCTCAGACGGAGATTCCGAACATCGTCTAGATTAAGAAACTGAGCGACAGCCTCGACTATATCAGCCGGGCAGGTCATCAGTCCTGTAGGCATCCCCGGAGACTCGAGAACGACAAAGTGCGATGTTGGTTGTTGAGTTCCTCAAGTGCTCTGGTGACAGCTATAAGGGAAGCGCCTTCTTTCAGGTCTCCACTTCTTCAGGTCTATTTTAATCTGCCGAGGTTCAAGGACTATATGAACAGATACATGCGCTCCAACTTGAACCCAAGTGCAATGATTAGTTGGAAGGTGCTCCCTTTACTCTGTTCCTTTACTCTGTTTTAGGATTATTACGCATGCGAAATGGAAATACATTGGTGCTTGTGCCTTGCAACCCTTAAACATGCTCTAGGGTAGTCAATAGTGTGCTGTCCGATGTTAACTTATCAACCTCTCGAGTAAAGCAACGAACAATAAATGGAGTATAGGTTCTATTTTAATGGTATACATGGAGAAGTGTTGATTTACTAATGCTAGCAGAAGTCGGCTCCCTCATTATATGTTGCATGGTTACATTAGAACCTTTTTTACGCGGCAGCTGTTGCGCACTAAAGTAAACCCTTGCCTCATCTTCAAGCGTTAATCCCAATCATGCATTGCCACCCATCAACGGTAATAAAATAGGCTGATTTATTGAACAATTACAACTTAAAATGGCATACCATATCCATAATATCCAGCGTCAATGTTGGCATAATAGCTAGGTTGGGAATTCTCCAATAGCGCTGCATGCAGAGCATCAAGTTTTCTCATCATCTCTCGCAGCATCCTAATAAAAAAAATAATTAGGCATAGCTCATTGTAGGAATAAAAGTTACCCACCATATGACCTCTTCGTTATTCATCGTATTCACCTGGGATACACCCTGATATTGATCGCCAGTTTTTAATGGAGGATTTACTTGAAGAATACGACCAGCATGGAAACATTGTGCCTCGGGGTTGAGACTCTGCATCTGAGGTGCTTGAGGGTCTTTCATGATGCGTTATGTAAACTGTTTTTTTTTTTTGCCCAGACGTGAAATTTGAAGCACGCGGAAGGGGAGCGCCAATAGGACCTTTATAATGGGGCGGTCTCTTACGTACCCAGCTGTCTCCCTCTGCAGCTCTTATTTAGAAATAGTTTAACTTAAAGCTCTTCAAGAAAACTTCCGATCCGGATGAGCTTAATACGAGCCTTTGATATTGTGGGGAAATTTAATTAAGTACAGAGTTACTGGTTTAAATATATGAAATAGCCGTCTTTCTTCTCCTTTCGTTTTCTTTTCAATTTGTCTTTAAATCTGCTGAGAAGGCTGCATCTCACAAACAGTGGTTTAATTACCAATATGGATACTTACTTGGGTCGTCGTGATGCTACCATACGCACACTTTACCATCAGTGGAGTGGAATGCTTGAAAATCCTAAAGCTGATGCTGACGATGATGTGAAGGGAATGAGGTGGAAAATGAATAATCTTTCCGCCCTAAACCGTGGCCCCCGTTTATCTCAGCTGCTCAAATCAATGTTTGACAATCCTGATCAACATTTTGAGAAGGTTAAACACCAGATACTAAGCCTTGCGACAGCTTGGGACGAAATTATGGTACTAAGACAGAGGTATAATGAAGATCCGGAGTTTGGCATCGACGATTTCGACAAAGAAAAATGTCTCGCGATTATGTTCATTTTGTCGGACCAGATGAAAACGATTGGGTATCCATTTGATATAAATAATAACTTGAGCCATCATCCGGTTGGCCACTTCTCAGTAAGCACAAGGATTTCGTATAATGGCGGTGTTCTGATGATGAGTAGGTAGCCAAAGAAAGAAAACCAGCGAAGGAGAATACCGTGGAGGACCTGGAAGCCAAACTCCGCATTGCGGCCGAAAAACTCGAATCTGTGTTCAATACTCGGGACAAAGACGGGTGGCAAGAATGGGAAAACTCCATAATACCTAAGCAGGTTCTCAAAACGAAGGAGCAAGAGAAGCCCCCCAAAACTAAAGAGAGTCGCTTGGAGAGGAAAGACGCCGCTGTGGAGCCCCTTGAGTCGGCGGCAGCAAGGACGCTGAAACATCAGAAGAAGCTCCAGGCGAACGACTCGGCCCCCGGGCGGAAGCGGAAGGCTAGCGGACTCAGCGGATCTAGGTCAAATGTGTTGGTGGTGACAAGCGAGACAGATGAGGACCCGGATATCGATGATGCCCTGGACCTGGATATCGATGATGTCCTGGAGGCAGAGAGACGCCGGATGGGCGAGTCGTCTACTGACGAGTCTTTGTCTGGAAGGCTAGCGGCAGTGAACCTCCTAGCCAAGGCCCCGCGTCGCAAGAGGAAGTCATCTATTGGGTCTGATGAGCCTGGGCCAGCGGTAAAGTGGAGACGGGCCGGGCTAAAATAGGGAGCCGGGCTAGAACAAAAGTGTGAACCAATATCCCACAGTTAGGCTCGTAGGCAGGTAGGTTTGATATTGGTATCTAATGATAGTTGCCTTAGCTAGCTTCTTAAAAGACTGAAAATTAACGTTGTCTTCATTTTCCTCATTTTCCTTGTCCCTGCATGAGGCGCATCGCCATATTGCCGTGAGGGCGTTGACCGTCCGGGACGGGAGCTGTGGGTCCATGTTCTCATCAAATTACGGAGCAATCTAGACCGCCGCAAGCGCCCGCATGCCGCCGCCCGGCTGCCCACGGCGTCGGCGTTGTGGATGACGCAGCGACGACCGTGAGCGGGGTAAGCAAGGCGAAGCAGATGTTCTGTACGCGTGGTGCAGGGTCATCAGCATGGTGCAATGTGAGAGGGCACGCCCTTTTTATTAACTCAGTATATATTTAATTCCACCCGGAGGCACTGTCCTATAGTAACTATAATGGCAGAGAAGGCACCACTTGAAACAATACAAAGGATATCTGTCAAGATGTCCGATGCCCCATCCCGCCCATGTAACATTACCTACGCTCCATCAGGCTCGCAGCGGGCTGTAACTGTGCGAACAACGGTCAGGGTGGAGAAAATCGATGCTGTGACGGTCTGGACAACTGAAGGGCTGTTTCTGGACGCCCCGCTCGTTTCAAATATGCTGTCTTTGGAAGCCGCCGCACTGGCTGTGGTTGGCGCCGGGGTGGTTCGAATGTCCCCTGCTTGCGTTTGAGGATCCTTATTTATCCTGGAAATGGGATCAGGTGTCACAGATGCCACAGATGTCATGAATGTTCCAGAGGTCGCAAACGTCCCGGACGTAGCAGACGTAGCAGACGTAGCAGACGTAGCAGACGTAGCAGACGTTTCAAGTGTTGTTTGCGGCGGCGGCATCACAACAGTGGGCACTCCGCTTCTCTCCCCTCTCCACTGCCATGTGCCTGTGCCGGCCGCCGGGAACATCGTCGTAAGGCTCGTGAATACACTTGGGACCGTTTCCACAACGGTCGTGGACGATTTGGTGGCAACAGTCGTCCTCGTGACTGTCTCAAAAACCTCTGATATGCACCCCATCCGGCCTTTCCGCTGTATCGCCAGATTGGGGTTGGATAGGCCGTCACTTATGACGGCCTGGCTGCAGATGGGAGCATATCCGGAACATTGCCTGGAGAGGGTTAGGGAGGCTTAGTGAGGCGAGGTACAAAAGAGCCGATGCTGGGCGTTTGAGCTGCACTTACCACACTATCTCGGCTTCCCCATTGGGTGCGTCGGTGGGCACCTGGAAGCTTGCGACCTGTCTACCTCCGCAGTTGATTGGGTCAAATTCGTATCGCACCGGCAAGAACCAGGGATCGGCAAAGTTAATGGTGGCTTCGCATCGGCTCGCCGTCGAGCCATCTATCCTATCATCAGTCAGCGCAAGCGCTTCATAGCCGGCCAATCCCGATCCACGAACATAGTTGACACGACCGACTTTCCCGCATTGAGCGTCATGACTGGGCTGGACAAGCACAGTGAGCCGGGGTCGGCTGCCTTGACTGGCAAGAGCAGCGCCGCGGTCAGCGAGAGGAAGGAAATAATGGCTTGCATGTTGGCGGCTAGGATTACGGCGACTTTGTGTCTTTGATCCTTTCCATCGAGTCTGGGCGCCTGCCGTAGTTTAAGTACCGTAGCCAGAGCCAGTCCCTGCGCGCCTCCCCGTGCCAACTTAGATCCCGCGGCTTTAATTTAACTACGAACAGGGAGGCTAGGCGCTTCCTTAATTACGCTAGTTTGATCTAAGCGCCGTGCCTGAATACGCACGTACGACACGTGAAGTAGTCCTCCTGTACTTAAGACAGCTGTTCGCTCCTAATTGGCAATCCAGAGGAGTGAGATGCCAATGACAACCACTGCTTGATCACCATGGATACGTTCAAAGAGATTTTTGAAGACTTCAAAGTCCCTGAAATGTCGGGCCTTCCACTGCTGGACTTTGATTCAATGACTCTCCCGTCAAACTCACCATTCAGCCCAAATCTACTCGGTGACTCGTCGCTTCCGTTCGACAACACATCCGATCTGCAACCACTCGCAACAAGTGATTTATTTTACGGCATGCACTACTCGCCTCAACCAGCAGCGGAAGGGCATAGTAGCAGCCAAGCTCCATGGCGCCAACATGCGCCTTCTTACGGTCCGGCCAATAATGAACTCAGATTGTAAGATGACTACAGCTACACCTTTACGTAGTCGCACTACTAACACATCCACAGGTCCCTGGCTGAAATCTCATCACGACTAGGGAACCTTGAACAGGCATTGCTAGAAAACACGGAAAGGGTGAACAAGATTTTATATAGCTTAGATAAACTGTCGGAAACCTTGAATTGTTCTATGACGGGGCTGATGGCCGCTGTTGGTAGTGTAAAAGATGGAGTAATGACCTTCACCAAAGGTCTGCTTGGCCATTTCTTTGGATCAGAGAGTGAGCAGAGCGCAAGTTCCGATCAATAAGCAAGCAAACTATCTAGCAGGGAGCGTAGGAGGGCGGTCTAATGAAAGTACAGTGCCCTGGTCGTAAATAGAATCACTTCTGGTCTTGGTCTAATATTAAACTAATAAACCTCATTTTTCCTCCTGTAAATATTAAAGAAGAATTAGCCCTCGTCCTGCAAATCATAAATATTACGAACCAAGCAGGAAATTACTATTTCCTGTACACCATCACCGCACTCAACAAGTATGAAGAATGCTATAGCTAGCAACAAGGCACTCCCACCCCCCCCTCATGGCGAGACTGCGGGATGCACGCCACGACCACTGCAGACGAAAAGATCGCTCGCCAGCAGAAATGCGATCAGGAAAGAGACGTACCCAATTCGGGAGGCGAATCACCTCGGCAATCACAAGCTCGTGGAGGGAAACGCAATTCTACAGCGAGAATTGGAAGAGAAGCAAGAGGATATAGACACGCTACAGCGAGAATTGGAAGAGAAGCAACAGTACATAGACACGCTACAGAGAAAGAACAAGGAGTTGGGGCTATGGGTAGAGAACCGAGACCACCAAGTTGCACGTCTTTTTCAAACTATACGAGAAGCCTTTATGACCTATCAAGATTTGGCCAACAATAAGCCCTCTAGGTCTATTTTCATTAAGCCACGAAGAGATATAGGAGGCTTTAGTGAGTCTGACGATGACTAGGTTAGATTCGATTAGACTATGTTAGATTAGATTAAGACAGTTTTCAATTTGAGCCAGTTCAAGTCAAGGCCAAGCGCATCATAGCCTTATTTAAGGAGATTGGCCTATCTACACACACACACACACACACACACACACACACACACACACATATATATATATATACAAATACTTCCCAAGCTCCGTCTTTCGTGAACGCCTCTTCAAATACATCAAAATGGCACCAATTACATGTAGGGTCGTTGATCATGAGGACGTCGGTGTCCGAGCGATGCATGTCGTTCTTTCTTGTTACGACCAATTCCTCAACACGATAGCTAAATTCGAGTCGTGCACTAACCCGGATGGCGTCATAGACCAGTGGCTCCCACCTCCCTCAGCAGGAAACCAAAACGCTACCCAGAAGACTGAAGTAGACGCCCTGGAGTTCCCGAGTGTGTCGTTGACGTTTTATCCCAACCCGTATATTCCGACAGCCTTGGGATCGTGGGTGAGCATACAAGCAAACTTGTTATTGTTAGGGGCGAATGCGCATGCGGTCATTCTCAAGCTGGGCCCTGACGCTAGCAGCTATGAAATGCAATACGAAACTCGACCTCTAGAGTCTATTCGACAAGTAGCGGTTCGAGACGACGACCCTTCGATGCAGTCGGATCGGCCGTCTTCAAAAACTGATGAGCCGTACGCAGCCCCCGAAGGTGACGTCACTCTGCATTCTGAAAGCCAATGGGCGAGTATAGAAATAAAGGATCCCCAGGTTCTTAGACGGTCGAGCCGGTTGAGACGCCCTTCTCTGAAAAGAAAGGCATCATCTGATCATTATTCTGAACGGCCGCAGAAACGGCGAAGATATACATAGATATCGGGCATGGGGGATGGTCTCGGGGCTACTGGGAAGATAGCTAGTAGTCCATTAAGTTAGATAAATACAAAATGAGCGAGATTGCTGCAGCGGGCATTGATCGTGTGATTCAGCCGATAGTGTGGCGTTAGTGAAATCCGTCCCCTGGCACCACCGGGATCACCCTCGAGAGCCCGGTCATTGTCCTCGGATATAACACTGGTATCATGCGATGAGAAGGTCGGTAGCGTAGATAAGACCCGTACATACACCAGCTCGACAAGCAGATTTCCCCGAGTATAAAACCCCAATGCCGTAGCCTGCCGTATTGCAAACAGGCCTAAGCAATGGAAATTTAGGTCGCAAGCCAAAATAGGATAGTGTACTCAGAGTATCCCCCCCACCCCCCCCCCCCCCAAAAATTCTAAACGAGTCAACTCTTCTAGCGCTGCAGCTTCTCCACCTTACCGCCGTCACTAGTGTAAGGTTTGAAGGAGTTTGCATTCCTTTGGCCACTTAACCGGTTCTTTAGGCAGGACCTAGTTTAGCTTACTATTGCGGAGTGTAGTTCATCCTTGATAACCTCTAAAGTATACAGACTCAAGGGTTTCTGTTATTGGTATGCACGCTCTATGGATAGACGGCTTCTCCTTGAGCGCTTGGCCATGTGGTCTACGGGCCTGTGCGGGGTTTCTGTTGTCTGCCTGGCTCGTTTGCTTGCCAAGAAACAGCCAACGGGGTAACACGTCTTTTTCCGAGAATAATAGAGAAAATAACGAATCTCTAATTAAGGCTATTTAAACTAGGCCCTTTCTATATGAATCCCACACTACGTCCTATATAAAGCTCAAGTATCTAGAAGGGTGTTAGAATAGACCACCTTCTAAATTCTAAATACGGACAGTTAAAGTAATATATCCAGGTCACTCTCGGATAATCCATAGAGGAGCATTGATGTCTATTAATCCATAGACGTGAACCCATCTTATGATATGCAATTTCTATTTGCCAATGTATATATATTTAGTTAAAATATTAACTTCTAGTCAGAGTCCTTGGAGATTGCCCGTCTACCATGCAGGGTAAAGTTACAGCTCTTGTGCCTGGATGCTCTGCATCCTTAATCAAGGAGAAGTTTCGAATAGAGCGGAAAAAAAGAAGCAACAGGTTGTCCAAAAGACGGAAGACACTATTGAGAAAGGCCAACGAGTTGCACCTCGAGGGCCAAGTTGATATCTATGTAGCGGTACGGAGTTGCAAGACCAACCAGATATGGCAGTACAGCAATGGCTTCATGCCCCTGACCACAGAGCTATTGGTACGGTCTATCCAATGGAATATAATTTCGTTTAAGTCTGACCCTCTTGCTAGGAGAATACGTGGCCAGAGCCAATTAGACTAGGTCCTGGTGCTTTTGAAGCTGAGAACGAACCTATGGATCATGCTGCCTCGTAGCTGTTGGCCAGGCCAGTGAGAGAGAAAGTAGATAATATAATTCAACAAGAAGGAATGGAGGCCGCAATCGGCCTGTGTACCCCGTGCTATCTTCCTAATGCTTCTACTCGTATGTGCAGCCGTACATGCTTCATTTCTCAACAACACCTTTGTGTGAGAAATAGTGAGCGCCTCCTCAGCGCGCATCGCCATGCTCACTTGATGAACCTGCCCCCGTGGTCTCCAGAGGTATCCTTCCCCGGTACACCTTCATCGTCGCGTTCCTGAACACACCTGCAACTTCATAGCGAAACATAGTCCTCATTGCAATATCCCTGTGGGATGCAGATATCCCTTCCATATTCCCGTCCATTCTCATGGATATAGTGACCATTACCATGGTGAAGATGTCTATCTCCACCGGGGTCCCCAAACCCTTTATGAGAGTCTTCATAACAGTTACGAAGTTGGGTGTGTGCATGAGCCCGACCAAGCTCTCTAGCTGACTCGCAGTGATGCCGGTGACATCTGCCCTTCCAAGGAAAGTTGACTCATCGTCTACACTGTCGGTAATGATTATCCTGTCGTCTGCCAGTAACTTTACCGTTATCGTCTTGCCTTCGCCACTGGATGTAATCGTGGTCTCTTCCTCTCCCTCTTCCGTTCTGCAGTCACTATTGTCATGCGCATACGGCGTCAGGTCCACAGATACGTCGCCTCCTAGTGTGAAGTCTCCAAGCCTCAGCGTATCAAAGATAGGAATTCCCTTTTCTAAGGCGTCCTTGGTTTCCTTGCCTCGTTTGTCTAAGGCGGTCTCCGTGAAAGGAATTATCATTTCATCTAAGTTATATTAGAAACACTTCAGCATGTTGAGAGGCTCTAGAGGATGATCTGGACACTACCGAGAATACCGCCCTTGCAAATACTTCCGCTTGTTGCCATGGAGGATTTCACCAACATACTGTGTCCTTTTAACAACGTTGATGCCTTTAATCTTTGATAAATGTTTTTGGGAAGAAAGAAGAAGAAAAAAAACTGTAGTTGTAAAGAATAGGTTGTTAGGGGGGAGTGTTTGTAGCTACGAGATGCCTTGGGCGGCGGTGGGCGTCATGGCTATTTTAGACCATCTAGGACAAGATTAGACCATCTAGGACAAGATTAGACCATCTAGGACAAAGACCACTAGTTACGCCCTAGAAACAGTGTGACAGCCAAAGGGCAATAATCCCAAACGTCGGTGCGTGAGGGTGGTCTAATGAACAGGCAGCACAACCCCCGGAAAATGCGATGGCTTGTTCCCTGCATGCCCAGGCGTATCGCCGTAGTGGGCCCGTCTTAGTGGAGTAGTCCTGCAACGTGTCCCCGAATGAGGGCCGATTTTGTCGGACATGTGGGGGGGCCCGTGTTTCCGGCTTCGCCGCTGACTGTGGGACCACCACCAGCTCCTGCCCCGTAGAGCCAAAGTACGCCCCCGCTTATGCCTTGATTAAGCCCATAACTAGGCGTAATCAAGTGAGCCATGTAAATTATTATTTCAGCCGTGGGCTAGCCTGAGTTCCCTCAGGGTTTGTTATGCAGTGGTCAGGGCGTAAACACTAACACTAGATGCCAAGGAAAAATAAATCAAGGTCAAGGTGAGACTCGCAAGGGGGGCTAGGCGAGGAGCATCCTGCTACGCTGACTAGTATGAACAACCTTGAACAGTTAGTGTAGGCTGGCTTTGCGTAGAGGCTAAACAGTAAGCGCTGAGCTGAACATAGCTGTTGCATATTAATCACCGATAGATAAATGAGCCGGGAGGACGTCATCTATATACTCAGTGGATCTATGCTCAATGGATTGCCCTCACCCTAAGCATAGTCCTACTCGGCTCGGGGTTGATGGTAGCGATATGGAATCCATACGTGTGCGCATATACACGACAAGCCGCTTCATCCTCCATGTCAACTCCAAGACAATTCTCCATCCAGCACAGGCTATGGTTGTGAGGACTACCACGCCTTTACCATTCGCACCGATCCCAGTAATCCGTGATGTTGAACTTCTCCCCCCACGCGATGTCTCGAAAGAAGCTGTATCGGTGGTAGAAGTGGAAAGCAGCATCCTCTATGGCTCAGACGCGGCTAGCAATTATTTATATATTAGGGCATGTTTCGGTAGAGACTCCGCCAATGTATTACGGCCAGGCTAGACTTGATGAGTGCGCTAGGACAACCAAGACTATTGGCCTAGGCCACGAGGTCTTGCTGTCCTCTATTCCAGAAGGGGCACGTACCACGAATGGGCAATGCTCGCATCGTGATCGAGTTGGTCGATTTGATAAATGCCTGTGCTTCGGGGTCGTCGCTGA
This sequence comes from Calcarisporium arbuscula, assembly GCA_009828645.1. Taxonomy (NCBI): domain Eukaryota; kingdom Fungi; phylum Ascomycota; class Sordariomycetes; order Hypocreales; family Calcarisporiaceae; genus Calcarisporium; species Calcarisporium arbuscula. Next base: position 542,534 of record WBSA01000029.1, on the reverse strand, counting down.
GGGGACAAAGAAGAAGGGGGGAGGGGGGGAATACAGAAACTTGGGAAAAGCTGCCTTACTATCGGCTGCGCATACTTTGTAGAAAGGAATCACGTGTATGATTCCTCCCAGGCCCCCTTACCTTATTATCTCTATTAACTAACTACTGAGTCGACCTAGAGGCTGGAGCGATACCGCTGAAATACAGTCCCCCGTCCTCGTCTTCCCCATCCAAGGCCCAAGTGCATGCCTTCTCCTCGCATCTCCACTCGCATCGATCTAGACAGTTCAACCCTATCACCCAAAGAACAAGCGCGAAAACATTGACCTCGTATCTCCGTGACTTCCGTCGCTGACGTGTGTCCAATCTTCGTCGTCGTCGTTCTCGTTCGCGTCCTTGCCCTTGTTTGGAGCTCTCCAGCGCTCAATAGCCTCGGTAGGGGCCTCCATCCCCCGTATCTTGTTGAGCACGCCCTCGGTGAGCTGAGTAGGCTCGGCATCATGGGTACTCGATGGCTTCTCGGCAGCCGTGGTGGACTTCCAAATACGGGAGGTCTTATCCGGCTCCATATCATAAGCTGGAATCAGCTCATTATCGTCGTACTCTGATACCGTGCTGGGTACTCCGGCCGAGACGGTCACGGCTTCCCATCCCTCTTCGTGGCTGATCGGCTTCCCGGATTGCACAGGTCGCTGTTCAATCGTGTCATTGGACTGGCTCGTTTCGGGGATGTTGTTGGCTGCACTGACCTCCTCCGCGTCGCCCTCTGCCTTCTCGTTGATAGCTGTAGCTACATCCATAGTAGCCTTAGCGTCCTTCTCCATCTGACTCCCCTTCTGCCTCTCCTTCTCTTTCCGCCTCTCCTCTTCCCTTGCCAATGTCTTCTTCTCCCTCTCGATTTCGGCAGTGTGGAAGGAAGGATTGACATAAACGACCCTGACACCGCCGTCGCGCTCGATGATTTCCGGCATCTTCTTGTTGGGGTCGGGCTTCGGTACAGACGAGGCCCCAGGCACGCTGATCCATTGGAGTCCCTCCCTGTCCATCTTGAAGATGAAGAAGTCGCCGTTCAGATGAGCAGCCAGGCGCAAGATCTGGATTGACCGATCGTTATACGTCTCGACGTTCTGGACATAGTCGAGAACTCGAGCCTCGTCGAGGCTGTGTTTCGATTTCTTGAACCAATCCTTGGGGAAGAGAGGGGGATCGCGACGCAGCCCTTCCCGCCTCCGCACTCCTGCCTCTTCGGCTTCTTTGGCTTCTCTCTCTTTCCTCTTCTCTTCTGCCAATCGTGCCTCCTCGGTTTCTCTCACCTTCTGCTCGTCTTCCTCCTGCGTCTTCTCGGCTTCTCCTACCTCCTTCGTCTGTGCGTCTTGCTGTCGTGCATCCTCGTTTTCGGTCTCTTTTCTCTCCACTTCTGCTAGTTGTGCCTCCACGGCTTCTTTCTCCGTCTGCTGCTCTTCCTGTGTTTCAATCTCCGGCTCGGGAGTTATCGGAAGTTCATCCTCCGCTTCATTCTCTGACTCGGGATCCGTTAGAACTTCAAGCTCTGCTTCACGGTCGGTCTCGGAACCCGTTGAAGATCCCTCCTGTGCTTGTTCCACGGCTGGTTCCCCGGCGGTCTGCACGGCGACTAGGGTGGCCTCAGGGGCTGGTGGGGAGGCAACGGCTGTGGCGTCCTTGGTAGGGTCCTCCAGGGATTCGTCAGAGTGTTCAGCCTCTTGGGCAAAGAATAACCCCGAAAGTAGAGAATGCTCCGGCAGTACGTTGGCGTACACCTGCTTCCTGTCCGGTGTCCCGGTGTCCCCGTCCATCTCGTGTGCGGCGTCACTGGTCGCAGTCTCTTCGGTCTTGGCCGTGGACTCTTCCGGGGTGACCGTGACCTCTCCCGCCGTGGCCGTACTACTGGCACGTTCTGCCTTTCGCTGCTCCTCTTGTTCGCGATGGTACTTCCTGATGTTATCTTCGGTACTGAACCCATACTTGCCCGGCTTCTTTTTCTCGTTGAGCAGCGAGGAAAATGTAACGAGTTCCGACTGGGATGCGCTCTCCAAGGCACGGCTGCCTCGAGTCTCGTCCTCGCGTAGAAGCATGTTGAGGAAAGACGCCAGAAGCTTCGCGTGGAACGCGGAACCGAACCATTCCAGCAGGGCGGGCCGCGTCTTCAAGGAGCGCATGAAGACTAGCATTATGTAGATGAATCCCCACACCCCTAAGTCACGCGTATCTGCCTCCTTCAAGAGGTAAGGAACCATGGTGCGGATCAGTTCGATCGTCGCATCATGAATGTCCCTCGCGTTAGCCATGGCGCCAGGATCGGCGCGGTCCTCGGCCGTCACAAAATCGGGGGCCCACGCCGCCATCATCGGGCTCCATCTCTTATCGGCAAGGGGAATTCCCAGCAGCAATTGGCAGAGCAAGAGGCCGAGTTTGGCGCTGCAAGTGGTCAGTTAGAGACGAGGTTAAGCCAATTTCACGGGGCCAGCACATACCTTGGACGAATTCTGGATGTCTTGACAGGCCCACCGACCTTGATCTTCTCCAGTGCCGCGTAGACAGCCTGAAGATGGTCCTTCCTGCCGTCCTTGTAGCCATTTTCCCTAAGAGTCTCGGGCCCCATAGAAGCGAGAATCAGGTGGACAACAGCGGTAAGGAAGTGATCATTGTCGGTCTGGAAGATGCTGGCCGGTTTCTCGACCGCCTCCTCATTCCGGGCAACAATGGGTTTGATAATGATCAACACGGACTCCCGCGAGGCAAAAAATGGGGCTTTGACGACGAGGGACTTGAGGTAGTAGAAAAGCTGGGACACAGTGGCGTCGAAGTCTTTGTCAGGCGAAACAACAGTTTGGGACCGCTCCAGAATGGCCCGGTGGTGGTAGAGGCGGCCGATCGTGGGGTTCTTGTAAAGGGCCCGAGTGTACTCATCCTTGGAAATGCTCCTCCAGCGCTCAGAATCTTCCTGGTTATTGGTTTGAGTGGCCATTCTGTGCAGCAGGTGTCAGTCTCTGTTAATAAATCTGTCCATCGTATATTGGACCTAGCAGGGATAGCGCTTCTACTTACCTGTATCGGGCCAAATCTCCTCTGCATTCGAACCAGGTGTCAAGGAAGCGCGGGACCGTCTCTTCCAGCAAAAACATCATATTGTATGCCGTGATGATGAAACCTCCCATAAATTCCTGAGATTCGCAAAGTCGTTTAAGCATTAACTTGAGAAAGGAATGTATGGCGTGCCTCCACATTCTTGCCGGCATGGAATACTCCACGGCCAGCCTACGGAGTGCCTTGGACGCAGTGGGGTGCTGCGATGCCAAGAAAAAGTCGTAGTGTTTGTGTAACAATGTGCGGTGAAGCTTAGTTAGAGCCGCAAACTGCTCACTAGTGAGACTGGAGGTCCATTGACCTTCAACCAGCACCCAGTATTCCTGGCCAACCTTCTTGTACAGGCTCTTGTCATGCAGCGGCCTGTCTTCGACATAGATCGGCCCTTTGGTCTTGACCTTCTTCTTGGACTTAGACTTGGTGAGGGTAATAGTGTCCACTGCTGTGTCCGCTGTGTTCTTGCCCGAATTCTCGGGCGCAACCCCGGCCGCTCTAGCAGAGGCATGTGGTTCTTGGGCTGATAGGTTGGCATCCTGGGCTGAGTGCTGCTGGGTGGTGGCGGCCTCCTCGAGAGCCGCATCTGTATCTGCATCTGCCTTCACGGGAGAGGCTTGTGGCTCTTGAGTGGATAGGTTGGGAGCTATCTCCCCGAAAGCCTCCTCGGCCTCTTCGGGAGCTATCACCTCGAAAGCCTCCTCGAGAGCCGCCTCCACCTCCTTAGGAGACGTCTCCTTGGGAGCCGCCTGCTGAGTGTCGTTAGAGAGCCTGCTCTGAGCCTCCGGGTCGTCTTGCGTTTCACCCACAAGGGTCGGCGTCGCCTCGGGGTCGGGGTTCAAGTCCTTATTTTCTTCTTTTGCTTGGGTGGCCTCCTGCTCTGCAGCCTCTGCTTTCGCTTCTGCGGTCTCCAAGTCTCGCAATAATTGGTCGACCAACTCGTACCCGATGTAGAGGAAGCATTTTCCGTCTATCACCTTCTTGCGACCCTCTTCGCCGATTTCCGCCGTCGTGCGCGCGGCCAATTCCTCATACTCAGGCCATTCAAGTTCCTTGGCACGAAGCTCCAGAGCCACCAGGAATCCATGTAGATAATCCTCCGGGCTGCCAACTTGAGGAGCAATCTTTTCTGACACGTGGGTATGGACAGCGGCTTCCTCGGGGGTCGCAGGACAGTCCTTAGGGATCGTTGGCAGTTTATCTGTGGTCGCGGACGGGGTCGCGGGCAAGTCCTCGCCGGCGGCAGGCAATTCCTTGGTCGATTCGAGAGCCGACAGCTTCTTATCTCCTTCTGTGGTATCCTTCTGAGCCTTGATGAACCAAGTGCGAACCGTGACACCTGGCTTCCTGTCACCATTCTGAAGCAGTATCAACTTGGCGCTCGGGATCATCAATAGGTACCTGGTGACGTCGAGTGGACGGCTTGCTGGGGCCGTGTAATCTTTGTCCACTTTTGTGCATTTGCTTTCGTGCCCCACCAAGTCGTCATAGATGCCCTTTACTAGGTCCGCCAGTTGCTCCTGGCTAATTGGACGGCTGTCAGGCTTTAGGATCATGAATTCTGGGTCAAGTCGTGGGTCTTTATTGTCGGCTTTGACAGTCTGGACGACATTGGCGGAATGTCGTTCCCAGTCGGTCACAGTGGCTGTCTCATCCTCTACGTCGTCCGCTTTAGTGTTCCCGTGGCTTCCGATACCCCCGGTATCGAGCCACGGCGAGACCTGCGAGGCCACAACCGGACCACCACCCATGGTGGAGTCTTATATGAAAAGGAGCCTGCCAGAAGAGCGGCAGAGCTGCTGGGTCAATATAGAGGAGAAAAACTTGACCAGTGAATGGTGAGAAGGATTATACACCTCCTAAGAAAGTATGAGAGGAGCAGAATCGGAGCAGGCAAGAAGGAGGAGCACACAGGGACGGTGGCAAGCTTTACATTGGATGGGAAAGAAAAACAAGAACAAAAACTGGAGAACAGGTGTTTATGTGGTCTCCTCAATGCTACAAGCACATATGCTAAACGGTCGACGTTTTTGTGATGTCGGCTTGACTGGCTGCCTTTTGATAAACATGTCAGCAGCAACTTCCCCCCCTGTAGTATAGGAGGCCCGACAGCTGGGTGCCGGGGTCAAGTCCGAGCCTGGGCCAGTTCGGTGAAGCTCGTGTCAGACCCACCGAACTACAAAACTACAATGGCCAAAGTGCCGAAGCAACCCCCCACCTACTCTTTGTTTGTCAGTGCAAGCGGCTCGCCCACGACTGACATTGACAACAGACACACACTGGCCAAAAGATTTAAAGCCTAAATAAATCTAGGAGGCTGGCGGTGCCATCTGAGGGCCCAGAGGTGACTCACGGGGCAAAGGGCCAATTATCCTATGGAGACAAGGGGGTAGCCGATGCCTAGTACTGGCACTGCCTGGCTATACTTGTACCGACAGCGCGAATCACTCGCGCTAGTAGGGTGCTAGGCAGTGGAGGCACAAAACTACGAGGCGAACCTTCACCGAGCTGTGGGTTGCATAGTACGACGTGGCGTTAGCCTCATGTTGCGATGTGTTGTCTCCTTCCTGAAAGCGCCTATTTCCAGCCCCAGAGTTTTCTCGCCCCGCCATCGGAAAGAGGCGCTTCCCCCGCTTCGGTAAAAGTAGGCGCAGTGAGTGATAGGCAGGTAGTGGGAAGGAGCCAATGCACACAAAAATGTACGTCCCCTCGACGTGATGGGTAGGTGCGGCCCTGATGTCCGTCCGGGTCGAGCCTCTCACACTTACAAGAAAAGCGTCCAGCGTGCGGGCTAGCGTGGTGGCAATCATACGGACACAGATATAGACGAATCAGGGGCTCCCATATTTAGAACTTGGGCGAGCGATCGTACACATATTGCTGAGGGAGTGCGCATTTGCGTTTCACATAGCCTTAGGTCCCACGACGCCATGTCAATCACATAGCTCGGTGAGGTCTGTTGACTCCCTTAACAGTTTCCTTGCGGCACCAAGAGGGGGGTCCTTTGCTATTATAACATCCTTCGTTCTGCCTAACCACCGCCCCCAGCAGAGGGCAACTAACCTCTGCGCAGCCAGGTCGCGCAAAAAGAAGTATACGTAGGAAACGGCGCACGCACCACGTAGGTAGTTCGCCAGTGGGTCGCCTGCAGTACACAGGACTTGGTGAACAGTGCAATATCTCATAACGACGAAAGGACATGGGTTGCGGAGGCTGATGGAAGTGGGTTACATAGGTGGCGGTGGGCTAAACGCTAGTACCTTCTCAGACTCTCAGGCTGAGCAGTCCGGCCCCCCTCTGGTCCCCTATGTCTTGTCTCCTGTTGTCTCCTACCCGATGCCCTACCAGAGCGAACTCTACGGAGTACTTTGTTGGTCTCTTTCCTCTGTACTGTGGAGCAGCATTTGGAACACTCTTTATACTAGCCACCGGGAAATTTCCGGGTCCATCCAATACCTCCGGGCAATGTGTAAAAGAAAAGGTAAAAATGGCCAATATCAAGATAATTCTGTACTTGCTATTTCGTGATGCTATGTAAGGAAATCATGTGGGCTACAAAACACGTCGCATTGAGGAAGTTGCCTGAAGCACTAGCCGACAGAGAAGATGTTCCAACTACTTTTTGCATCCCGCTGTAACTCAACTCAATTGCGCCCCATTTTAAATTAGTGATGCGAGCCGTGAGTGGATGTGACTCAGCTCCACGGCGGCTACGATGATTCCTCGCTGGTGTCATGCTGGCATGATGCCTGGCGATGACAGATGCTAGTAGTGGCTTCAACCAACCAATGAGAGAGAGGTCGCAAAATTAGTGTGCGCCACTGGCAGTTCACCCTAATCAACCACGGCAAATCAGATGCAATGCACCCACCCATTTAACGTAGTTTTCGCGGGCAACTTGCATATCAACGCGGCTCGGGTGTAAAACGGTGATTCAACCCCTGCGCTCAGTTTGGCTTATCCATGCCACGTCATACCACACCTACGATGGAAGTACGAAAGTACACTACGGGTCGTGCGTGAAAAGTTACAACTGGCGCGCATTGCAAGTCTACAACACAAGGTTATGAGAGTGATATTACATGGATCTAGGTAAGAAGAGGTGTGTAGATAACGATAGCCCTTCGAGGCTGGCCATCGTGACCCCTGTAATGACAGCCCATACCACGGGGAGGCTGCGTTGCTTTCGCACCCCAGCCCGTGGCAGCAATCAGCGGCACCCGCTGTCTGTTGCTGACGAATCGGAAGTCTCATCCCACAAAGTACCGGACGTCATGCACGAAGAGCACATCATGATATTAACATCAATACCTCTTCTGCAGTGTGTCCTGTCGGCGCCGGGTCAGCTACTCCAGTCGAACCGAACCGCATGTGGACCAAGAGCCTTGTGACACCTCTTTTAACCACGAGGCGGTGAAAGCCTCACAGTCCAACCAATGGTCTACCCATAGTCGGGTCGTCGGATCGTCGAGCCAACCTTTTTAGTATGGATGCTTGAAAGACGGGGTACCTTCAACCCCAGCGGCAAATTTTCTTTCGAGCTGATTGCGGGTAGCATTAAAGAAGGTACCTTCAACCCCGGCGGCAGCTTTTCTTTCGAGTCAATAGGTACGAGATATAAAGGGTTTCTCTCTCCCAATTCTTATTGCTCAAGCCGGCTTAGCTATCGGCCTTGGACTGAGAGCTCTCACGGTGTATCAGCGTCGCCAAGCTCCGATGGCTTCGTAGGGCAGAGGCCGCGACCATGTAGATGCGACGGTTGACCGCGAAGTTGTCTACTGCCATGCTAGTAGGTACCAATGGTATCGAGATGAGGAAGGCCTTGGTTGTCCGTATTGCGGGAGCGATGTAGTATGTATTGCGTCTTTGTCTCGCGAGAGTATCCCGCTTGCTCCAGGAGGCCCATCCAGGGGCGCCTCTGGAGCTCCGACCGACACCCAGCGCCGATTCCGCGAGCCTAGGGTTGACCATACAACCTTTACATCCGGTATCTTTGGTGGTAGTACCGCTTCGGTCACCATCTTCTCCGGCCCAGCTCCGAGCCACGCCAGAGCACAATTACCAGGTGGTGGGCAAGGCGACCCGTTTCAAGCGTAAGCAGAATGGCTTCTTTTGCGGTGATTCGTAGAGCATGGCAGTCTCTAACTACTGGAACAGGATCTTCTTGAATGGCTTTCCTAACATGGGGCCGCCCGAGGGCGGCGACCAACAGGGGGGCGCGCCTCCTGGTTTTGCTCGTAGCCTTCAAGATATTTGAAGTCTGTTCAATCTCACTATGCCGTGGCTGGCGATGCGGTTTACTCGCGAGAGACTCTCGACAGGATTTTTTCCAATCTAATGGGGCCAATCCTCAATCAAACGCAGCACCGCCAGCATCTGACCATGCCCTACAGAACCTGGATCGACAACCAGTACATCGAAGCATGCTCGAAGGAGATTAAAAAATGGACTGCTCAATTTGCATCGAACACTTTGAAGAGAACGAGATGGCTGTATTCTTGCCTTGTAAGCACTGGTATCATGAAGCTTGCGTTGTCGAATGGCTGAAAGTGCACAATACTTGTCCTACTTGCAGGTCCCCAATCGAGAAAAACACTGGCAACGGAAGCTAATATTAGCAACAATACCGACACCCATGGCAGTCGGCCCGCGAACCATGAAGGCATGTTCTCATCCGTCCTACAAGGAGCGTCGCCATCCTCGCGACCCTACCCGGGGCTGTTCAGTGCCGGGAGTGGCTCCGGATCACAAGAGGTAGGGACATCCAGAATACATACCCTCTCCCGACCAGGTAGGTGGCGTTGCTGCTGGTACATTCAGCATACCTCCACTACTGCACTCCAGACCCTCGCATCAGTCTGGGAGCCCTCTGGGCGAGGCTCTTCGAAACATCTCAACTCAGCAGCGCAAACGACAGAGGGAGAGAGATCGAAACGGGCGAAGTGGCTATGGCTCTAGACAGGCCATAGAGCGGCTGGACCCGCCGAACATGGTGCGCGAATGAGTCAAAGAAGCCCTTTTGAGAGCAGTCGCCACGAAAGGACCAACGACGACTCCCGCGACAATCAGGTAGCGGGCATCTCAGCTGGCTTCGGGACCGATTCTCTGGCAACGGCGGCTTCGGCCAAGGATCCTCTTGTAGCGACAGGCGTTACTAGAGCTGGTGGTTTTTAGCGAGGACACCTCTTATGAGGCAGGCTACCCCGAGTTAACACGGGCTGATGGCTCCATGAACAGATTGAGGATGCTGGATGGCTCAGCCGCATTTGGGTTTGCTGATGCTTTAGAAAAGACTGGCATGATGGATCGTGGAAACTAACAATGGCGTAGACATTGAGATGATATGCGGGAAAAGACGTCATCTGGCTTATTTGTGTGACATGTCTATAGGCGGGCCGGGATGCGGAACAAAAACGATGCCTTTGCTGACATGTTGAGGCAGAGTGGATAACAAGTTATACGGTATGAGACGATGATGAATACAAACGATAACTCTCTGCAAATCGCACACTATTGAAGATGCGCGTGTTCAAGGGCAGCTAGCAAATATATTCATCAACACGAGCATGGGTGAAGTACGTTTGAACAAGCGATCGACCATACTACTCGAGGGCATATTCTAGGAGACGTGAAGGATGTAGTGAGTGGTATGTGGACTGAGCGCTGAACGGCGTTGGCAGGACGGGGGGGGGGGCTAGAGGGAACCAACTATCTTAGAGGATGCCAGGATGAAACCCGCCCCGATCTCGACATCTTCGTCGGGAAAGTCGAACCGTACCCACCCCTACCCGTATTGGTTGATGATTTCAGCTATCTCTGGCTCAGCTGTTTGGCTCGACGGCCGATCGTGCGATTAGATCGCATCCAGGCCACGATGACCGCGATGGCTCTAACTTGTATCGTGACAGGTAGCGTGATGCGCTACCTGATGGCGACGAGAAAGGGAGAGAATAATGAAGGCGTGAAAGGCGGGTCTGAGGGCATGTGCCGTGTCGATTGTGTTGTTCTGCAGGCCCCCTCTCTCGTCGAGAAATCTGAGGGTCAAGCGACACCTGTGTCAAGCGACGCCTGTCGACCTAGCGCCGCAGTAGTAGTACACCGGCTCGCATGGTTCGAGTTGTAGATATGATGTGCGGAAGGGTGGCCGGCTCTGGTCATCGCCGCGGTCGTCGCCGCCTCCTTCTCTGCGTCCTCGGTGCGCCGCCAGGACACGAATCTCATCGGGGTGGAAGCCTTGGCTTACCGCATGCTGCGCGATATTACCGCCGACCCAGCTGGCTTCGGACGAATCCCTGCGCGCAAGCGTGAAGCCGGCACTCGAGCTGCCACCGGCATGTCTGCTAAGTTGCTCTTGGCATAGCCATATACTGGTGCGCGCCTGCGGAAAGGCGACTTTACGTAGGTTTGTAACAATAATACAGGCGGTCATAACACCGAAATGGACTCCCGGCAGAACCTCGGGTAACTACTAACTCTCGAAGTGCGAATATTCCCTTTTCCTGGCTGCGTCGCTGGCAATTTGATCAGCCGTCTTTCTCAGTACATTGTGGTACAAGCCAGGGGTAGCCTCCACTGCTAACATAATTGACTTAACAAAAGGGTGACACGAATGACGCTTTTGAGTGTAGCTTAAGACAGGCTGACATGTTGCTATACGGTGTCTCGCTGCACCGTTTCTTGTTCAGGATGACACTAGTAGTGTATTGGCCACAGCCCTGCCGAAGCGTCCAGTTTGTTAAACTAATATTGGTTTGTGCCATTTTGAACCTGTACGGTAGAACCTCGGGTGACCACCACATCTCGATCTCGTCTTGCTTATCCCGACCTTACAATTCTTACGCAAAACAAGGAACACCAAGAACACACCACCATGTTCCGCGCTTGTGGGCGAATCCGCCTCACAACGTTGTGCGTTGCACCGATCTGTCGGGTGCCGACGCGGAGCCTTACCTTCAAAGCCATCCACTCTTCATTCCCCGCATCGTTGGCGTATTACAGCCCCGGGAAGACGTCAAATTTGTTCAACCATGGAGATGTTGACAACCATCCTGACAGCCCTTCCGAAGATCGCGTCGTATTAACCAATGGCCTTGTGTATCCCGGCATTTGTGAACGCCTTAGTAGGTTCCTCGTCTCACTATCTTGAGAGTTGCTAACAATAGGTCATGGTAGTATCCAATGGAGCCGTCATGTCACCCAATACGTTTACCCTCCAAGAAGATGCGCGTCGAAACTTCGACTGGTACCTCGAACAACAGGAAGAAGGCAACCAAGAGATTCAAACGCCGTACATCTTTACAATACCAAAGGGTGTGTCCGCTTAAAACATGAGATTTATCCAAGCCAATCTGACATTTCAGGCACGATGATTCCAAGCAATTTGATCCTTATCAACGAATTCGCAGCTCGATTCAGCTTGCAGCCTTCCCATGGAATGTCACTACGAGGTAGGGCTTATTTATCCTGGACGATCAAGATGGAGTGCTAATTTAAACTAGATTTAAATCTGGAATTGAACGAGTTTTTCCATAAGTATGCTACAAAAGAGGATGCAGACACTTGGCTTGATAAACACCCATATCAGTCAGCGGTAGCAGATGAGGAAGAAAACTTATGGATGCTCAAGTGATACATAGATAGCATAATGCTGCCTAGCCTCCTCAACTTTTGTTTCGAACATGTGTAAAATCAGCCGCTGATGGATACGCCTGTAGCCATTGCTCTCTAGTGTATAGTTTAGCGTTGTTAAAAAGGAACTCTGATATCCTGTCGTTCAAATCTACAAGTCATGTCAGTATGTTCCGATGTGCTGTCCTCCATCTCATCGCAGATAACGTACGCTTCAATGTCATATCTCTCGCAGGCTGAAGCGAGTAGTGATCCGAGCGCTCATGCACAAGTATTAAATCCTCAGGCAGACGAGTTCCTTTGAAGTATGTTAACTTGCCAGTCATGTGGCGATTGTCAAGTAGTACACTTGCCTGGTGAGACAGCATAAACAATCACATCTCGACCCCTGAAAAGACGAGAGACCAGAGACTGTTGATATGGTGAGTTTGGCCGCATAGACGCACCATTCGGAGCTGGAAATAAACTTATTAGCTTGGCAAAGTCGGTTGTCATGCTGGACAGGAATTAATGTTGGGCTTACCTTGGTAAGAATGTGGATTTAGGGCTTTCGCATGAACCATGCCACTGTCAGCAAAGATGTCATACGATTGCCGCTGTGGCGACCATTGTCGAAGCTGTACCTGCAGGCCGTTGTTGACCCTGAATATCTCTTTGGGAAAGGTTCTGAACACAGAAATAAGACTAGGCATTGCGTGGGTGAGTTGAAGGACAAGAAGGTACAGAGTATCTCCGTAATAAATGGCGCGACACTAGTTCTCGTATCGTATCACTGATGCCGAGGATCATCCGGCCCGTGGTGGAGGGGAGAAGAAATACATAGTCAAAAAGTGCTTATAATTTTAATCGTTGCGCAAAAGATGTGACGGGGAGAGAGGAACAATACATGCTCGAGGAAGCCATTGCCTCCTATTTCTTGCCTTTCTTTGCTTCCTTCCCCCTTTTCTGCGACGATGACGGGCCGGCTTGAGTCATTGAATACCACTCATAACTTCCATCATCCATGTACCGGAAATAATCCTGATGTTCGTCACTCCATTGCCACCCTTCTTCATATATGAAACGCCACTGATCCTTCGTGTAAATGGTTCCGTACTTTTGCATGAAATCTGTGATCTTCGTATTCAATTCTGTTAAATGGGTCAGTTGCCAGGCATGCTAAGTGTGGAACTTAGTACAGACCTTCGACAGTCATCTCCTCTGCAGCTTGCAGAGAGTAGTGATCACTATGCTCATGGACCAGAATAAGGTCGTGCGGCAGTAGTGTACCTGCTAAAATGTTAGGAAGTCCGCTTGATAGGAAAAGCACTTGCTTGGAAAACTTCACCTTCTGGTATGGCGTAGACAACAATGTTCTTACCATTAAAATTTTCCACCAAAAGCGATTGCGCTTTCCCGACAGGCCTCATTGAAGCACCATTGGGTCCTTGTACAGTTAGTTGGCTCGGTGGACGTGAGTTTAAATGGATGCTTGTTACCAGAATATGTTGACGGGTCCAGAGCCTTCGGCTGAACTTTGCCGTGCTCGCTCAACAAGTCATAGCTACCCTTCTTCTTCAAGGCCTGATCCCGGAGTTTGATGTTTTGCCCAGCACTGAGGCGGAAAAGCATCAAAGGAACCGATCGGAACGAATTTATGAAGCGAGACATGGTGATCGAACAAGCTGAGGAGCTGAAGTTAAATGCGTAGAAGTCTCAGGATATGCTGAATATGATTGCACATTCGTTCATGCGGACATATGGGCTCTTTATACTTCGACCCAAATCTGATGTTTCTGTAGCATTAACGCCCCGAACAAGTTTGCCGCTGCTGCCTAAGCGGACTATTCATCATATCAACTGGTCCCAGGGCAAGATGGCTGTGTTGGGCCCGTCCCTTTGGCCAAGCATGCGACCAACAGACTGCTTGCAGCTCTATTATTGGCGTAGTCTAGCTAATCTAGTCAAAATCAGGCGCTTAAATGGACATCACGTTGCATTCTGTATGTTTGGGGGTTGTCAATTTATTGGTCTCTCATCTTTTTCCAGTTTACCCATGCATTGATATTCAAGCCTTAGCTGCGTCCTCGTCTAATGGATGTCTGTCTGCCTTTCTACATTTTACTCCGAATCCTGTGGACCTTAGTATCACATGCCGCCCGTGCACCCCGGTCTCCACATCCTCGCACCTGATAGGTTTGATAAGCCAGGCACTAATTTCCTGTGCTCTTTCCTCTACCTTTTTCTCTACCCTTTTCTCTGTTCGCTGTAGACATGTCGCATGCCCAAGACTGGAGACCTTCGCTTGCCGGCAGAGCCAATACACATGGCGACGACGCCTGGGATAGCGTAGGGGTTCGGCGAAGTCCAGAGATCAAATGATATTGAGACTCTGTCTCAATCTTATTAAGACCTTTCCTTCGCGTGGGAAGTGGCAACAATATCGGCTAGCTGCAAGTATGAAATTTTTTTTGCTCTCGCTGTCAGCAACCTAAAACGTCTAAACTTGTTCCTATCAAGGAAGGGAAGTGAAGTCAGCTTTGGTGCATTGGATGCTATGGACTGCTTGTGTCAGACGCCTCTCCAAAATCTTGGTGTTAAGTGTCTGATCCTTACTTTTCTCGCAAGTATGGTAAACGGGGAAGTAAGCACGAATGAAGCCTAGCTTCAGCAAATACACTGGTTCACATTAAAACTCATGGTATCCGTAGTGATGTTGCTGCTGAGCCTTGGCTTGTGTAGCCGGCATAGGCCTCGAGTTCCCTAAACCATTGCAGTCCGACTCCTCCAGCCGAAACAACTCCTCCAACAGCCTGCACAATCACATTCACCGATGCCACACCGTAGCCCCCGGCGGCGGCACTTTGAAGGATCGAAAAGACACTACCAGCCGCAATGTTGCCAAAGCTGCTCTGAACAACAGCGGCGACGGAACCTATATTGATATCAGAACTTCCTCTTTACATCAGGAACGAAAAATTTAATACCTCCAACAACGCCAGTAGATGAGAACCCCACTGCTCCGAGCAATGGAGCTGTAACAATGGCCGGTGCTGCAACAGTTAAAGCCCCAGTTGTAATTGCCACAGCGGCAACTGGATTCTTAGATGCAAAACTGGTAACCTATACCTAGGTCAGTAGCCCTCATCAATGGTATTGTCTGACGCGTACACCTCGCATGACTACTGAAGTCCCTTCCACCATAAGCTCTGCAGCTCGAGATACTGCTACCCTAGTGATGGCTGGGATCTGCGCCTGCTGAGCTACTTCCTTGGCTGTAAATGCCGAGGCTATAGTTACGTTCTTGATGGATTGCATAGTGCTGTTTGAGGGGGGCGATTGTGGGTGGGTTGGATAGCAAATGCGGGGTTGGCTAGGAAGGTGTTCGCTGTCAAGGGACGTGTATGGCCACGTGACAGCCGTCATCTCGAAAGGGACTAGGCGCAATCAAGGGAGCCTTCCAAATTATTATTTCAGCCGTAGGCTGAATTTACCGGTACCTACGTTGAGCCAACAAACCCCCTTTGCTCTATGAACGGGTACTTCTTGAACAGGTGTGTCTTGAGGGCCGGGCCCATCCACCTGGGCGACGGTGGCTAGTGCCGCCACGTCGGGATTGGACTGTTCAGCATGGGTCCCTGAAATATGTCTGGCGTCGTTGGCCATCTCAGCACTGTCATTTGACCCTTCTTTAATATCAGACAGCCCCTCGGGTCTGGCGTTCGTACTTGGTGGAGGTGTTATCCTTCCAGAGAATATATAATGTTCCGGAATTGCATGTTGTGGGGAAGCCTCGCGCTCAGGATCCTCAGGATCTTGACGAGGTAATGCGGCCAAAGATCAGCTATTGCTACCTTAGCCGGTGGCGATTATTGCCTAGCCTATCCTGTACTACGAAGACATCCTTGCACCAGCCAAGTCCCTTCTCTTGAACACCACCAGTTGCAGAAGGGGTCATTTAATCTCGAACTTCAGGCGCCAGTAAGACCCGAGCACATCGTGTCTGTAACACCAAAACACGCAACATAGAGAGGGGAAAGGCCTGGTCTGCCACCGAAAAAGCCAGCTTGAATGAATGGCAAGGCGACGTGCATGGCATTAGGCGGGTGATGCTCGATGTGCTGCGGGCGGTGGTTCCACGTAGCAGGTTTAGGTACATTGCAGTAGCACAGGCTAGCTTATGCTCACAGCCCAGCAATATGTAGAGCGGTAGAGTCACATCAAGAGCAAAAAGGGCCGTTCGTGAATCGACTTTCAGTTGCCATTAGCTCAAGAGCACACAATATGGTGGCGCGCTTCCCGGGTATCCGTACCCGAATGCGTCGTGTGACTTGATCCAGTGTCACCGTATTAGTTAAGGCGAGGTAGACTGTATGCGTATTGCTCTTAGATCTCCATAGTGTATGACAAATATCCATGTCTCTCACAAGGAGGCCTTGAAGTAGTTACAGAAATAAACGCAGGTCAGTGTTGATATGAACGGAAGAATTCCCGTCCATCGTTAGCACTTGGACAATAGACTGAGCCTGTAGCCTCCTAGAATGTTTGCGCCTCAAGAGGCATCATGTTGTTACCAATATATCATGGGCCCTGCTTCATGTGGCAACAAGGAGCGGCAATAGCTCGGATTCACATTCTGCCTCGGAACAGACATCAAATGAATTACCTTTCCTAGACTTACCGCCAAGGTCAGCCTGACCTGCTCGCTTACAACGTAGAGCACCAGATAATCGGTATCCTCGACTCTGTGATGAGAAATATCTTCCTCTGCTCAAGTATCCTGGCTGATAACTAAGAATATAGGTCACGATAGCACGTTCAGATAGCCTTTTCTTTCGCTTAGAGATAAGCTCCATAGCTGAAAGGCATGGGAGTGGTGTAATATAGGCTGACACTGTAGAATTATAAATAGTGAGGCGGTATATATGATGTTAATAGACGTGTGGTTGTTAAATACTGTTCGAGACCTGTGTTTAAATGCCAGTGGTAACTTGAGGCAGAACCTTCTTATTCATGTGCTGAACTATTTTACATGAATGTCGTGATAAGACGTAGTATATTGTGAGATGAAGTTTATACATGTCATACCTGTATACCATTGTTGCACGGCTCAATATTCCAGCTCCAATAACAGACGTTAGTGTGAGGGGTTGCAGAGTACACATATCGAGTATATGCAACTTATCACTATAGATGGAGGGCGGCCGACTGAAGGGCAGCCGTGTTGAGTAGCATCGAAAGACGACAAACAACGCCATACACGGCCCCAGCCGCAGCAGCAGACTTCGGTTCACAAATCTCTACTCCTTGGTTCTGTGCCATTTTTGCAAAGGTATAGCCGGCAAGTGCGTCCCAGGCCACCAGAAATAATGGTGACATCGTTTCTAAAATGGGCGAACGCATAGATGGGCCATCAGCTAGCAAAGCCGCTAGCCTTTGCATATCTGTGGAGTGTTAGAGTATGGAATGAGCATATGTAGAAACACTTACTATGATATACTAGCGCTCCCTCGCCAACCCAAAGTGGCAAGGCAGCGACAACAGCTGCGAGGAGTAGTTCACGGGGTGCTGCAGCCGTGGTCAGGTTGGTAGTTAAACCGTACTCGACTAACCACGTACCATCTTCTAGCACTATGTGACAAACTGCAATAGTGATAGCGACTGGGATACCCAGGGTTGCCGATACCATAATAATTAGAACTAGCCACGGGGCACGATCGCCGATGCGCGTAAAGCAGATGACCGATAAGCTAACAACCACCGTAGATTTAATTGCCGCCGCCGCCGCTCCGGCTTCGAGAGCATGGCTTGTCGTACGGCTCCCGTTGACACGGGCCCCGGTGGCTACGGCTGCCGCGCCTGCTGCCGCGTTGACGGCTACATCTAGAACTGACGCTACTAGGAAAGCCATGACTACTTTACGTTAACAGGAGTTCAAATACACCGTAGACAGGATCATTTACCAAAAGTGACAGTCTCACGCATGTCGGCAGGCGTTGTTCGACGCAATCTAAGCGCCACAAGTTGAAGCAGGGGCGTATTGGTTGGAGGCCTGCTCGTATTTTTATGGGTGAAAGGGTCCTCTTATGTACCCTCTCCCCCTCAACTACCCTTATTTTAAGAAAATCGCTAACACATTTTTACTAAAGAGTGCGGTGTATATACCGTTTGTGGAAGTGGCTGGCCGATGATGGTGGTTGTTGTCAAAAGTTCGGCTTGAACGAAGTTGAAGACGAAGGCTGGTTGGTTGCCAGCATACCGGCAACCACTATATCAGTGCGCGCCAATTAAGCGTTGAAAGTGGGATTAATTGCTTTTGGAAGAAGAGTTCAGCTTTGTTTGTCCGTGATTAGTCCGTAAATGATTTACTTAGCTGTACGTGGTGTCCATCAATATAGAACCCACTTAAATTCGGCTTATATCGGCGTCTATGGACACTCTGGATCTCCCGACTGGTCTAGGAGCAACTCCGGTTTCCAACTCCACATCACGCCGGTGAAGCCGGACATGACGTGATCTCCGCTAGTCCGAGAGATCGGCGGCCCTTTGGCCACCATCCGTTCTAGACCTCCAACATGGAGTGCCATACTTCAATGGAGCAGAATCCCGGTACCCATCTAGTCCCCGCTAATCGCCGTCCCCGTTTCTAATTATGTCAACAGTTCTTTTTACATAATATATAAACGTGGTGTTTATTAAGGTTATATTAGGACGGGACGAGAGGCGATTTATTTACACCGAAGGCATTGCGCTTTTATTGGAAAGCCCTGTTTTTCTTACTGCTCTGAATTCGAGCCCTGCTCACTTTCTATGCTCCAGAAAATATCGGTGCCATAGAAATGGTCAAGCAAGCCTTTAGTGAGGAAGGTCTTCACCCCATCCCTCACACTACCAATTGAGAACATCAGCTCCTTCACGGAGCAATGGAAGATTTCCGACAGTTTAATCAAGCTGTAGGAAATACGGTTCACCTTTTCCGTGTTTGCCAACAATGCCTTTTCAAAGTTCTCTAACCGTGATGAGATTTCAGCCAAAGACCTGCGCGATGAGTTAATAATGCAACCGTATAATGGGTAGTTGTAGTTATCTTACAAGCCTATTTCATCATTACCACAGCTGCACGAAGGTGCACATTGATGCCATGGAGTTTGGCTACTGTGATCTTCCGCCACGGGTTGAAGTGAGTGATACAAGTCGCTAAATGTACCACTTGTTGGGAATGGCTGTAGGTTTGGTGTGTCATCTGGCTGAAGTGATGATCCATCAAGTAAATTTGAGCTGAAGGGCGAGTCTGACAGGAGAATCAGGGATTCAAAGTACAGAGGTGGAAGGTCAGGAATATTGCCGTCTCCAAAAACTTTGTTAAACGAATCCATGGATAGTCAAGAAGAGATCTTATTCTCTGTCATCTGGATTGTAAATTGAGAGTGAGTTTGCGGTCTTAAGTACAGATGGATCACTTCTTACCGCCGTACATGATTCCTTAGACAGGGCGCTTAGATCAAGCAGGCGGGAGGAAGAAAACACTATCTGTACGTAGTTAAAACTCTTGGACCTAAGTTGACACCGGGGAGGGGACGCGTAATACACTAGCTCTAGCTGCTCTATTGAAAACACTGCGGCCCAGATCTGAAGGGAGGCCGAAGTGCAAGCCATTATTCCCCTCCTTTCACTTACTGTAGTTCTGTTCGTTCCTGTCAGGCCAGCCAATCCCAATCGTTCTGGTTATCCAACCCGGTCATGAAACTCGAGGCAGGGAAGTCTGTTGTGCTCATAGATTGGATTGCCAATGAAACACTTGCGCTAACTGATGATTGGGTAGCTGGCTCAATGGCAAAGCCGATGCGAAGCCACCATTGGCTTTCCTGATCACTAGTTCTTGCCAGCACCAACGCCGTGTGGAGTCCGGCGGCGTGAGCAGGCGCCTGCATAGTTATGCCGTAATTCGACAAAAACATAGACCCACAATCTCCGCTCCGGACGGTCAACTCCGTCGCGGCGATACGCCTCATGCAGGGCAGAGAGAAAAATGCCCCAATATTAATTTTCAGCCAGATCATACACTTATATCATTGGACACTTGCCCCCAACCCCTGCCCCCACCTCTTACTGGTTCATATGCTTGTTGCGATAATTATAGAAATAATAAAGCAATAACAAGCTGAACTAGCTGAGATCTCAAGCTTAATGCAAACAACACCCGAGAGAGTGAGCAACAATCAGCTAGCTCGATGTTTTTCATTGCCAATAAGATTTTGCATTTAGGCGCTTCCCCAAACTGGGCACATCCACGGGCCGATTAGGAGGCTTTGATAGATAGCTCGGACCGACGTTGCACCCACAGTGGCTGGCTGTCCTCCGAAATTGGCGGCCCCACAAATACGGAGCGTCTCGGATGTATCACTAACCCTTTAGACTTGGTGTAATCTAAGTTATACATATAAATAGACAGCTCTTTCCGAAAGATGATCCTAGATGAACTACAGTCTAAATCAATAAGCATGGCACAATCAATGAACAAGAGAGTCGAAGAGGTATGTGGCCTAGTAGCCTAGTTTTATTTTAAGGCTAACTTCAAGAACAGGATTCAATTAGTCTCCTAAGGGAGACTCTAGAACAATTTGATAGCTCTGCCGAAACCTTAATTGAGCCGCCTCCTTACAGTAGAAAGACAACTGAGGCAAAAGCAAAAGAAACTCTATGGACACAAGACTCGGCGGTCGAACATAGAACTAGACATCGAGCTGGCATGTTTAATCCCAACGGGGAAAGGGTTCGGAGCTGGCAGGCTATTCTTATTGGTACTCGACGTTGGAAGATAGTGTTGACTATGAACTGGATAGTGTAGCTTCTAGTGAAACAAAATCTAAACGATTATTGCTATCACCTCTACAGCGTGCGTACAGCCAGTCCCTAAAGAGATCCAGGATGAGTTGAATGGTAACTGTAACACAACCCCCCAGCCTTTGAAAGGAACATGCCATTCACGGATGAGGACAGTAAAATAATGGACTTTTTGAAACAATCGCTTCGAGTTAATCAGCTCGATGGCATCATCACTACCTAGGCTATGGCCGATAATCGGTCCACTTGGTGTGGGGTACTGAGGTCCCTCGATATTCAACCAGTTGACATTCTATGCTGAGCCCATAGACGGCGATGGCGCTGGACACGTTAGCGGGACAGCAAACACTAAATCTGATCGCTCAGAAAAGCGAAAGGTCAGATTTTTGTATACTATGACAACCGTATGTCTTTTATAGCTCAAACTTGATAACGAAGCCGACATCGCCTATCCACGCGCCAGTCACCACTCTAAGAAACCGCAACACGGAACAACAAAATAGGAATCAATACTAACAAAGGGTGCTAAATTTAACATCAGTAACACGAGGGGACTTGTCACAAGACAGCTACGGTTTCCGGGCCTCATAGGCGTAGGATCGCCGTACATCCCGTTATCTGAGTTATATCATACTTGTTCTCAACAATAAACTTTAACACTCACAACCGAGGCTGGTTCCTAACGAAACTAAACATTAGTCTCAGCCCGTGAGTTACACAAGACCTTGTATGTATAAGGATAGCAATTGTATAGGTATTGAATAGTGAAGGAGTGACTTATACAGCTTGATGCTTTAGGCGGGTATGTTCTACGTAGCCCAACCAAATTTTAAAAACAAACTTACTCTTAGTGCGATAATGGTTTTCCTGTGGTCAGATATAGATTACTAGTAACTTCAAGCCTAGAATCAACCACCAGTAATCACTCAAGACTGAAAACAAAAACGTAAACAGACGATTGGCTAACTATCAGGATATAGAATATCTGTTATTATCTCTGCCCACCTCCATGGTTCCTTCTGGTCATGAAGTTCACCGCCGAAATACTCCCACCCCATGATACCGCCAATACTACCGTACTTATCCCGGAGATACATGAATGTCTGGTGTAATTTATCATTTGAGACGTATCCGAAGCCGTTAATTGGGGAAGTTAGTGTTCCGGCGACGATCTTCATTGGGTCCCAACCCTTTGAGATGATAGTATCATAGTCCTGAGGGGTTGATAGACTACCAAAGCCACTATAGAACTGTGTGTTGTAGAATGCAATGTCTGAGCCAACACTAGCGTTCAGTTCGTAAAAGTTAAACCCGCTGAGACTTTTGACCGTGTGAAGCGCCGATGCGACGGGGCTAAGTGTTATCAGGAAGCCCTCACCGAAATCTTTTCGTAGTCGTCTCACCAGCCGAGTAATACCACCCTGAGACATGGCCTGCTCAACGTCAAGATCTAGACCTTGAAGATCGTGCGTCCAAATAACGGTCTTCAGCTTGTTGTAATACTTTTCGAATGTCGCTTCATCCCCATCTAACGTAGCAGTTGTAAAAGAGCCTGGTGCAGCGCCTCCGACCATGCCCATGACTTTTACGCCTGCTTCTTTCACAATCCTTGCCTCGCTCCACAGCGTAGAGAATTTAGGCGCGTCTGGTGTATCATCATTTAAGTGGATATCAGAGTCCTCATTGACGTGAAATGCGCTGATAATAAGGTGCGTAACAGCAGTCCGTTTTTGTATGAGAGGCAACATAGAAATGGCCTGGCCATCTTCATTATGAGTTGTCTGGAAATAAAGAACAAGCCGAGGCTGATTGGGTAACCTATATTTGGCTTCTCTAACCGGACACGAAAGTGATACGGACATCGAAAAGAAAAGCAGGAACCATTGTAGCTCCATGGTTGGAAGATGATGGTAGTACTTGTTCTTATTGAGTATCTTCAGTATTTCCATAAAATGATCCTCAATTTCACTAGCATATCAATTATTCAACAGGAGTGGGCTGTCTTAAGTACAGGAGGACGTCTTATGTTAATCGTACAAACTTGCCATTCAGGGCGGCTATCGAGGTGGAGTAATCTAGCACTTTACACTTTTCTGACTAACTTAAGATCAGTGGCTTTAATTAAGTACAACATTCTTAATTACGTCTGAGCCCGCCTTGCCTTACTACAGGTGTAAAAAAAAAATCACGCCATCGCAGCAGATATCCAAATCATTGCTACTCTTCTCTCTTGACCGCAGCCCTGCTTGTGCTAGTCAAGGTAACCAACCGACTGCGGCTCAATCTGCTTGTCCAACCCAGTCATGAATCTTGAAGCTGGAACGTCTATTATGTCAACCATCCGCGAATCCGACTGCAGGTTTCGGCGCTTGTGCTAAACAATGATAGGTTAAGTTCTACGGCGAGCCGATGTGAAATCACAATTAACTTTGCCGATCCCTGGGTCTTACCAGTGAGATTCGACTTTAGTTCGATTAACTGCGGAGGTACACAGGTGGCCAGCTTTCAAGTTCCCACGGATGTACCCCAATGGGAAAGTGGACAAAGTGTGGTATGTGCACATCAAGGTCCCGTTTCAATGATGTACCTCACTAAACTTAGCAGGCAAATGTTCAGGATATGCTCCACTCTGCAGGCATGCCTTCATCACCGATGGTCTAGCGGGTACTAAAACAGGAAGGCCTAATGGACAGCTCTTGTGGAGACCTTTACAAGTGTGCGAACCTCACCACGACGTTCCTTGAGAGCGGTAGCGAAGCATCACCGGGAAAGGAAGAGTGATGACTTGAATATCGACGTCAAACAGACACGGTCAGTCCTAGGTAATGTCGATCGAAATTGTGCTAAAGTATTGGACTAGCCGACAAAAAGTATACTTTGCCAACTTCAACAACACAAGTTCAGTTAATAAGTTAGTCAGTCATCCGAATAAAATAAGATTGTTGGAAAGGAATGTCAACTACCTCTAAATCTCCGTCCAGAATTGTCCACCAGAAGCTTTCTATTATTTTTCGGCGTTGAGAGCATTGGCTAATTTGCCAATACCCAAAGGCAGCTTCTAAGACGGCCGTAGCATCTTTATCCGGCCAAAAATAACTTGAAGCGCAAGGCAGACACCCGCTCAGACGTCAATATCCGAGGGAACGCCGACGAGATTTCCTAGAAACTTGCTTCGGTAGTTTTCCGGGGCGTAAGGCTGACTTTCATGCAAGGCCACCGCAGGACTAGACAACACCCAGTCCGCTGGCCAGAGTACAAACCGCGCGCCAATCGTACTCTCCCACATTATTCAATTCACTGTACCTATTTATTTCAGTTACTTTGCCTTAAGAATAGGGAAACCCGTCTGCTACCAGTATATTCTGTTATGTAGAGGTGGATTAACAGCCCTAGTGGTAACAATAGAAATAGTGATACCAACTGTTCTCGACCGCGGACAGAGCTTGAGCTGAGACCGAGAGGTCGACTTCTTCATGCACCACTAAAGATATCTCACATACCTAGTATCGAGGGGTCCTAGATATATGGATACTAGAAGTATTTGCTGAGACTGAGGAACACATGATGAAGCACGGACAAATCTGTGCAAGGAGTGTGATGGTCAAAGGGGCAATAAGCTAGTGAAGGCACAATGGGCACGCTGTTTTATCGAGAAGTATCGTAACTCTAGGATTTGCACTACTTCTGGCACAGAATCCAGTAATACCAACATCAAGAACCATCTGAAAGGCACGAGTCACCTCTACTGCCTGGTGGAGGAAATGCAGGACATATGAGGGAAACCGTATATGTTATAGCTGTTTTAAGGAGATACTGGTAAAGGTGGCTTAGGATAATAGCAGGATGAAGTGGATCATGAGACTATCGTTCTGCGATAACCCGAGGCGTAGCCCCTAGACCCAAATGGATGGAGACACATGTCCGTAATTGAAACGATTATGACCGGCATGATTGTTCATTTCTAAGCAAACCAACGAGCTATAGTCCCTAATTCATGCAACCCACCCACATCGTCTCTAAAACGCGGTCAATTCTAAGCGTTCGTGCAGGCGCTTCTCTCACCAACTTTTCAAATACCTTAGTTAAAATGCTTACGAGTGTATCCCATGATAGCTCCACCATGTCTGGAGTAGAGCCACAGAAAACTACTTCCACATCCTCATTAGTTAGAGAGATGGTTTCTAAGCCATTGATTAATAAATTATAACCACTCAATGACTTTTCCAAACGCCACTCGTTATTGTCGTAAGATTCCATGAGAGGCTTCCTCCTCGCCTCTTGAATTGTAGTGGCGACTGTTTCACTCGGAAGCCCCCACTCTGGATGGCGTTGTATTTGCTTCAATAAACTGGAGACATCACTTTCGCTGTCGAGGTTCGTGTAAACAACATTTGTGGGTTCTGTAGGGCAATGTTTAGGCTGTAGGCAGACATATTTCTTGACAATAAGCCGAATGTGTTTGACGCCAGATACATTCATTAATACTGGAAGTAGGCGGCAAACCTCCACAAATATATAAAGCAGTGAATGATTCCGTGTAGGAAGTATAACAGTCTCAAAAGGTTCTTGGCAAAAAACGTTTGCAAGTTGACAGAATGAAGGTGACACAAGTAAAGAATCACGAGCCGGAATAACTGTAGGTGGTATGGCTTTCGGCTTTTTTGGCCGGCGCGTTTTGTGTATTTTGCGTCCCCAGGAATCAACCTCTTGCCAAGGCAGAACGGACTGTGTCGGGTGCGGAGGTGCATCAAATAAGCAAGGACGTTGCCATTCAGGAGTGTAGATTCGGCCCGGCCACCCAATAAGCCCCCAAATCATGGCTTTGATCTCCAAAGGTAATTTGGGAAAGAAACGAAAAGCTTGTGGCCGACATATTTCGTTATTATGTCCATCATCATGACGCTCGCTGTCACGGAATGTCGTAGTAGGCGGCCCTTTGGGTTGTCTAAGATTATACCGAGACCCATTTACATCGTCATCCATCCTGTTTGTGCTTCGTCAGTATGGGTTATTAAATAGGGAGGCGTTGCACCGTCGACGCCATTTAGTCAGCACTCGTACTTCCAATCGCAGCACCACCGTTATCCTAGAGAGCGTGTAGTATCGATCAGCCGTACTCTATAAGTTGTATGTCTTGTCAGGTTCTCACCTACTTCCTATCGAATCTCAGCAACATTGATCGCAGCCGTGCGGGGACAGACTGCAGAAAAGGCTCGCACAGCACATCAGTGAGTGGTCCAAATTATGTACGGACTCATGACGCGTGGCTAACCATACGGTGGGGGATAAGACAGTCACTGGCATACCTCAAGTGCTATCCAGATTTGCTCATATTGGACTGCACATACAAGACGAACAAGTACAAGATACATCTTCTTGATATCGTCGGAGTCGATGCCTGCCAACGATCATTCTGCATCGCATTTGCCTTCCTAAGCGGTGGGGACGAAATGGACTATACCTGGGCCTTGGATCGGCTACGATCGATCTATGAACTCTGTGGTGCAAGGCTTCCGTCTGTTATAGATCGCTGCCTTGCTTGCATGAACGCTGTGTCTCTATGCTTCCCAGCTTCAGTATCGCTTCTATGCCTTTGGCATGCCAATAAGGCAGTTCTTCGCTACTGCAAGTCTAGCTTTACTGGCAATACCCAGGGTAATGATAAGTTCCTGCAATGGAAAGAATTCTACCAGAGCTGGCACGATATTGTGGGTTCAAGAGATGACAAAGCCTTCGAGGAGAGACTCCAACGACTTAAGGACCGATATATACCAGATCATGCTCGGGAGGTTGGGTATATCATTGAGACTTTGGCTTGATCTATATAAAGAGAAACTTGTCAAGGTTTAGGTTGATCGACATCTTCACTTTGGCAATGTTGTTACCTCACGTGGTGAGGGTATCCATAAACTTATCAAACTTTATCTTAACACGTCTCAGTTGGACCTATTTGAAGCTTGGAGGTCAATTAAGCTTGCAGTTCTCAACCAACTAACTGAGCTTCAAGCCAATCAAGCAAAGCAGCAAATCCGAACGCCTATTGTATAGCAATATACGCGGCTGGGTATCTCACGAAGCTCTATGGAAGGTCGAGGGGCAGCGAAAGCGTCTCTTGAAGGAAAAACTTCTGGACTGTACTGGGGTTTTACTGCAACCTTGGGCCTCCCCTGCGCTCATGTGCTCGAGCCTCTATTAAGCCAAGATCAGCCACTTCAGCTGCAGCACTTCCACACTCATTGGCACCTTCAGAGGGGGAACTCCTCAATTGATCTTGGAGCCCCGCCAACAATTTGATCGAATCATAACCAATTCCAAACTGCCAATAACAAGCACTCTGAGGGAGCCTAGCGCGTTCGAGGAAGTCGAAGCAACAATAAGGACCAGGGCATTACCCACATGCAGTAAATGCCATGAAAAGGGGCATCATATGAGGTCAAAAGCATGTCCCCTGCGCTATCAAGACCCCTTGCAACCATTGGCACCAGCCGCACTTGAACCAGGATTAGGGTTGTCAGCGTCAGGGGTGGTGTCATTGACAGAGGCTTCCTCATCGCCAGATATACTGGCTCGTCCAGACCTGGAAACGGTGCCAACAGCGCAGGTCCTGCCATTACCACATACACAGCGATCGGGTGGCAGAGCTTTCCAAATGCCGCCATTACCAGAGACGCCTCCTTTGTTGCAAGACTCATTGATACAAGTACAGGCTTCGCCAGATGCGCTAGCAACACAAGGAGAGTTGTTACCAAGGGCTCCCGCGCTCTCATATCAAGACCCCAGGGTTATTTACCAAAACTATGTTGCAGCACGAGGAGATTGGTATTCGTCGCAGCCCCGAGGCAGCGTGAAGACCAACTATACCGGAAAGCTATGAAACTGCCACAACGCTACACGAAAGCTGATTATACTTGGTGTTGTGACTATAAGCAGATGGGCGAACGCTGCAAAATATCAACAGGTACCCGGAATTGGAGGAGATGATGGTGTTCTTGGACTGGAGCAAGGCGGAGGATGAACGAGTGGAAGCGCTAGTTGCCAAAGAGACAGACAACAATCCACTCGCAAATAGGCAAAGAGGAATGAAACACATTTGGAGGAGCATTGATACTAACATGCAACAAGCCTTGCACTCAAAAGGAACACTTTCTGAGGACTGTATTATAGTTAGTTCCTGAATTGATTGCTTCTCTCCAGATACGAAATCGTTTTAACTCAGGTTTGGCTCGCCGTCTTAGAGGTGTGGCTAGCTGCTGACGTGATAAATCTTGCATGCATGCACCGCCGGTGGGCGGCCGCTACAGGGGCGCCCGGGCGCGCATTTAAAATTGCGCGCCCTGCTGACTAACTTTTGCGCGCCCCCCTCCTCACACACACTGTTTTTAGTGACAAATTCTAGTTAGCTAGGGTTAGTTCAGAATTCGTTATTTCAATTGCCTATGACTATTATATCTATCCTTGGGCGAGAGCTTATCTTCTTATAGCAGTACGTCAATCTGCAATGCCGCATCCGTCCTAGACGCTTCTATCTACATCAACAGCTATTTAACTGAATACAAAGCCTCCTGTGCCTCACAATCCGCCGCGGCTGCCTCCCAGATCTCACGCATGCCTCTTCTGCTAGAGAAAGGATTACCTTCCATCTCAGCCACCACACGAGCCTCGACCCGCTCCTCTTCTGCCTTGCTCCAATCCAGATACGCCATCATCTCTTCCTTAGTCCAGTCTCTAGAGGCCTTCTGCGTTATACATTGCTTGCCCATTTGCTTCCAATCAAGACACCATGTGAAGCTTGCTTTATTATATCGTTGAGGCAAACCCATTGCCTTCCGATACTGTTAGTTTGTCTTAATACTGCCGCGAGGCTGCGCACTGTACCAAGCCTTTCTTGCTTCAATATATCTCTCATAGATGGCTCGTGGGTCGTCATATCTGAGTTCTGGCGCTGCCACTGTCTCCACTACCGCTGCCTGGACTGCCAATGTCTGGACCGCTACTGCCTGGCTGACCATTATGCAGTCTGCAATAGACTGAACTGTAGATGTCTGGCTTGCCGCCGGGTGGTCTCCCAGATCCTGGTCCGCGTTTATGTGGCCCGCCAGTGCTTGGACTGCTGCCGTCAGACCAGCGTCTATCTGACCTTCAGCTACCTGAACTGACGCTGCCTCTGTGGCTACTAGTGCCACTGCTGCCGGTGCCATTATATTGGTTGTCTGTACCGCAACTTCTGTGGCTGATCCTGGTAACTGAAAGAGCTCTGTGTATCGTAGAGGGCATGCCTTCGAGGTCATTGTATAACCCAATGTGTGACACCTACTGCATTTCGGCTGGGCCTTTGGCCGTGTTGTTGCTTCGATTGCTTCGAATGCGCTAGGCTCTCGCCTTGTGCTTGTTATTAGCTGACTGCGTCTCTTGTTGAGCCGGCTTGGGACTGCTTTAGGCTCTAGCATTGGCTGTGGTTGAGATATATCTCGCCTCAAGTGCCAATGGGGATGAAAATGCTCCAGTAGAAGGGCTCGCCCTTCCTCCTCGAGCACCTTCAAAGTATGAACACACGGCAGCCCGTATGAGGACGTAAAGGTCCTGGTACAAGAGGCTTTGAGTGGCTTTGAAAGCAACTGCCGTTGTTCCTGTACTTTACGCAGGGCCTTATGTGAGACCCAGCCTCGTATTGCCTCAAATAACACTCCAGAGATATCTAGAGGCATTAATACCTGCTGAGAAGCGCGTATATACTTTAGCTTCTTCAGTTGGTTAGTAATAGCAGGTCTTATAGCTTGCTAAGCATTAAAGAGATCCAAGGTAGATATCTTAATATGTGCTTTTATTAATGAATAGATCCCTTCGGCCCTGGGGTATTCATTAGTCTCTATCTTTATAGTGCTATAAGCCACCTGCCTTGAGGTAGCCATGTTGCTAAAGTGTAAATATATATCAACCTATGCTCTGACGATCCTCTCTTTAAATGGATCAAGCCAGGTAGTCCTGATGTATCTGACTGCTCCTGTATATTTCTCAACATACTTACACTCAAAGTTGGTTAGACGCTCTTGAAATATCGTTTCAGTTGGTGAGGCTACAATTGAGTGCCAGAATGCGTAGAATTCATCCCATATCTTGTCTCCCTGGCCACCGCCGGCTAGAAATTCCGGTCGGCAATGTTGTAGGACTGCCTTATTGACGTGCCAAGTGCAAAGTAGTCCCTTAGATAAAGGGAACCAGGTTGCAGCAGTATTTATCGCTGCTAGGCATCGGTCTGTCAAGACAACAGAAGGAAGGTCGCGTTGATATAGAGATCTGAGATGTTGCAAAGCCCATGAGTAGTCCTCTTCTATCTCTCCCGACAGAAATGCAAAGGCAATACAGAAAGAGCGCTCACAAGCATCAACACCAACTATATCAAGAAGTGGCATCTTGTGCTTATTTGTCTTGTAGGTGCAGTCCAGCAGCAGAACATTAGGGTTGCATTGGAGGTATATAATAGAGTCCGGCTGGGCAAAAAAGATTACTGTAACCCGATTATCAGAATCTAACTAAACCTGACACCAGAATCCCTCTTCATGTAATTAGCCGACTAGTGCTTGTATGCTGCTTTGGCCCTCGCGTAGGTCTCGTCTTGTTGCCGCAATCTGATTGTAGACATCTCGCTGAGTTGCGAGTGTATTAGAATTATTATGCAGATAGGTCCTAATTTCACGAGGAGCAGTTCCAGAGGCCGCGAGACTTGAGATAGTTCGAGCATCACCCTCGCTAAGCTGGCGATGTATCGGGTGTGCAGATGGGTCTTCACTTGGCGGGTGGTTGTGTAGCGAGTATTCCTCGCCTAGTCGATGGCTCAGGACCCAAGACGTCCCGTCTAGAGATTGTTTTGCAAGCACGGAAAACTTGCAGCCTGTTCCACGGCTACATGTACGGCGTCTTCGCTCAATTGACGTGCTTGGTGGAAGCTTGTTTCGGTCACATGCAAATACAACCTTCACCCGACCATTTGGGGTCTTGGACGATTTGCCTGTAGTGAATGCATAGCCTCTAGGCTTTGCCCAGGCATTGATAGCCGCAAGAAGCGATTCACGTGAATTATATACATCCTGTGGCGGGAGCACGTCGTCGGAGAATACTGGTTGGATCATGGCGAAACTGTTCAGCGGGCAATAATGGCATTACTATGTGAGGAGGGGGGCGCGCAAAAGTTAGTCAGCAGGGCGCGCAATTTTAAATGCGCGCCCGGGCGCCCCTGTAGCGGCCGCCCCGCCGGTGGTGCGCTGTTACGTAACCTTTATTTGCACCGCTGGCGGTGCAAATATAGCCTCCCTACCTTGCCTCACTCTTCTTCCCCGCACTCTCTTTGTCCACAGAGCAAGTCTCACCATTTAACAACAACCGTCTCAATGTTTAGAATCCCGGTTTTAATTCTCATCTTCGCGTCTATCATGCGTTTCTACAATGCAATACGGATTCAAATATTCCAAAATCGACGCGGGCGCCTTTTGAGGTCATCAAGAATAGCACCCAAACTCTCGACAATTAGCATCTGTGAACTGTTTGGATATATGATAAGTGATGTGGGAAGCCACGACGAGCCTCTACCTGAAATACTATATCGATTTCTCCTTAGTCTCCGGCTCAGACTATCTACAACTACAGACCCTATCATGAAATTGCGAACCAGCGTGGGTGGTGTCCAATTTCTCGCTTTTGCGTCCATGGAAAGAGATGTGGATCATGGCGCGTTGATGGTGTACCACACGATCCTTTATACAACAGGGGCGGAACAACTCAACAACTCGCTACATAATATCAAAGCCATCATCAATCTAATCCCAAGCGGTGTGAGAGACCAAGACAAAGGGATGGAAGTAGTGCGAACATCTATTCCCCGTGGGTTTGTTAAATTTCTATATCGCAATGATAATGGAGTAAATGTTGAGGGCAAGGGAAGCCTAAATAAGTTTGAGTTACAATGATTGAAGTGATGAATAAGGGTAGCTGGAATCCTCAAGATATGGTCGCTAAAAAGTGTAGTTCGCCAGCGGCAAGATACACGCTATGAGTGGATGGGGTACTACAAGAATGCGAAACTGCATTGCACTTTAATCTCTGCTAACTGACTCGTGAAAACTGCAATCAGCAGCACCTACAAATATCGCGCAATTGCTAATTTCTCAACTTTCAACACCAAAAATGTCAAAGCTCAGTAACATTGATCGAAGCAGGGCGAGGGCAGACTGCAGAAAAAAGCTTGCGTAGCACATTAGTGAGTACCCCAAATTACAACTTGATGGCACATAAATAACATATCATAGAGGATGAGCTAAGTTCAGATATTGATCCTGCCGATGTCCGGTTGGTCACCACTCAGGATGACCCATATCAATGGAGACCAATCCTAGGCAAAGGAGCACCTCTTTAATGGTGAACTTTTCGAGAAACCTCTCAGCAAGCTTTCTATAGGACCTCTAAAAGAGCTTTGTAGACATGTTGGCGATCATTTTCGGGCTGTGAAACCTTCGACACAGAAAATACGAGTAACCGCAGCTATCAATCACAGCGAAGACACATTGAGGTCAGAGAAAGTTCAGATCGAGAACCAAGCTAGGAGAATCATTAAACGATGCAGACGGGATAACCATTTACTAAAGAGCATATTTGAGTAGCAAGAGGCTTTGATTACAAAGTATAGAAGTATCATGCTAGATTTTGTGCAAAGCAGTGCATGCATCTCGACTGCTACAGATCAAAACACTTCTTGTGAGAGAAAAGACCGGAGGAGGTCAAGACATCGTAGACGGGCCAATAGTTAGACTAGATAAATACGCACGTTAATACCATCATTAAGAACTAAGCTGTTATTTGTGACTGGCGTATTGTTCATTCCAGGTACTGAAAGGGCTGGCGCCTTTGACTGTTTTTGATCGGTGTTACACAAGCGCCAAAGATCGGGACGAACATAAAGTGTATTCAGTTATGCCTACTCCGCCATTTTATGATGCAACACTACTTGAATTTGCTTCCAAACACCTGAAGTCAATCTCCTGTCCTTTTTTAGAAATTGGAAATGTACGATGGTATGCGTATTATTAACACTATATAGGTCTTAAAAATTTTATGGAAAAGCGTGCAGAGGGGAAGCAACATTTATGCAGAGCAATATAGCGGAAAATACATAATCATGCAATGAGCAGTCTCTTTTTCTGGTAATAATGTTGTCTATGTTAGCTAGGATACCCAAGATAGGAACCTCTATATTAGGGTAGGCTTGAAAAGAAGGCAGCCCGAACCTAAACAGGTACGGTTTATTTAAGACATCCAACCCACCTTCTTGTACGAGACAATCTCTAATTTAACGTTTCCTTTTCGAATGCAAGAGGCAAGTCGGCAGAAACATCGCATATAACTACAAGCATGTGCACTTGTTTTTTTTTTTTCATCAAGGACTTGTATTAACCTTACTTTCAACTGCACACTTGATCAACTTTTAACATGGCAATTACCAAGCTTTCTATTGCACTAGTCTGCGCTTATGCGGTGACAAAACTGTAAGGAATATTTACTCCAAATCGTCACTGTGTACCGAGTATGCTAACAAATGGAAGACTCGACAAGGTGGAGGGCCACCATTCGCATCGAAACCGTCATCAGCACAATGATCGTCGGAGATCAGAGTCCTATGACCGGAGAAGTGGCGATTTCTCCTCTCCCAGGAAGTCTAGGAGCGTTAGGAGCTCTAGGAGCCCCAAGAGACATCGGTGAATCAGCACATCAAGTGCGTTCGAAGGAAGGTTGCATGCACAATTCAGCCAAGCACCTGTCGGGTAGCAGGTGGGCGGATGGGATCACCAAGTCAGCTGTGGTGTTCCACTTATCCCTCCATTTTTTAGGGAGCGCTTGACAAAGACGAAGAGTTGCAGGGGATGGTGATTCGTCTAGGCAATGACACCACATGTGATGGAATTGGTCTCATGCATACGCGTATTGATAACAATGCATACTACGTAGAGAACTATATTGATATATCAGAAGTGCTTTATATATAGCCGCCCCGTGAGAGCCGAGAGCAAGTCTGACCAGGTGCACGCGCATAGGCGCAAGGTCATGTGGCCGTACACAAATCATAACTTGTTTGGCAAAGGTGTATTGAAGCTGTTGCAACACTCGGTAGCTTGTGAATGGTAGTTACCGAGTTTGGTGAAAGTTTGGAACCTGGGGTTTGAGACATTAATAACCTTGTCCAATATGATCATCCCTTTTGAGGAATCCGAGGCACTCTTGCATTAAAATAGCTCACCTGCCTACCTCGTGTACGGAATCTGGTATCCCGAGGCCACTCTGTATGTTCCACCAACTCCGGAAGCTGGCCAATGATACAATTTGCGGGTCTCGGAGGTGGGACGAATCGGCGTTGCGGGTTGACATTGTCCTGTGACGGAGCGGGGTAAGTCCTCTCGTCAGCTCCGAGCGTCCCCACATTTTCGGTAGCTCCGCAGGGCGGGGTGGGTCATTTGCCGCTAAAACCGCCGTATGGAATGGCGTTTTATTTTAACATTTCTCGGCGGCGTGCGGAGGCGTTGGATGGTATTCATAGTATATCCTTTTTTAAACCCTAGCCCCTTTTCATTGGTGTGAATTAGCGGCAAAATAACAGCTGGCATTGGCCACTAGGATGGGTCCCATTTTGTCGCTGGGTGACGATTAAATTCTGCCTATTTTTTATTTCGACCCCTCGACTCACCTGTCCACTCTCCTCTCCTCTCCGCCCTCATTTCAAGTCCCGCTTAGATATCTTCTCAGCTCTACTCTCAACCCTTCTCTCCACTCTCCTTTCAACCCACCCTTAAGCTCCTCTCTTGTGCTAGCATCATGAATACCTTCCAGGCAGCTACTTCTGGTAATGAGAATGAACGGCCAAGCTATAGCCGCAGAACTGGGCTTTCTCAAGGCCTCAAGAAAGGTAACACGCTCGCGTCCCTCTTGGATAAATCCAGTTCATGCTTCCGTTTCAAGTAAAAGGAATTTAACAATATTTCTGCCAGTCATTCAATCCCTCGTACCGGCTGCGCATGTGATTACACCTGCTAACAAGGACGTTTTTACACCTCTGGCCTCCCAGACGGGCCGCATCGACAAGTTAAGGCTTTCGCCCATTCCTGAGGATAGTATTCCTGATGCTCAAACATGGGAATTCTTGCGAATCACAGACATCGAAATAAGAGTCAATGGCACCGTCGAGGTTAATATTCAGTGGAAGCCCACTTGGGAAGATACGCGCAGCCTTCGGGGAGCGGCTGCTATTAAAGAAGCGCGCGAGGTGGTGGTAAAGGCGTATGGTTCCCGTTTGTGGAATGATTTTGCCAGCCAAGCAGGCTTCACCATCTTAAAGGGCGATTATGACTATGATTCAAAGAGAATTGCCCGTGATAATGTTGAATACAGCTTTCAATGTCTCGATGGGGTTCGGATGACGAATTGTGGGACACTAGAGATAAAGGTAAACTGGGATAATACTTGGGAGGATATTAGGAACCTAGAAGGAGAGGCCGAGAGGGGAAAGGTAGAGGAGATACTGCTGCATAAGTATGGTGCAAATACCTGGTTTAAAGTGGTTAAGTCAGCTGGGTGGTTTGATATGGAATCTGAATAAAAAGGGCCTCTTGAGTGATAATTCAGCCTTTCACTTAGTTTTGAACGCCATCATATAGCCTAAATGTCATCTCTGACCTTGGTAAATCTAGAGACCGAGCGACCCTCACTTTCAAGAATGTCAATGAATGGGTTTAATTAAAGCCATTTAGATGGGAAGTGCCAATGGTCTATTTAGATACGTTGGCATAGCACCTTCAGCGCCTCTAGATTTACCTTAAAATGCTCATGAGCCGCTGTGATTAAGTATGAATGGCCACCTGCGTCTGTAGCCCATAGTATTTCCTCTCACAAAGACGAAGTTAGTTAACCAGGCCTAAATACTTCATATATTGAACTCAAGTATTCACGATGTTGGATCTCAATCATAAGAGGGAGGAGATCATCTTCATCTCCGACACTAATATTGTATGCCTCCCCATGCTCTAATTACCGCTATTACCATCTATGACCGCACTAACTTGATAAGAGTACAATTGAGCTTCCATGGAAAATATCGCCACTGTTTGACGACACCACCAAGTCACTGGGCATTCCGGACTCGATGCAATTGCTAATCGATGAGATGAGTGATACTGGAATAGATGCATGCCCTCAACCGCAGAAGCAACCAAGCAAGCTTGGCGTATGGGCCCGAAAGCATCAACTAAAATGCATTCAAGCATGCGGTGAGACGCTAGGGCTGGTGCAATGGATCGGCTTGACACTAGGAGGGCGCTGGAAAAAGAAGTACAAGAAGTTAGCTTAGAATACCGTACATCGACATCATGATTCAACATCGTTACTATGAATAGATTGAACCAGTTTGCGGACAAGGCTACAACATCATGACCGATGTTGAGGACGAGCTTCCGAGGAGGCTTGACGCTACGAGAATGTGACGGATTCTATTTTTAGTCATCTTCGATACAGCTTAAGGTAATAATTATGTACTAATTATAGAAGTGCACTCTTCTTGCTTGGCTGGGTGTCCAGCGATGTTCCACCTATCGCGGACTAGTCGTGATCAGTCGTAACTCGGCTCCGGAGTATCTTCAGTGACGACATCCCTGAAACGAGATAGCCCAAAATAAGCATTCGCATTAGAAAGTAGAGAGGGGAAGTGAGACAGGACAATACCATCGCTCGATTTCTATGAACTATAGATACTCAAATGTTCCCCAAAATCAGCCTTCAAACTTGAATTGCCCCCAAGATTAGAACACCCACCATGTCAGACCAGATCTATTTTGTCCCTCTTGAAAATGAAACAGAACTCTTGGAGAGGTTCAGGGCTGAGTTAGAGAGCATGCTGCCTGTATTGGAAACACTAAGGCGGGGCCTACACGACAGCATGGGTGACATTGTTGGTCTCATGGGTCATGCCACGCGTCTACAGCTGAATATCATGTCTTGTATCAAGGGCTTAGAGAGACAGCAGGTAATGGCTAGTCAACAGTTTATCATTACAAGCTGACCATGCTCTAGTTTCCAGAGACTCCTTCGACAGCGACTACCCCATACGCTCCGTGGAATGGCAGCTTAAAGATTCAAGATGGTATCGACCATGATAGCAGCAACCCTGGCAGCAGTGTGGAGTTGACCAGAAGCATTAAAAAGTAAGATACATAGCTGGATATGCCGGAGAAACACCACTATGAGATAAAACTCGAGATAGGCAGTAAATTATCATGATTTAAATTTCACAATATAAAATATCTTCAAAGTGATTGCAGAGCCATTGCCACTATCTTTCGAGTGAGTCTTATGCTTCTTCACGGCATCGCCAAAATCGTTCACCATTTTGTGCTAAATCGTCACTGTCGTCTATGTCGACCACGACAGCCCGGTCGTGACTGGACAACTTCGTATTTCTGTCAAGACTAACAGATAGGGACATAATGTCAAAAAGTTCATGAATCAGGTAATAAACCCGCAATGAAGTATTACAATTGCCGATAAACTGGATCCGGTAATTTATTCAGGAGTTCAGAAAGGCTATGCGTCAGCAGGTGCTGAAGACAACTAAAACACAAACAGTCTGAGATCATGGTAAATCACAGAACTCTTGATGTTGAGTGTATAGCTCGCGTAGGGCTGTGATGCTCCGAGTGGAGGTGTCTGGCGCTGTGTTGCTCTGAGTGGAGGTGTGTAGCGCTGTTATGCTCTGAGTGGAGGTGTGTAGCGCTGTGGTGCTCTGTGTGGCTCTGTGTGGCTCTGTGTGGCTCTGTGTAGCGCTGTGGTGCTCTGTGTGGAGGTGTCTGGCGCTGTGTTGCTCTGAGTGGAGGTGTCTGGCGCTGTGTTGCTCTGAGTGGAGGTGTGTAGCGCTGTTATGCTCTGAGTGGAGGTGTGTAGCGCTGTGGTGCTCTGTGTGGCTCTGTGTAGCGCTGTGTAGCGCTGATAGTGTTGCGACGTGCTTTACCTCTGGTGGATTGATGTAGCTCACTAGCCCCATACAATTCTTGGGTTGGTGGGGGTGGGAGTAGTACTACGTACACCCGCCATTAATATTTTGGATGTTGCAAATAGACATAGCTCCACCACCGTCTACAATAAGACCTTTGACTTAGTTTAGCCCTGTTACAACGCTATAAAGCCTAAGGGTTCCCAGCAAACTCATTCTTCACGTTCTCATCCCTAATCCAAAGCCGCAACAAGCAAGAAGCAAGCCAACAATGCCGACAACATGTAAGAGCGGACTATCGATTGAGATACAAACTCTGCTGGTACATGATGATCCAATGAACTAATCATATATACAGCCGAATGTTCTGAATATTACCATGACTACGAGAGCGATACTGATATGTTTGACCAGATTCCCACTATAATAACAAACAACCAGCGTATAACCCTATTCTCAGGCAAATTCTATCCTGCTTACAGTTTGGCTAACTATATTGATGAAATGGCAGTTGACAACCAGAGTCCATCCACCATTCTACCTATATCGCGTGCATCTCGGCCCACTAACCGTTATATTAATCACGTCAAAAAGAGGAGAAGGTTTAGAAGAAGAATTCCACTACCTCAGGTCATAGGTCTTTGTGGTAAATTTGTTAGAGCCGATGGAGCTCAATACTTCATACAAACTTGGGAGGCTACTTTAGCTGCATGGGTGTCGCTACTCCAGGTTACCTCACTGCCGTTCAACGACGACCCCATCACGGCCGTTAACTTAACCGCTGCCGTGCAAGCCATAGACAGTGTTATTGCTGGGAGGTTTGGGACGAAGCTTCCACCTCGATTCGGTTATGTACAGTTGTTCAATTTCGTCGATTTTCTTAGTCTCAAAATACAGTTAGACAAAGATCGGGGAGTCATTCCGCCAGAATCGAGTCGTGTTAACGCTGCCCGCGCCTATGATATGTATCGCCTTGCTCAAGCTACCCCTTTAGACAAGAATACGTTGCGGCACCGCAAGCAGATAGGTGGTCGCTGGAAACAGCTTGTTGGCTCAGCAACTCTTACATTGACCATCTATTCTGACACAGCTGAATCATTTGTGTACAAGCTTCCGCATTGTGGTCGTCGACCTGGACTAATTTTTCGATAGGAAAAATCTATCCAAAGTGAACGAAGCAACATTCAAGTTACTCGCCTCAAAAGCGCTCGAAGGCGTGCCAGAGAATCTGAAGCAAGTTTGTCACGGTCTTTCTAAGCTGGGCGATGAAGCAGTCAGCATGGGCGTACCGTACTGTCAAATTTTGGGGGAGAATATGGCTGATCATGTTAGACAACATTTAACTTAGAAGCTAATATATATTTTCGATATTTGCGGTAGACGCAGTGAACCATATTAGACGCCATGTAATTATTGAGGAACGATGTTGAGTTATCTTGTCACTAGTCCGTTTACGCCGGCCTACCCTAGAGGGCGAGGCCCAACTGGCCAGCTTGGACTGAATGGCACCATTTTGAAGAACTAAAATCTAATGTATTGAACTGGACGTTCTCGCCGCACTTAATCTATCATTTCAGTTGCTTCTCGTATAGATTACATCTCCCTTCTGCCACAGCTGAAGTGGAATGCTTCAAACCTACCATGCCCACCGTCGAACGCCCCCTCTGGTCATTGATCCAGGAAATACTCTTTGTATGTCCTGTTGCCCGAATAGACGTCCCCGGAATGTCGCGGCGTTGTGTTGAAACTGCGACCCCTCTGAGCTGAGACAACGTAGAGCAGCGATCCGGATTTAAAGTTCATCCAGTATTGAATGCTTGAGAAGTTTCGGTATTAGAAGGTCCGTAGTTCTTGGCGCAGGTACGCCGTGGAAGGACTGTTGTTTTGCTGGTTTGCCTTCGCCACAAACTAAAGTTTGCATGCGAAAGAAAACAAGGGGACAAGTGGTATTAGATTTCGATTGAAGAAGACGGAAAGAACAATTTTATAGCATATTTGTGGGATAGAAATTACTATATATTCTGAAGTATCCGGATCGGGGATTGTCGTCGTTAAAATAGAGCTTAGCTTACGTGTACTGTTGATACATCTAATCAAAGCTACTATGGCTCCTGCTGGCTAAATAAATTAGCTCTCAATACCTGAAAGATTCTGGCCTCTAGTAGGCATTGCCCTCCATATATGATCGAGATCTGATGAGTTAAATGGTGTAAGTATAAGTGGTCAGAGGAATGTTATGTTCGGTATAAGGAAGGTGATCATGAAAAAGACCCATGCTGCCTTTTCCTTAAACTTGAATAGTGATAAGGCGTTCTTGTACAGGTGGGTGACTGGGAGAATATATAAGTTAGTAGCATGACATGGGGTAGATAGTTGTCATTTATATCGACGTAAGCTCGAGATAAGGCCTTTGTGTCATTCGAGTCGCACACAAGTTGATGTAACTGTGCCTTTTCACTTTTAAATGAACACTGCATACGTAAGCAATTGTAGCATCCTTTAAACTATTAACCTACACAAGTGATGGAAAAATGCGGACACTTTGCCACCCCATTCTCCCACAAAGCACGACATCCATCACGTTAGATCGCCAACAACGAAATGTAGGCGTCATAGAGAAGATGAGAATGAAAACTGGCGAGATTTATGATCTGTGATTCTCAAGAACCCTCAATTTTGACTATCAAGAACGTTGTTCTCTGGAATGGGCGAAAGGATTAACTTGTCGATACGGTACGAGGCCAGAGACGATCGATAAAGCCCCATGGTCAGGGACGACCACTCGCATGGTGGGAATAAGGGAATGAATGATTCGTAGTATTGCCAGGCTCGCTCTTGGAACAAAAGCTCGAGCTGAGAATGCTGAGGAAGGACAAGAGCGCGTCATCCTTTCTCGGCGTGCTCTCGAGAAGGCTTACTCCGATGGCTATAGCTTGGCCGTTAATCCTCATTACCA
This sequence comes from Calcarisporium arbuscula, assembly GCA_009828645.1. Lineage (NCBI taxonomy): Eukaryota > Fungi > Ascomycota > Sordariomycetes > Hypocreales > Calcarisporiaceae > Calcarisporium > Calcarisporium arbuscula. The sequence continues at coordinate 502,031 of WBSA01000029.1, read as the reverse complement.
GAAGTAGCTGAGTGGATGAGGTTCATGATGCTAGCACGAGCTAAGGTAAACAAAACAGGAGAGCTTAATGTGATTTGAAAGAAGGATCCAGAGGTGGTAAAAAGAAAGAGTTAAGGATTTGAGATCAAAATAAGCGGAACGCAATCGTTGCATTGAGAGAAGGTACTAGTATTTACTAAGAATTCTCCAACTGAATCTCTAGCCTGTGATGAGCTCGGCTTGGTGTAGGAGTTTTTTTCCCCAGTTTGTCGAGTAATCCCTCCAGCGTTCTCTTATCTATTTTAATTCCAGCCTTCGAATGACGTCTATCGTCGACCTGGACCATTCCTAATCATTTCGAAGCATATTGGGTTTCAATATCAATGCCGCGAAACTGGAAATTATTAAACTAAAGCTCATTTCGTAAACATGGGCGACACAGAGGACTGCAAGGTATCAGAAGTACTACCATTGTCTATGGTGCGAGACACGAGTTGTACCTTAAGCAATTAATCTACTTGGAAACTCAGCACGGTGGGACTCACCACGTACACAAGATCGACAGGGGTTTTAGATATGGGAATGAAAACTAATAACAGCTAAGGTCGGATTGGCCGAAGGCAGCTAGCTTATGACAGCCTTGATGAAGTATAAAAGGCCCTCTCCCTTCCACCGACATTGGCTCTACATTCAAAGTAGTCAAAGCCCTATCTTTCATCAGCCCTGTTACTTTCAGATTATGCATGCAGTACTTATTGCTCCATTTTGTCATTCTCCCCAGACGTGTTAGTTGAAGCGCTTCATCTCCACCGCTTTTCAGTTCAGCATTTCGTATATAAAGCTGAAAGACGATACAGGTCAGCAATTGAGATACGCCTTCTGAGAGAAAGGCAGAGTCTATCACTCAATATGGAATATACTCTTGATGTGCGGGGCGAGGGAAAAAAGCCTATGAAGCTAGCCCGATCGAGCTTTAAAAAGTCTCGCACAGGATGTCTTACTTGTAAGTGACTATATCACAGAAAAATGATGACAACACTTATCAACTAGTCGAAATTCATCTCAGGCAGGTCAGTTCAATACAGCCCATCCTCAATATTTAACGTCTTATCATAACACAACCACATCCGCAGAAAACGCCATGTAAAGTGCGATGAGAATAAACCCAAATGCGATAAATGTAAAAAGAGCAAAAGATACTGTGTCTTCGAGGAGAGCGCGATTCGAGCAAGCACAGCCCTCGAGTCACTCAAGATACCAACAAATGCGGTCACTAGTGAAGTAAGCCGTCACTGCTTAGTACAGACGACTTCTTCGCCTGATAGCAGCGAGACGTCCACAAGGCAAGTCAAGGCCTTGGAATCCAAAAAATATTCCAGTGATACCCAACTAAGCACTGGCGCTGTTTCGTCTGCGAAGGAACCTACTACGTCCGGGAAGCAGTCATATTCATATCGCCTTTCCATGCCGAATAGCACATGTGCTGTGACATTGGACGCGAATAAGGTTCCAATCAATACGACACTGGTATCTGACAGTTGATTATCTAAGTGATGAATGATGAGTATAAGCTAAGACATTGGCAGCTCGGAAATGGGCGTACAGCAAATCGCGAGCTAGACGACGTCCAAGGCGTCGGAATATTCATAAGTCACGTGCTACCCCATTTGCCCATCCTCCTGCCCGAAGATGCACAGGCTATTCTAAAAGCGTGTCAGTGTGAGGAACTCGACCCAAACGCAGTTGGCTGGCAGATCATGAAGATCATGGCAAATATTGGGCATACAATACTATACTATGAGGAGCATGCTCTACCAGAGCCTGAGATGGGTTATAATACTACGCTAATAGCCATTAGTAACCTGGAAGCCCAATCTCCCCAAAACTCTATTCAGATAATACAAGGCTACCTTATGGCAGCTTATTTCGATATTTTGCATGGACGAGATCCCACAAACTTGCTTGAAGTTGTAGAGGATATTTTAGACAAACTAAGGTACGTTCAAACACTTGGAGTGCATATTGGTTACTAAATTGTTTATAGAAAGGGCAATAACATGCCTTCAGACCCGCTACCCTTAAGCTGCTTTCTAATATTGAGATTGTACGCTATTTATTCCTCAAAGTTTTGGCGAATTCGGCTGACTTTTAAGCGAATTTGCTGTGACTGTTGGAAAATGCAAGCCGAAGTTTCAACTGTCTTCCGAAGATTTCAAGCTCATGCTGCCACGTTTAAAACACTCCCCATATTTTGCATTGAGATTGTCTAGCTATATCTCTCTTCAGGAGACCATCTGTCGGAGCTACGGGGACCTCAAGGAACTCGAAATTCAGATCAGCAATGTAGAGTCAATCATCTTTTCTTCGGGTTCCCCAAGATTGAAAATGAAATACTGGGAGGCTCGCTACCTAGCTTATCTTACATGGTGTGAGAGATCGCCAGAGCCTTCCAATCAGGGTGTTTGCGCTCAGGCGTTACAGTGTTGCTTGCAAGTTTCTCAAGATACTAACAGCATAGACAGACTGCCAAATCTTCATTAGTAAGTTAACAAACCACTACTCCTAGTTTAATGATGCTGATTTTGCAAGTAGTGAATATTCGTGTCTTGCCAAACTGTCGTCATTTGTGGAAAGGGGCTACATGAGTCAGAACGTTTGGTTCAAGATGTGGGGAAGTACGACTGAAATCTTTGAGAGACTCTTGATGAGCCAGAGATTTGAGGAGAATACGATTAATTTCGTTGAACCACACTTGACTAGCCAGGTGTTCAAGGAAACATGGATCAAGTTACAGGGCATTTGCGAAAGAGTCGGTACGACTACGTCTAGAAACACTCACCAACCTACAGAGGGTTAGAATCAAAGTTTAGGCTGCCGATTTCGTATGTCCCGTGCCTCTTTCAAGAGTCTTTAAATGAGTAATAAAACTGATTGCGCTGGGTATCTTTGGTGAATCGCTAACTTGCCTTTTCATTCCATCCGGTTGCTTTCCGTAGCTCTCAATCAGGCGCCGATGTTTCTTGGAACCAGCCATTGACCTCTGGTTGCAGCGCGAGGACCTGGTCTTTCACCCTAATAGATTGTTAGATGTCATCCAGCATTCTTGCTAACATATATATAACATTTACTGACTATCTTAAATATAGACTTTAAGATAATGGCAAAACTATGGCCTGCCCATTCAAATTCTATGTCTATGTAATTGGATTCTATTGAGGTACTCAGTGAAGGACTCTAGGGAACAAACTAGAAGAAGTCGTCAGCTATCAGGCACTGGAATTTGGAGATACGGCATTGAGTGACGATTGGTTGGTCTTATGATTCTCTACATACTCTTTATTGGCTAGGTTGAGTAGAATTTGCAGTTGATTTAATGGGAAAACTCTTCGAAAAGCCTGCAGTACTCCTCGTAAAAGATTGCGCTATCATGGGAGATTGATTCATTAAACTCTCCAGAAATATATTGGCGACATCTGTCAATGATAGTGTTCGTTTGAATTCTAGATAATAAAGAGTTCTTGATGAATAGCGATATCTTGGCGGTATTTTTTCCGTGCAATCCCAAACACAGATGATGCTTCGTTTGGCCAAGAAAGTAGTCGAATAACGCGCGCAAGAGGACTGGAATATTTTCTTCTTTGAAGTAGAGTCCTTAAAAAATATCTAGATCGCGGTACCTCACCCGAGAGCAGTTGCTGAGCCAGAGCGGTGGCGATTTGACTGTCCATTGGTTGCTTCGGCAGAGAAAAGATGCCGATTAGCACCAGAAGCGACCCAACGCCTTCAACAAGGTGCGCGTAAGCCTCACGCAACCTGCCCACTTTGCCTGGTCACTCCTATAAGGCAGACAGCCCTTGATGTGGCGAGTTCAGAGACGATAGACATCTAGTGGCTTGTCTTTAGGGTGTGAGGTTAAGTATGGGTTTAATCAAGGCATAGGCGGAGGCGTACTTTGGCTGTACGGGGCAGGAGCTGCTGATGGTCCCGCAGTCAGCGGCGAAGCCGGAAACACGGGCCCCCACATGTCTGACAAAATCGGCCCTCATTCGGGGACATGTTGCGAGTCTACTCCACTAGGATGGGCCCACTACGGCGATACGCCTGAGCGGTGCAGGGAACAAGCCATCGCATTTTCGGGGGTTGTGCTGCCTGTTCATTAGACCGCCCTCATTATTGCCCTTTGGCTGTCACACTGTTTCTAGGGCGTCACTAGTGGTCTTGTCCTAGTCTAAAATAGCCATGACGCCCACCGCCGCCCAAGGCATCTCGTAGCTACAAACACTCCCCTAACAGCCTATTCTTTACAACTGGGGTTTTCTTCTTCTTTCTTTCTTCCGAAAAACAGTTATCAAAGATTAAAGGCATCAACGTTGTTAAAAGGACACAGTATGTTGGTGAAATCTTCCATGGCAACAAGCGGAAGTATTCGCAAGGGCGGTATTCTCGGTAGTGTCCAGATCATCCTCTAGGGCCCCTCAACATGCTGAAGTGTTTCTAATATAATATAACTTAGATGAAATGATAATTCCTTTCACGGAGACCGCCTTAGACAAGCGAGGCAAGGCAATCAAGGACGCGTTAGAAAAGGGAATTCCTATCCTTAAGACGCCGGGGCTTGGAGAATCCACACCAGACGACGTATCTGTGGACCTGACGCCGTATGCGCATGACAATAGTGACTGCAGAACGGAAGAGGGAGAGGAAGAGACCATGATTACATCCAGTGGCGAAGGCAAGACGATAACGGTAAAGTTACTGGCAGACGACAGGATAATCATTACCGACAGTGTAGACGATGAGTCAACTTTCCTTGGAAGGGCAGATGTCACCGGCATCACTGCGAGTCAGTTAGGGAGCTTGGTCGGGCTCATGCACACACCCAACTTCGTAACTGTTATGAAGACTGTCATAAAGGGTTTGGGGACCCCGGTGGAGATAGACATCTTCACCATGGTAATGGTCACTATATCCATGAGAATGGACAGGAATATGGAAGAGATATCTGCATCCCACAGGGATATTGCAATGAGGACTATGTCTCGCTTTGAAGTTGCAGGTGTGTTCAGGAACGCGACGATGAAGGTGTACCGGGGAAGGATGCCTCTGGAGACCACGGGCGCAGGTTCATCAAGTGAGCATGGCGGTGCGCGCTGAGGAAGCGCGCTGAGGAAGCGCTCACTATTTCTCACACAAAGGTGTTGTTGAGAAATGAAGCATGTACGGCTGCACATACGAGTAGAGGCATTAGGAAGATAGCACGGGGTACACAGGCCCATTGCGGCCTCCATTCCTTCTTGTTGAATTATATTATCTACTTTCTCACTGGCCTAGCCAACAGTTACGAGGCAGCATGATCCATAGGTTCGTTCTCAGCTTCAAAAGCACCAGGACCTAGTCTAATTGGCTCTGGCCACGTACTCTCCTAGCAAGAGGGTCAGACTTAAACGAAATTATATTCCATGGGATAGACCGTACCAATAGCTCTGTGGTCAGAGGCATGAAGCCATTGCTGTACTGCCATATCTGGTTGGTCTTGCAACTCCGTACCGCTACATAGATATCAACTTGGCCCTCAAGGTGCAACTCGTTGGCCTTTTTCAATAGTGTCTTCCGTCTTTTGGACAACCTGTTGCTTCTTTTTTTCCGCTCTATTCGAAACTTCTCCTTGATTAAGGATGCAGAGTGTCCAGGCACAAGAGCTGTAACTTTACCCTGCATGGTAGACGGGCAATCTCCAAGGACTCTGACTAGAAGTTAATATTTTAACTAAATATATGTACATTGGCAAATAGAAATTGCATATAATAAGATGGATTCACGTCTATGGATTAATAGACATCAGTGCTCCTCTATGGATTATCCGAGAGTGACCTGGATATATTACTTTGACTGTCCGTATTTAGAATTTAGAAGGTGGTCTATTCTAATACCCTTCTAGATACTTGAGCTCTATATAGGACGTAGTGTGGGATTCATATAGAAAGGGCCTAGTTTAAATAGCCTTAATTAGAGGTTAGTTATTTCCTCTATTATTCTCGGAAAAAAGGAGTGTTACCCCGTTGGCTGTTTCTTGGCAAGCAAACGAGCCAGGCAGACAACAGAAACCCCGCACAGGCCCGTAGACCACAGGGCCAAGCGCTCAAGGAGAAGCCGTCTATCCATAGAGCGTGCATACCCATAACAGAAACCCTTGAGTCTGTATACACTTAGAGGCCATCAAGGGTGAACCAAACTCCGCAATAGTAAGCCAAACTATGCCCTGCCTAAAGAACCGACTAAGCGGCCAAAGGAATGCAAGCCCCTTCAAACCCCACACTAGTGACGGCGGTAAGGCGGAGAAGCCGCAGCGCTAGAAGAGTCGACTCGTTTAGATTGGGTGGGGGGTAATCCTGAGTACACCATCCTATTTTAGCTTGCGACCTAAATTTCCATTGCGTAGGCCTGTTTGCAATAACAGCAGGCTACGGCATTGGGGTTTTATGCTCGGGAAAACCTGCTTGTCCAGCTGGTTTATGTACGGGTCTTATCTACGCTACCGACCTTCTCATTGCATGATACTAGTGTTATATCCGAGGACAATGACCAGGCTCTCGAGGGAGATCCCAGTGGTGCCAGGGGACGGGTTTCATTGACGTCACACTATCGGCTAAATTACACGATCGACACCCGCTGCAGCAATCTCGCTCACTTTGCATTTATCTAACTTAATGAACTACTAGCTATCTTCCCAGTAGCCCCGAGACCATCCCCCATGCCCGATATCTATGTATATCTTTGCCGTTTCTGCGGCCGTTCAGAATAATGATCAGATGATGCCTTTCTTTTCAGAGAAGGGCGTCTTAACCGACTCGACCGTCTAAGGACCTGGGGATCCTTTATTTCTATACTCGCCCTTTGGCTTTCAGAATGTAGAGTGACGTCACCTTTGGGGGTTGAGTACGGCTCATCAGTTTTTGAAGACGGCCGATCCGACTGCATCGAAGGGTCGTCGTCTCGAACCGCTACTTGTCGAATAGGCTCTAGAGGTCGAGTTTCGTATTGCATTTCATAGCTGCTAGCGTCAGGGCCCAGCTTAAGAATGGCCGCATGCGCATTCGCCCCTAACAATAACAAGTTTGCTTGTATGCTCACCCACGATCCCAAGGCTGTCGGGATATACGGGGTGGGATAAAACGTCAACGACACACTCGGGAACTCCAGGGCGTCTACTTTAGTCGTCTGGGTAGCGTTTTGGTTTCCTGCTGAGGGAGGTGGGAACCATTGGTCTATGACGCCATCCGGGCCAGTGTATGACTCAAATTTAGCTATCGTGTTGAGGCATTGGTCGTAGCAAGAAAGAACGACATGCATCGCTCGGACACCGACGTCCTCATGATCAACGACCCTACATGTAATTGGTGCCATTTTGATGTATTTGAAGAGGCATTCACGAAAGACGGAGATTGGGAAGTATTTGTATATATATATATATATATATATGTAGATAGATAGGCCAATCTCCTTAAATAAGGCTATGATGCGCTTTGGCCTTGACTTGAACTGGCTCAAATTGAAAACTGTCTTAATCTAATCTAACCTAGTCTAATCGAATCTAATCTAGTCATCGTCAGACTCACTAAAGCCTCCTATATCTCCTCGTGGCTTAATGAAAATAGACCTAGAGGGCTTATTCTTGGCCGAATCTTGATAGGTCATAAAGGCTTCTCGTATAGTTTGAAAAAGACGTGCAACTTGGTGGTCTCGGTTCTCTACCCATAGCCCCAACTCCTCGTTCTTTATCTGTAGCGTGTCTATGTACTGTTGCTTCTCTTCCAATTCTCGCTGTAGCGTGTCTATGTCCTCCTGCTTCTCTTCCAATTCTCGCTGTAGAATTGCGTTTCCCTCCACGAGCTTGTGATTGCCGAGGTGATTCGCCTCCCGAATTGGGTACGTCTCTTGCCTGATCGCATTTCTGCTGGCGAGCGATCTTTTCGTCTGCAGTGGTCGCGGCGTGCATTGGAGTGGACCATCAGCTAATCCCGCAGTCTCGCCATGAGGGGGGGGTGGGAGTGCCTTGCTGCTAGCTATAGCATTCTTCATACTTATTGAGTGCGGTGATGATGTACAGAAAATAGTAATTTCCTGCTTGGTTCGTAATATTTATAATTTGCAGGACGAGGGCGTCACTGATTCTTCTTTAATATTTACAGGAGGAAAAATGAGGTTTATTAGTTTAATATTAGACCAAGACCAGAAGTGATTCTATTTACGACCAGGGCACTGTACTTTCATTAGACCGCCCTCCTACGCTCCCTGCTAGATAGTTTGCTTGCTTATTGATCGGAACTTGCGCTCTGCTCACTCTCTGATCCAAAGAAATGGCCAAGCAGACCTTTGGTGAAGGTCATTACTCCATCTTTTACACTACCAACAGCGGCCATCAGCCCCGTCATAGAACAATTCAAGGTTTCCGACAGTTTATCTAAGCTATATAAAATCTTGTTCACCCTTTCCGTGTTTTCTAGCAATGCCTGTTCAAGGTTCCCTAGTCGTGATGAGATTTCAGCCAGGGACCTGTGGATGTGTTAGTAGTGCGACTACGTAAAGGTGTAGCTGTAGTCATCTTACAATCTGAGTTCATTATTGGCCGGACCGTAAGAAGGCGCATGTTGGCGCCATGGAGCTTGGCTGCTACTATGCCCTTCCGCTGCTGGTTGAGGCGAGTAGTGCATGCCGTAAAATAAATCACTTGTTGCGAGTGGTTGCAGATCGGATGTGTTGTCGAACGGAAGCGACGAGTCACCGAGTAGATTTGGGCTGAATGGTGAGTTTGACGGGAGAGTCATTGAATCAAAGTCCAGCAGTGGAAGGCCCGACATTTCAGGGACTTTGAAGTCTTCAAAAATCTCTTTGAACGTATCCATGGTGATCAAGCAGTGGTTGTCATTGGCATCTCACTCCTCTGGATTGCCAATTAGGAGCGAACAGCTGTCTTAAGTACAGGAGGACTACTTCACGTGTCGTACGTGCGTATTCAGGCACGGCGCTTAGATCAAACTAGCGTAATTAAGGAAGCGCCTAGCCTCCCTGTTCGTAGTTAAATTAAAGCCGCGGGATCTAAGTTGGCACGGGGAGGCGCGCAGGGACTGGCTCTGGCTACGGTACTTAAACTACGGCAGGCGCCCAGACTCGATGGAAAGGATCAAAGACACAAAGTCGCCGTAATCCTAGCCGCCAACATGCAAGCCATTATTTCCTTCCTCTCGCTGACCGCGGCGCTGCTCTTGCCAGTCAAGGCAGCCGACCCCGGCTCACTGTGCTTGTCCAGCCCAGTCATGACGCTCAATGCGGGAAAGTCGGTCGTGTCAACTATGTTCGTGGATCGGGATTGGCCGGCTATGAAGCGCTTGCGCTGACTGATGATAGGATAGATGGCTCGACGGCGAGCCGATGCGAAGCCACCATTAACTTTGCCGATCCCTGGTTCTTGCCGGTGCGATACGAATTTGACCCAATCAACTGCGGAGGTAGACAGGTCGCAAGCTTCCAGGTGCCCACCGACGCACCCAATGGGGAAGCCGAGATAGTGTGGTAAGTGCAGCTCAAACGCCCAGCATCGGCTCTTTTGTACCTCGCCTCACTAAGCCTCCCTAACCCTCTCCAGGCAATGTTCCGGATATGCTCCCATCTGCAGCCAGGCCGTCATAAGTGACGGCCTATCCAACCCCAATCTGGCGATACAGCGGAAAGGCCGGATGGGGTGCATATCAGAGGTTTTTGAGACAGTCACGAGGACGACTGTTGCCACCAAATCGTCCACGACCGTTGTGGAAACGGTCCCAAGTGTATTCACGAGCCTTACGACGATGTTCCCGGCGGCCGGCACAGGCACATGGCAGTGGAGAGGGGAGAGAAGCGGAGTGCCCACTGTTGTGATGCCGCCGCCGCAAACAACACTTGAAACGTCTGCTACGTCTGCTACGTCTGCTACGTCTGCTACGTCTGCTACGTCCGGGACGTTTGCGACCTCTGGAACATTCATGACATCTGTGGCATCTGTGACACCTGATCCCATTTCCAGGATAAATAAGGATCCTCAAACGCAAGCAGGGGACATTCGAACCACCCCGGCGCCAACCACAGCCAGTGCGGCGGCTTCCAAAGACAGCATATTTGAAACGAGCGGGGCGTCCAGAAACAGCCCTTCAGTTGTCCAGACCGTCACAGCATCGATTTTCTCCACCCTGACCGTTGTTCGCACAGTTACAGCCCGCTGCGAGCCTGATGGAGCGTAGGTAATGTTACATGGGCGGGATGGGGCATCGGACATCTTGACAGATATCCTTTGTATTGTTTCAAGTGGTGCCTTCTCTGCCATTATAGTTACTATAGGACAGTGCCTCCGGGTGGAATTAAATATATACTGAGTTAATAAAAAGGGCGTGCCCTCTCACATTGCACCATGCTGATGACCCTGCACCACGCGTACAGAACATCTGCTTCGCCTTGCTTACCCCGCTCACGGTCGTCGCTGCGTCATCCACAACGCCGACGCCGTGGGCAGCCGGGCGGCGGCATGCGGGCGCTTGCGGCGGTCTAGATTGCTCCGTAATTTGATGAGAACATGGACCCACAGCTCCCGTCCCGGACGGTCAACGCCCTCACGGCAATATGGCGATGCGCCTCATGCAGGGACAAGGAAAATGAGGAAAATGAAGACAACGTTAATTTTCAGTCTTTTAAGAAGCTAGCTAAGGCAACTATCATTAGATACCAATATCAAACCTACCTGCCTACGAGCCTAACTGTGGGATATTGGTTCACACTTTTGTTCTAGCCCGGCTCCCTATTTTAGCCCGGCCCGTCTCCACTTTACCGCTGGCCCAGGCTCATCAGACCCAATAGATGACTTCCTCTTGCGACGCGGGGCCTTGGCTAGGAGGTTCACTGCCGCTAGCCTTCCAGACAAAGACTCGTCAGTAGACGACTCGCCCATCCGGCGTCTCTCTGCCTCCAGGACATCATCGATATCCAGGTCCAGGGCATCATCGATATCCGGGTCCTCATCTGTCTCGCTTGTCACCACCAACACATTTGACCTAGATCCGCTGAGTCCGCTAGCCTTCCGCTTCCGCCCGGGGGCCGAGTCGTTCGCCTGGAGCTTCTTCTGATGTTTCAGCGTCCTTGCTGCCGCCGACTCAAGGGGCTCCACAGCGGCGTCTTTCCTCTCCAAGCGACTCTCTTTAGTTTTGGGGGGCTTCTCTTGCTCCTTCGTTTTGAGAACCTGCTTAGGTATTATGGAGTTTTCCCATTCTTGCCACCCGTCTTTGTCCCGAGTATTGAACACAGATTCGAGTTTTTCGGCCGCAATGCGGAGTTTGGCTTCCAGGTCCTCCACGGTATTCTCCTTCGCTGGTTTTCTTTCTTTGGCTACCTACTCATCATCAGAACACCGCCATTATACGAAATCCTTGTGCTTACTGAGAAGTGGCCAACCGGATGATGGCTCAAGTTATTATTTATATCAAATGGATACCCAATCGTTTTCATCTGGTCCGACAAAATGAACATAATCGCGAGACATTTTTCTTTGTCGAAATCGTCGATGCCAAACTCCGGATCTTCATTATACCTCTGTCTTAGTACCATAATTTCGTCCCAAGCTGTCGCAAGGCTTAGTATCTGGTGTTTAACCTTCTCAAAATGTTGATCAGGATTGTCAAACATTGATTTGAGCAGCTGAGATAAACGGGGGCCACGGTTTAGGGCGGAAAGATTATTCATTTTCCACCTCATTCCCTTCACATCATCGTCAGCATCAGCTTTAGGATTTTCAAGCATTCCACTCCACTGATGGTAAAGTGTGCGTATGGTAGCATCACGACGACCCAAGTAAGTATCCATATTGGTAATTAAACCACTGTTTGTGAGATGCAGCCTTCTCAGCAGATTTAAAGACAAATTGAAAAGAAAACGAAAGGAGAAGAAAGACGGCTATTTCATATATTTAAACCAGTAACTCTGTACTTAATTAAATTTCCCCACAATATCAAAGGCTCGTATTAAGCTCATCCGGATCGGAAGTTTTCTTGAAGAGCTTTAAGTTAAACTATTTCTAAATAAGAGCTGCAGAGGGAGACAGCTGGGTACGTAAGAGACCGCCCCATTATAAAGGTCCTATTGGCGCTCCCCTTCCGCGTGCTTCAAATTTCACGTCTGGGCAAAAAAAAAAAAACAGTTTACATAACGCATCATGAAAGACCCTCAAGCACCTCAGATGCAGAGTCTCAACCCCGAGGCACAATGTTTCCATGCTGGTCGTATTCTTCAAGTAAATCCTCCATTAAAAACTGGCGATCAATATCAGGGTGTATCCCAGGTGAATACGATGAATAACGAAGAGGTCATATGGTGGGTAACTTTTATTCCTACAATGAGCTATGCCTAATTATTTTTTTTATTAGGATGCTGCGAGAGATGATGAGAAAACTTGATGCTCTGCATGCAGCGCTATTGGAGAATTCCCAACCTAGCTATTATGCCAACATTGACGCTGGATATTATGGATATGGTATGCCATTTTAAGTTGTAATTGTTCAATAAATCAGCCTATTTTATTACCGTTGATGGGTGGCAATGCATGATTGGGATTAACGCTTGAAGATGAGGCAAGGGTTTACTTTAGTGCGCAACAGCTGCCGCGTAAAAAAAGGTTCTAATGTAACCATGCAACATATAATGAGGGAGCCGACTTCTGCTAGCATTAGTAAATCAACACTTCTCCATGTATTACCATTAAAATAGAACCTATACTCCATTTATTGTTCGTTGCTTTACTCGAGAGGTTGATAAGTTAACATCGGACAGCACACTATTGACTACCCTAGAGCATGTTTAAGGGTTGCAAGGCACAAGCACCAATGTATTTCCATTTCGCATGCGTAATAATCCTAAAACAGAGTAAAGGAACAGAGTAAAGGGAGCACCTTCCAACTAATCATTGCACTTGGGTTCAAGTTGGAGCGCATGTATCTGTTCATATAGTCCTTGAACCTCGGCAGATTAAAATAGACCTGAAGAAGTGGAGACCTGAAAGAAGGCGCTTCCCTTATAGCTGTCACCAGAGCACTTGAGGAACTCAACAACCAACATCGCACTTTGTCGTTCTCGAGTCTCCGGGGATGCCTACAGGACTGATGACCTGCCCGGCTGATATAGTCGAGGCTGTCGCTCAGTTTCTTAATCTAGACGATGTTCGGAATCTCCGTCTGAGCTGTAAAGATGTCGCTGCGGGGTCCCTCCATCGCTTCAAACCATTTTTAAGAACAAAGCAAATCGACATGACTACTAATTCCTTACGAAAGTTCGCTCAGGATACTCAGTATGGAGGTCTTATATCGATGACACAGGAACTATGTCTCACCGGCACTATTGGAACCCTCCCTCAACCGAATCTAACGGGAAGTGAAAGTAGAAGAAACGAAACGGACTTGAACTTCCTTGTTAAGGCTTTCGACGGACTTTCTAGATTTGTTCCCAATGGAACCATCTTAGTAAAGGTTATCGGTTATAACAACAAAAAGAGATGTCTGTCTGAAGAGACGAGCTTGAGCTATGGAGAAAACAATGGATGGCAGGTTAGCAGGTGCAGATGGCGGGCAACTAATGAGACCTTCCATATGGTTATGAAGGCCCTGTCTGCTAGTCGTTTGCATATTCGAGGGCTTGCTATTTGTAACGACGAACACACTAATGGCCTGTCCTCCGACCAACTCAGTTTGGTCAACTGGGATGATGCTGGCCTTCGCGAGGTACTGGCCAGTCTGAGATCGCTATCTATAGGCATAAGTTCACCTAGTCGAGTTAAACGGTACCAAAGCAGAGAAGATGAAGAGTATGAACCTGCCACTCACGAAGAGTACAGAAGAGTCGAAATTGCATTGCAAGCTGAATCTGAAAATCCGGCAAATTTTGAAGGCCTCGCAAAACTCTTGTCCCACTGTCCACAACTTGAAGCTTTTGAACTGCACTACTTGGTTGGGTACTATGAGTCGCACTTCACAGATCACTCCTTCTCAGAAAGGCTTCTCCGGCATATAGCCACACAGGAAAGATTGCCTCGCCTCAGAAAATGCAGGCTTCACGATATCCGAGCAGAGGAGAGCTCTTTACTCGAATTTATCAGACGAACAAATGTATCTAAACTGGATTTAGACAAGATATTTCTGTCAGCTGGCACGTTCGTACCTATTCTCGACTTTTGCACGAGTGATTTGGCGGGTATCACGGAGCTGCGTCTTGACTATTTATGTGAGAACGGCGGCAGAGATATGATTGGGTTTCTGGAGCAAGGAGAGAGGCCGGACCTAAACCCTCCCACATATTGTGAAAGGCTGGAGCGGGAAGGTAACGATGTCAGAAATCCTATTCTCTATGATATCAGTTGTTCATATTCTCAAATTTCTTAACTAGCTTACGGCGATAAGACAATTCCTGGATTGGCTCATTGGCAGATGCAATGTATTCTGAGTATCCAACTCTACTGTGCTGCGCGTTTTTGTCCATTGTATACCATAATGACTTGATTCCTACAAGCGCGAACAAGAGCACTATCCAGCTACTGTAACTTGTGATCTTAGGCGCTGCAATTAACTACTTGTTGTGCTGAGTTTACTACCTAAGTGCGCTGTAAGTGATAATCTAGGCTTATATAATCCGTAACGCTCGTGGAATCCGCGATTGATACTCCGTAGAGTCGCAGGCTTCGCGAGCGGGGTCCCCAATACGTCGCGGGTCCCGTTGGCATTATGTAAGCCCTATGGGGACGCAATGCTTATATAAGCATAAATACCTACCTCGGAAGAACAGACGGCTTCGTGAACATTGAACATAAGCACCCGGCTGAGGGTATTCCGAGACTAAACATGAGCGGAGGCAAGAAGATACTTTATCATGGGGATAAAAAGCAATCGCGTAGCCGAATATGTCCAGGGAAAAAATCACTATAGGCCTTTGTTTCTATCTCTGCACCCAAGCCTGGGCAAAATTATCCACTATTATCATCTAGCCAATGAGACGCGAGCTCTGTGCAAGCTAATTTTGCAAATGCACAATTTAGCTTGCACGTGGCTGATGGATCTTTGGAACTTGCACGAAATAGCGGAATACACATCACGTCAACCTTCAAAAACGCTTCCTAAGCATACGCTAACTCCAATGGACCATATCGATAATGCTCTTTCAAAGGCGCGCAGCCTAGTTGATGCTCTAACAAGACTAAAGACGGTTGGAGCTGACATATCTAGTGAATTGGAGGGCACCGGTGTCGTGGCAGCTCTCGACGGCTACAATGACCAAATTCATGCTCTAGTCAAAATAGCCGAAGACAAAACTACCGCTCTTCAGCCTGGCAGTTACGAGATTGCGGAGTGCACGCGACTTCATAGCCCACATGTCTCGCCCTCTTCAAACTTAGGTGAAGCGTCAGACGACTCGCGTGAGCAAAATAGCGACTTATCAGAACCAAGTGACCTGTGTGGGCAACATGGTGATACATCAGATTCAGAAGACGAAGTAGCGTGTCAAATACTCGGGGAGAGCGGTGTTATGAGCTTTGACCGCCAACCCCCTATGCATAGCTCGCCAACTGGCAAAGCTCAACCTGGCTACAGCGGCCGAAAAGCATTAAACGCTATGAATTCAAATGGGCATCTAACGTACTCCAAGGAAAATGGCATCATAACCTTCCGCCCGACTCAACGACAGTGGAAGGATTTTCCGAACATATTATCCAGAGCATGTGAGCTTGGCGCTAAAACTACCGGGCTGTTCAAAGTCGATATGTCACGGATTAAGGGAGAGCTGGGTTACTCCCCACGGGAGAGTTCTCATATCGAGCCTTGCATACGTTTTTCCGCAGACAAGACTGACAATGAAGCGTTCTATATTTCTACCTCCGCTGATCGTCATGCGTTCCATCACACAGCTGCGTCGAACCTCTGCGTTTCTGAACTAATGGAGCTTCATGAAAGAAGGCTAGAGAATGGCCTCCCCAATGTCTTTTACCGGACAGACATTGCAGCTAAGTCTAAGCCTGAACGAGCGAAGATTGGGCTTCCAGCTCAAAGCCCTATCTGGCCACTTCAAGGGAACAAGCTGAAAGAGACAAAATATTCCTTACCAGGTATCCATTATCCCTTTGCGTATGAGTCTAGCTCGGAAGTTGGCGCAGTATTTTCTCTTCACATTGAAGATTGGGACCTATTTTCCGTCAATATTCTATATGAAGGCCGGAAGGTATGGGTATGCGTCCCTTCGTCATCACGGTCGGTGCTGGAGAGACGCCTTGGAAGATACGACGGCAAACGGTGTTCCCAATATTACAGCCATGCATCGCTGTTTATCCCAGCACGCCGCCTTGAAGAGTGGGGTATTGAGTTCAAGGTAGTTGAACAACAAGCGTCTGAGGTGGTAGTAACATTTCCGAATGTTTACCACGAAGGGTTTGCAGCAGGTTATACCATTGCAGAAGCAAGTAATTATGCGGACTCATCCTGGTCTCCAAGAAAGTCATATCGGCCCTGCACTTCGAGTTGCCCTGTTTTGGAGCCTATTTCTCGAGATCATATGTCCCTAGAGTCAGAAGAACATCAAAGAGATGACTCAGTCATTCAGGAAAGCAAGTCGAACGTGACATCATCAGACCCCGAAATACCTATGGAAGAATTGATTGAGCTCGCCCTTGAACATAAATCTTCTCCGCAATTGTTTGGCTGTCCCAATAAACATTCATTCCGCGAAAACATCACTCGATTTCAAAACAACGGACGAATAGATTTCGTCGTCATAAAGAGACTGATGTCTCTAATATGCCAACAGGCTGGGGTAGTCTTTCACGAAAGCATCCCTGACGCTTCAATCACGGACAACAATGTCATTCTACTTCAGCAATCAAACGAGCTAGCCCTTTTAATCAAACATAAAAACGAAATCACCGCCATACTTGGTGTGCGTGATAGGGATACATCACTTCTCTGGGATGTAATTGAACAATATTGCCCGAAGAAGTAACTTATCCAAGAAATCTAGATCCTTGTCCGGGAATAGACCTGTGCATTGCCCTCGAAAAGCTCTTCGGCCTCGAGACTCATCATCCGCGACCGAGATATCTACTTATGCTGTTGAAATCATGCACTCCTCCAGCAGCCAGCACACCATCTTCCCACCTAACTCTAGTCAGTCCCAGACCTCAGCCAAGCCCCAATCTTCAAACCGACTGCCAGGATACGCATCTCTGTGTAATAGAAGACTTGAGAGACCAGAGTATGCCAGATCTCATGAAAGCTTTAGAATCGTCAGATCATAATATTTCTCTACAAGGGAAAGCTAGACTGCTTCAAATGATCATGCAATGCTCCCTCCCCGAACCTCGGGAAGAAGAAAAGGCAGGAGGTGCAGAGGCTTCTTCGCTGGTTGGGGATCTTGTTCGTACGATTCTTGAGGCCAAAGATCGGCAGAGGTTCTGTACAGCTGAAATACGACTCGGGTTACTTCAACTGGGTATGGAGTATCTGAAAGAAGTAGGTAAAGTTGAAGAACAGAGGAGAGACAGAAACAGAACCTACAATAGAAGCCGACATTATCAAACTCGGGCGGCGGAGATGCGCCTTACCAGCCGTGGTAAAGAACCCGCGACAATAGCCTTGGAAAATATGAGTGGAGAGCAGTGCAATGTCGATTTCGACACTCTGAGATGTTTTGTCGCTGAAGGTTTATGCCTAGGCGCCATTGGTGATGCCCTTGGATATCAGATTCTCGTTACACTTCCAGGTATTGAAGTCCAAGCGTCGGAGTTGGCCTTAAAACTTCCGCGAGCACGCCACTGCTTCAAATCCTTGGGGAAACCAGTTTATCCTTCCAGGTATGTGGTGGAGACCTGTATATTTCAGCAAAACTGACAAACTAACTAGCTACCATAATCTTGATGGAGTAGAGTTGGCCTTTTTTGTGCACTGGTTTCGACGTCTACGCCCTGATTTGTCGACCCTTGGTAGCAATAACCCGCAGGTCATCCTCGGATGTCTAATACCACACTTTGAAAAGAAACGACTCAAGGATGCACATAAACGAGCGCAGACATGGTCGAGGACAATCTTTGGTCAGAAAAGAAGGAAAATAGCGACCTAGGAAGCTGTAGGAAATGCCACCGCCACCGCCAAGATATCTACAGGTCGCCGATAGGCACAGAAACGAGGAGGAGATTCACGTTTAAGGAGAAGTCAGAAGACGCTTTAGGGACTTTCTCGTCACCCAGCTGAACACTGTGTAGGCAGTATTATTTCTTTGAGGCGATGGTAGTTTTCTCCGACGTGTAACAATGCTATAAAGCTTAACATTGAATACCGCGGCGTTTATAAAGTCCGAGACAGCCCCAATGTGCTATGGTGTTGCCTTAAGAAACACATGCCTAGTGAATAGCCCGTCTCTTTTTCCTATTCCCGCCTACTTGTAGCCAAGATTTGAAGGATATCACAAGGTCTATTAGATAGGTTGCAAATCTCAGTGGATAGAGACACTCTTGGCATTTAAATCGACTAAAAAGCGATGTCAACAGCATGCTGTAACGCCTGCTAATGATAATTTACGACAATGCCCCTGAAACCGACAGGAAGACTTATAGAGTAGGGCTGATCAGCGAAAGCTAATCACCACCCGCGCCTAGCCTGTAAAATCTAGAAACTATCAACTAAACGTCTCTTATTCTCAGGTATATCAGAGTGATAACATGATCTATTTCTCTGCGAGTTGATCCTTATAGCGTTCTCGATGCTCGATCTCACGAAGCAAAGGAAACCTAGGCTAGAAGATCCGCAAGGTTCTGCACGTATGAGGTAATCCACCAGGTATTTAATTACCGAGTATTTAGCTAGGGAGGAAGCTGTTGTGGCTGACTCTCCCTTGAAAACTGGCGACAAGAACCCGACGAGCAGCGCCAGTGCAATGAATCACCATGAACTTTGTTGCCGATACTAGTCCGACTAGACCACTTCCTCGCACTCACTAAGGTACTAGCAGCATATCCGCTGTCTTCGATCCGTAGAGTTTCCGGTGCCATCCATATCCACCGGTCCAGATGATATCTGATAGATCGATGAGAACGCTGCTCTTCCAGTTCTCCGCACGTGGCGAGTTAGTATGGCAGAAGCCAGCGAGCCAAAGGAACTTGGACACTTCCTCTACTAGGGTTGGAACATTTTCGCCATCTTCAATGTATTCATAGACGATTGCGATGTATTCTTTGTCTGGTGACAGGATTCGCTTCAGCCGGTTAACTTCAAGTTGAGGCGCTCTTGACTCTGAAGGCATTTGCCTAAAAGTATCGCCATCAAGGTTTAACCAGCCATAGCATTTTCTCATGCGTGGGACAGAGAGTAACGGTGTTTTCTCTTGGTCTGGAGTCAGTTGGTGATCTCCATTAGAGAATGCTTGAACATTGGCCAAAGCCTCATTCTTTGATGTGGGTTTGGCATTGACCATGATCGGGACGGACTTCGCGGCCGCCTGATGAACCGCTTCCTCCATCATCTGGACTAAAGCCGCATTCTGACATTCTCTCTGGGCAGCAAAGTAGTGGTGGAAGTCAGGTGCCTCTGCATCCCAAAACTAAGGAGGCACGGGGAGAAGTATTAGCGTTGAGTTATTGTGATGATGTATCAGCGGACTTACCACTTTCAGAGCGTAACATTCGCTTTCTCCAAACCTCACCTTCCACACATATCCATCGAGCCCACCTCCGAGGCGGCGGCATAATTTCCAGTTGATAGTGGCCGGATCAAAGGGACATTGCCGAAGCCGTGGAGTCTCGAAATCCGTTGCAGAACAATTAGGCGGCCCGTACATATACACATCGTCGCGGAATGGGGCCGCCGCAGCTTTTGATCGTGCTTTATCAAAGGGCTTCATCTGCTGAGCGAGGAGAAGCCGTCGCGCGTAGTCCGCCATGGTTACCGATAAGAGTTAGGCAAGGCTGCCGTGTGGGTTGGTGAAATCTGATTACAAAGGTTCATGTATGTGCAGTTATACCAACTTCAGTACTGGAGTGGAATGGCGTCGTCGGTACAGATCCGCAAGAGCGCGCAAACCGCATGTATTTGATGTAGGGAGGAAATTCGCAAGGCCCGTGTTGGCCGTCCCTAATGTACTTTAAGGGTAGTGCTGGGTTTATTAAGCAGATGAGGTAATTGAGTGGGGTCAGTAATATAGGGCAACTACGGAGGACACTCGGTGGAATAGAACGTAGACAATTCAGGCACACCTGCAGCTCATATTTGGTCAAACTTTAGACAACAGGGGTTTGTATGCTGAATCGCCCATGTTTAATTCCGCTGCAGAGTGCTCACGGATCAGGGGCAATTCAGGCATAATAGACCTTTCACGGCTTAGAACGTAAGTCAACCCACTTGATAGTGACACACTACTCTACACCAATAAGAGCCAAAACTCACCACTTTTAAACTTTAAATTAGATCTAGAACGCATCTTTGCTACTACATGATATAAATTACCATATGAAAAAAAACTTCTTAAAAATATTGTTATAGAGTTCTAATTTATTTAATGTAGTAGTCTGGGGATAAGAATATATATATATATATATTATTATTATTATTATTATTATTATACTAAATATTAGTAAACTTTATTATTCTACTTGCTAAATTATATGGATATATAAGTAATTAAAATAAAATAAAAATGTACTGCTCTATGACCAACTATATAAAGAATTTATACACAAACTTATATTACAATTCACTTAATGAGTTGGGCCCAGTGACTCAGTTCAGTGTAGCACGCATCACGTAGATGTTGAAGGTGGTATAAATCATCTTGCTGTGCCTCACAGTTAGTGAGCCTCATGCCTTTCCTGTATATGATTTCAATTTCTTGTCAATTACTTTGGCTATACCTCCTAATTGAGTGTACAAGCCTGCTGGCTATGCATTTTGATCAAATGAATTCAAACCTCATTACATCATTTGTTATGTCAATAGTTTCTAAATCGAGGTCTCATGACCAGGACTCTCCCAGTACAGCCATAATGACGTTTCTCTGGATCTAACTAGTGGTTATGTTGCGTATGTGTGTTCCCTCTATCTCATCACTAGTGGAGAAATATCTGTATACTATATACTATCTATAGTTAAGTAATAAAATGCATGT
The DNA here is from genome assembly GCA_009828645.1 of Calcarisporium arbuscula. Classification (NCBI taxonomy): domain Eukaryota; kingdom Fungi; phylum Ascomycota; class Sordariomycetes; order Hypocreales; family Calcarisporiaceae; genus Calcarisporium; species Calcarisporium arbuscula. Next base: position 480,851 of record WBSA01000029.1, on the reverse strand, counting down.
AAAAGAAAACTTCATATCAATATATCGTTACAATTCTAGAATGAAATTTGATATAAACTTCCCTATATATTAACTACATAATAACTTAATATATTAAGAAAAAAGTCATATTTCATGTATGCATATGAGTTTATCAGATTACTATTAGTATCTATATATACACTATCAAGTAAGTAACTTCTACATTACTTATATTAATACCAAGAAAATAAAGTAAACTTTTTTCTATTAATCTCTATAAGGATCCATCGATGATGATCAATCTCTTTTAACTAGTACAGTATTTAATAGACTTAATTGTAGAGGTTTAAAAGTGATAAGTTTTAAGCTCCTATGATGAGGCAAATCTACAATTAGGTTGTGGCATGAAGCAGAAATGTTAGAGCAAACTGCAAAAGGCGCGGGGTTAGGTTAGAAAGGTAGAATAATGGAGTGCTAGCGACGAACTCACCGCTAACTCTCTGCTCTCTAACTTGCCAACTTTCACTCCTCGGTGTATAAAGATCCCTAATTTATCTGACAGTAGGGTAGTGTGTTACTAAAGGACGTGTGCCACTCACAAGGGTGGTTGACTTAGCGGGAGACAGTCTGGTTGTTTTCGTATCGGGTGAGTATAAAAGCAAGCTCCTTTCCCCTACTAAATATTCCGTGTCACCGGGGGCATCAAATCAAATCCACTTGGACTTTGAGAGTCACATACTTGTTCTTATTCAACTGAGGAGCTTGTTTGCCGTTAAGGCCATTCTTAAATCATCTACTACATCTGTCCCACCTGAATCTTCAAGCATTGGTGTCAGTTGAAAATGCCAACACTCCTCGACGTCCTAACAAAACGAAATGTCACAATCGATTCTAGAGCTGTTATCGAAGGCAGCAATACCAATTTTCATACAGACATTGTACCAGAAAATTGGTTTCCGTGGCCCGATTTCAACTATAACACTCTCACCCAAATCTTCCACAGAGAACTTCATTCAGAGTATCGAGGCTCGCCGGAGCAAATGCCTCTACAAGCTGACTTGACCATCAACAATGAAGAAACCTTGGAAGACGTCTTGCGCCGATTTATTAGTCCGGTAGTCAACTATGCCTTGGACGTTCAAAGAGGGAACCCTCATATTGGAAGGGGAAGCCGGATAGGAGGGGGCGAGGTTCGGCCTGACTGGTCTGCCATCTCGGTTCTTCGTGTCGCTGACAACGGGCTATTTTGTAATATTCTTCCAGGAGACACAAAACTCAACGCTAAGTGGTGGCCCACGATGGTCGAAGAGGATCCGTCAAGCTATACTGAGTGGCAAAAGGTTGTGGCTCAGGTCATGACCTACATGGTGATGCATGGATCCAGATACGGTTTCATCATCACTGATGCTTGCCTTGTTGTTTTGAGGGTCACTCGCGAGCACACCAGCGATGGGCTTGCCCAGGGGCGCCCACGACGGGATATTCCCGTTTCTGGCCACCAAAGGGGTGCTTCAGATGTTACCATGGGGTCTGGTAATGGATCTGGTTCTTCATACAGCGATAATAGCCCTCTGGAGTGGGATTACTACGGCCCGGAATACGCAACAATCTCGTGGAACGCTCATGGGCACGGGAATCTCACTATAAAATTGGCGCTATGGTGTTTGGCCATGATGTCTGCAAATGGTGACGGATGGGTCGACTACTCGTATCCAGCTTTGGATAGCTGGCGCTATGTGAAAAAGGAGGGCTTTATCCACAACTCTTCTGGTGCCATGAAGAAAAGACTGTCTGGAAATGATAAGCATCAGGATCCTGACCCTGGCAGGGCTAGCAGAGAAATGGCTGCCCACGAATCAGCGCGCAAGACCAATGCATTACCGGGAGACGAGGTTGTCGAAGACATGCCTCAATTCAGTCAAGCTGCTAGTACAGTCGGCGATGTTATCGGCGAACACAAGAACGATGGAGATGGCGATGACGACGACAATGGCGATGATACAGAGAGGGATCATGAGGCAGAAACAGAGGTTGGTCCCTCGAACAGTGACAGTGGTAGTAGGCGACACACACGTAAATGGGTCAAGATCCATCGCCGTAGACACAGTCGAGGCCTTTACTTTGTGAACACTCATGGACACAAAATTGAAACTAAGAAACATGATTGGGAGAAGGTGGATGGTGGATACGAACTCAGAGGTCGGAAGAATGTTTACTACACGCAAGAGTTTCCCAAGTAGATTGGTCCAGTTGGGTCGGCATCAACAGCATAGATTGGCTCCCGTATTGCCTTGAATTGCTTCATCTGTTTCGTGGTTTCGCTTCCTACGCTGCTGTTTTCACTTGGTAGAAAATGAGAAAAAAGAAGCCAAAAAAAAATTAGATAGAAAAATGATAAGATTATTGCAAATAGGTACAGTGGGGTACACAGAGTATTTGGGATACTCTTTGGAATACTCTTTGGAATACCCTTTGTACTGGCCGCCAGGAAGTCTACTATCAAACGAATACTTTCGGGCAATGCATAAAAAATAGAAAAGCATGATTGAAGGCAGAACCCATATGGTATATTGGAAGGGATGCAATGTTGCTGTCTATGAGAATGACCTCGATGGGAATGAGCAGATCTTAGTGCTTGAGGGGTGGCCAGATGGACAAGCGCAGGTCCCAGCGGGGACTAAATTGTATTTAACTAAGGGAAAAGTGAAGGAGAGAATATCTCATCTTTGATACAGCTTTTCCTCATCGTATAACTCGACAAGATGACTCGCAAGTTCAGCCGTCTTATCAATATCTTTCGGGTTTATACTGTCGTTCAGTATATGCGCATCTTAATGTCTTTCCGCTCTATGGTTAGAAGTCAGACTTAGAGTACAATAAGAAAATCATGTCTGTTACAGAGTCAGCAGAGACAATTTCCAAGGGGAACGTCGCAATATGTAGTGATCTCCCTGGGCCCCTCCCTCCCAAATTCACTCTGAAACTACCCTCCGAGCAACTTCCGAGGTGATCATAGTTAATGCTGCATAGAGCAGTCTATTGTGCCAAAAAAAAATCTTGAGGCCTGATATGGAGGAGCAGAAAGGAGATGTTACAACAGAACAAGACTAGATAAATGTGAAGAGGCAACCGTCAGAACAGGGCTCAAGCCCCTGCCACCATAGTAAGGTGAGATGAGATGGGCGTGAGCATTGACTAGGTTGACTCCCCTGGTGATCGTATATCTGTTTGTGCCTCGAGGAGCTATCTTTCAGGTCTCGAGGTAATTCAACGTATTATGAATAATTTCATCTATTACGACCGCCCTGCTGTGCCTGTTCAACAACGAGAAGAGAGGGGTGAAGAGCTGCCAGACCTTAATTTAACCGTCTCTTTTTCACATCTGCATTGCCATCTGGAAGACCCCATGCTCTTTTGCCCTGTAAAATTTTCCTAATTGTGTTGTCACTGCTTGACCTCGTGCTTGGTGTTTGTGAGCCGAGGTCTGGCCTCAGTTTCGGTAACCAGGTTATGAAATATTGCAACTCGTCTTGCATAAGCTCATGATACCTGCATATGTTAGCCCGGCGCGATAAGAGCGGTGGTGAGACTTACTCTGAGGGCTGAATTGGTTTGGCCAGGGCTGGGAAACATAATTTCGCTTCATTGAACTTGAGAGTGATGTTGTCAAATGAAACTATGTTAGATGGTATTGTTGAAATAACGTTGTAGTTAAGATTATAGCCAATAAAGGCTAGCCTTATACCCCATTTTACAAATAGCTTCAGGTCTGTTAGCTCCATAGAGACCTTGCTACTGAGAATGGCATCGTATGCTAACGACTCTGCAGATCGACCGCGAGTCTTTTTGTCGCAATTCGCAACTTTCTTCTTGTGCTCCATGTTCTTGTGCTCCCTTTTTTGAGATAAAGTCGATCTTTCATTTGTTTCTGAAAATCTGCGTAGTAATCTATAAAAAGGCAGGCTAATTGAATCAAATGAAGTCGCATGCTTGTAGTCCAGAGATGTATTTGTTGTTGATCTTGAGCAATTCTTGTCATTATGGCTTCTGGCGACGTGACGTTGCGACCAGCCTGCTTAGCGAGAGCCGCGTCTGGAGTCGGCGAGGAACATTGCATAACCATTTGCAATATGCGAGCCTTCCGTTCCATATCGATATTGCTGCTGTCTTCTAGGGCATCGCGACATTTGCTAGGCAGTTCAGTGTAGAGGCAGGTGTGAGTATCGGAGCATCTGTCTGTGCTGCTGCGAAGCCCTTCCTCTTGTGAGCTGAACAAGGCAGTACTCCTGTCGACAATGCCGTGATTAGTTGGCATGTTGATAAGTTTCATCATGTCCGTCATGTCTCCACGTAACGCTGGAGCGCCTAATGGTGTGTCGTCGTCGTGACGAGATGAGATTTCCAGCGCATTTTTCTGCAGTCCTGTCTGCGGTCCTGTCTGCACTTCTGTCTGCAGCCTTGTCCGTGGCTTTATCTGCGGCCTTGTCTGCACCTTTTGCGCCTTTTGCGCCTTTTGCAACTTTTGCACCTTTTTCTGCACGCCATCCTGCACCTTCCGCGCGTTCTTCTGTACCTCGGCAGCTTTATGTCGGTCCATTGATGACTTTCCACTGGATTGATGGGGGCGTCGAACCTGGACGCCAGTCTGGCGCCCATCCTCTCCCCCAGGGGCTCTGAAGGCCATCAGGTGCGCCTGTATGGTAGGCTTAGGACACGAAGCATCGCAGGCACAGTAGCCATCTGGGGACCACTCTGGGCCTGCGTAGTTGACGGCCTCGGCAACGGTAGAGCCGCCGCAGAAGCCCTGGTGGTAAGTATGAGGTAGAGTGACCACTACTTGACCCTGCCTCTGGTCCACTATCTTGAATGGTATCTGCCACTTCCGTAGCTTCTCCGGCGAAACAAACAGTGCCTCGTGTCTAATGCATTGCGCACATGTCCGCTCGATAGAATGAACGCTACGCTTCAAGCATTCTTCGAGGGAAGCCTGGGCTGATGGCGGGATACACACCCATACTTTCCTTCCAGCATGCAGTATGTTTAGCGAGTAAAGGGAGAAGTCTTCGACATGCAGCAGGAACATGGCCCCGGGTGACGAGTGAGACTGATAAAAGTACGGCGAATGAATCCCAGGAACTGCATGTTCAGTCTCATCCAGTCTATTCCCGGGCAACGGCCAAATCGAACTTTCGGGAGGGAGTCCCACGGCCAGTCGCTCTTCTGCACTCTGAGCAGGCATATCGGTTCTGTAGTAGACATCGGAAAGACTGCCTCTGAGCATATCATCGTGGCTCTGCACGAGTTCCTCAACCGGGGGGGGGGGGGGATCATTCGGATGATCCTGCCACTCAAGCTTGCGCTGGCGTGGAACAGTTTTCACATGCCACACACCATCGCACAACTCGGTAGACGAAACGAATTCGCTGCATGCAACCGGCTTTCGCACAAAACTCTGACCGCTAAGTGCTGTAGTAGCCAGATGACCTAGATCCACTTTAAACACACCAGCTTGCGGAGCACCGTGTTCATGGGCAGTGTTAAGAAGTGCCGGGAAGTCTTCCCATTGATCTTTAGTCGGCCGGACGATCAGCACTCCATCCTCCCAGTCATGGAGTATTTTCGTCTCAGCTGGACAAGCTGCCTCTAATTCTGGTCTGGCGCTGTCTCCGTTCGCTGCGCCTGATCGACCATGAGGCTGTTCTTCCCTTGTCGCCGCATCGTTCGAGCAACCCCCGTGTATTTCTACTCCCCCCTGTGCCTGAGGTTTGGGGGCCTCGCCTGTCACTTCCCTGCTCAGCGCTGCTCCATTAGAAGCGGTGCTGCCGCTCCCCAAGAATTCCGTAGGCTCAGGCCGTGTGCGCTCCGAGGCGAGATTCTCGCCGCCTTCATCAGCAGAGCCACCATCAGCGGAGCCTTCTTGGCCGGGAGCAACGATGCTGGCGGCAGGAGGTTCTTTGTCAACGACCTCCTCCAAGGCTGAATAACCATACTTTATAACCAATGGCCACGAAATGTCGGTGTTGGGATTGGTGCCCTCTAGACAATTTAGTAAGTGCTTGACAACGCGTATAGCTTCATCCCTTCCAGCCATGACTTTAATGTGGTTCAACTAGCATGCACGACACGACTACGACACGACGCCACACGACACCCATGCGCTTGTCTGCGGGGGGATGATGCTGCTAGTCAGAGTACCATCGCCCACCAAACGGACAGCCATTGGCTGGATTATGCGGGGCGCGGGAGAGCATTGGCCAATTATATCAGCCAGAGTGGCATCAGATTTTCTATTTTCCCAAAATTTGCGTCCACTAAACGGACAGCGATTGGCTGAATCATATGGGTCTCTCCGAAACGTAGAGGCCGTCCGCGATATATCAAACCCTTCTTCTCTTCGCCCTGCTATATAGTAACGACGTGGCAAAATCCCTTGAAGTAAGTGCTGATTTCGATTTCGAACTCGAGCCCTGCATATGTTCGTAAAACGTCTTCAATGCCTTGGCTACAGCGTCAGAACCTGGTACATCGGGCAGTCCACGCAGACGGTGAACATCAGCATGGAGGCACAGTCACGGCGTGAGTTCCAGCTAGTCTTACACCATAGCTTCTATCCTCCCAGCAGATTATTGTGGGGGGGGCCTCGGTGATGAAGCTGTAGCAACGCGCCATGCCTCTCTGGTCATGCCATTGTCCCACAGTCGCGGAGCGCCAGTGGATATGCGTGGGACTGAGGAGCTGTATTCTTCGACACTGCACCAGATTTGATGGTGATGAATGATGACTACCTAGGAAAATATACACCCTGTTTCTGCACTCAAACCCTTTCAACCGGGCTCTACGGCCAATGGACGTGGTCTATGCTGTAGCCTAAGGCGTGGATGGGCCCAAACTCACTGTGGCAAGGCACCACTCCCCGACTGAAGACCGACGTGACTTCCTAGGAAGTCGCCTCGGAGGCTGTTCGGAGAGTAGGGCAGATTGACGACGTACAGCCAATATCTTCTGGGTGTCCTGAGCAACTCTGGAAGGCCGCCTGGGCACGGGGTGGACCAGTAATTCATCCATGCTATCATGTTTTCTTCCCAGACCCGACCTCCGTGGTCTATGCAAACACTGTCCTAATTACAATACCGCTTCCCAAGGGCTGAATAGTGCGTCTCCCTTAAGCATGATCTTACCCGCCAAACATCCCATGGCTAGTATCATCGATATACAGGGTGTGGGCAGGAGGTGAGGAGCATAGGCGATTTAGCTATGGATCCAATTAGGAGGGGTGGTGGACTATCCTCCATGCATGTAAGTTGGTAGAATATAGCAGAACGCTTTTTCTGTGTTTATCATGCAGTTTGCTTTGCCCTGGCAGCGGCCCCAGAAAATATCAGGATCATTGAGGACTAACTATCTGAGAAGTAACCGAGTCGTACGTACGCTGCGAGGGACTTCTGCGCAACTTCTGTGCCGGCTTCCTGGGCAAGCCACGTCGGCATTCATTCAGAGAGTAACACATTCTGCTGCAGCTTCCACGGTGCTTTGGCCATGGATTGTCTGGGATTGCTGGCTCCCCTCATTGTTCGCCTACCACGGACATGGTCGCAGATGGGCCGGGCTTTTCTATATAAAGGCCACATATCCGCAGGCTTTCAGTCTCACCATCCCTCCATCTTCATTCATCTTCATTCATCTTCATTCATCTTCATTCATCTTCATTCATCTTCATTCATCTTCATTCATCTTCATTCATCTTCATTCATCTTCATTCATCTTCATTCATCTTCATTCATCTTCATTCATCTTCATTCATCTTCATTCATCTTCATTCATCTTCATTCATCTTCATTCATCTTCATTCATCTTCATTCATCTTCATTCATTTTCATTCATCCTCATTCATCTTCACTCCCTTCCCTCCATTCCCTCCATTCCCTTCATTCTCCCCGTTAACTTCCTACTTGTAGCCATGGTATCAAACACTAGCACTGATGACATGACTGCAGCGGTGAACTTCTGGCCTTCGGCAACTCATACAGCTAAACAGGCATGGCCCTCTCCTGGCTATACTTCCTCAACTACATCGGTGTCATCTGTTATGCACAGCCATCGCGCTGCGGCTCCAGATAGTAGTGCCACCACTCACTTTGGTCCTGGAAGAGCCCAGATTGGCTTTGGCCTCAAGCCCTCTCTGAACTCGCCTTCAGAACGAAACAGAAATTTTGGCATCACGAATACAGCAACTGAGATGGCAAGTGGTGATGGCTCTCGAGGCTTCTCTATGGAGTTGGAGGATGTCATGGGAAGACGTCCCAGCCTACGGTCTCCAAACACTGCCTCAGATAAAGGTGACGCAAAAGCCCTCCCACCTCGCAGATTGTTGCTCACAGCCTTTTCACAGACAATAGACCCATTCAACCCCTCAGCCGCGATATAACCACTCCACGCCCCGCCAATTCACCTAGGCGGAGCAGGAGGGGCGGCACAACAAGAACAAGCAGAAAACAGGATGTAGTAGCAGCTTCTCGAAGTGCTGTTCAAAAGAAGCACGCTTCCTTCGACAAGAAAATGGCATATCCTTATCAGCAACTATCAGATCCAAAAATGCAAGAAAATGGGTTTGTTGAATTCACAATCACCTGGTCTCCGACTATCGTGCATCTCAAAGATCTTGAGGGGCGTGAGGCTTGGATGGAGGCAGAAGAGCTGGTTGTGGCGAAGTTTGGGCCGAGATGCATGGGAAAAAATGAAGCCAGCCCTAACAAGACTAGGCCAGCCTCGGGACCAAGTAGCCTAGAGTCACAGAGTAGCTCCGAGTCAGAGTGACAAGCCTCGTTACAGACTCAGGTATTCATTGCGGGCTTTCATTATTTTACCTTTCAATTTGAGACCCTCTCTTCATCTTCAAGTTGGATTGCCTGCCAAATAACGGCGCGCTGAGCCAAGCCAGCTGATGACCAGACATCCATCTCCATGAACCTCCATGAACTCCATGTGATCTCGATTTCTTCGCATCCGCTTTGGGGGGAGGGCGAGGCAGATTTGGAACTTTGACGACCCAGGATATCTATCACTTTCCGAGGCTACATTTTGCATGCCAGGATGCTCCAGCCCAGCCGAGGGTTGAACACAGGTTGGAACCCAAGGCACACCGTTTCAGAGAAAGTCAACCATGAGCCTGCCAAGGCGCAGATGGCCAAGGAGGCAGCATCGTGGCCGCTCATCTGGCCAGGCTTGCCAACCATTCAGAGGCTCTCCTTACACGATGGTACCCCATGCTCGTGATGTGCGAGAGATATCATCCTCGGTTGATAGGCTGCGGTCGGCTCATCATGGAGAAATTCTGCCTCTCCGCAGTTTCAGTGCCAGCCCGACCCCTTGCGAAAACTCCAGTCGGAGAATCAAATTCATGCGGCGTGGTTTGTCATCCATGGCCAGAAAGTTGGCCTCTATGCCAGTAGGCGAGTATATATAGCCTGGATGATTCCATTCTCGAAATTCAACCAACTTCAATTTTCCATCTCGGCACACCCACAGACTCTATCCCTTGCTCTTCAAGTTACTTCCCTTTACCCGCTTCCTTCGAAAATCATGGCTGAAGCTCACCTTCCGCTCGCCAATATGGACGATGACCCCCTTTTCACCGCGACGAATGCCGCATCTGGAGGCTTCGGCGGCAAAGAACCTGTCCACATTGGGGATTTCCAGCTGAACTACATGGTCTATGACCCGGTTCGCGATATGTTTTTCGATACCACAACTGGCACTGTCTCTTTTTGGCCGGAAACATGTATCACAGCCGGTACTTCCTCTTGGCCGGAAACATGTATCACAGCCGGTACTTCCTCTTGGCCGGAAACATGTATCACAGCCGGTACTTCCTCTTGGCCGGAAACATGTATCACAGCCGGTACTTCCTCTTGGCCGGAAACATATACCCCAACTTGCACTCTCCCTTGGCTACCAACAGATTTTGATGACCCTTTCTTCGGAGATGCTGTCTTATCAAGCCAAGAACTCGCTGCCTGTATGGATTTCCCGCCTACGTCTTCACCTGCCGGGTCTCAGGCCAGTTCTTGGCCAGGCAATCTATTTACTTGGAGCCTTATGCCTATGTCGCCGTCTGGTATGATACCAAATGGTGACACACATGAGAGTACTCTCCTCGCTCCAGAAGAACCCAGCCTCAGTGCTCTGCTATCCCCCTTGTCTATCACACAAGGTAGTGAGGCAGCTTGTAGTGCTGCCGAGACTGACAAGGCGGCTTCGCCTCCTCCAGGCTCCGGCCTGGCCAGACCAGCCTTACAATCTGTCGACTCGGCTCCGGCGTCACCTCCAATGATGCCAAATACCCTCACGCCGGAAGAACGAAGCTCCAGGGATAGGCCGTCTGCTTTGTCCACCACCCAAGGCACCGAGACAACGTGCACTGCTGAGACTGACAAGGCCGCATCGGCCACCGCAAGCCTCAACCTGGCTGGACGTACGCTATATTCTGTCGACTCAGCTCCGGCTTCACAGCGCGCCGGCGCCGACAGTGCTGTAGTACCTCATTCCTCAGGCGTCAGTTGCACCACTGGGATTGGATCGAGAGAGCGGGGGGCATCAGGGGACAGAAAGCTCGCCGAGCGAAAGCGTTCACCTTATCGCCTGCTGAGCCCCGTGGCCATTGAGCATGATTCGGCAACATATAAGTGGAACAATCGTATACGAAAGTGGCTTAAGAGCAGTGACGGGTCGCAGCATCGAACACATTTTAAAGGGGGCCAGTTTGAGTGCGTCATTGTCGTCCGGCCGAACAGTTATAGGCTTCCAATTCGACTGGCGTTTGATGGAAGCTTGAAACACTGGAAGGGCAAAATGGGTACAAGGACAATCAGCGTCGAGAACCGAGTAGCAATGCTCATGCTTGAAAAATGCAAATCAGGCTCTGGCATCATAGGCATATAGGTAGAAAGTGCTGCTTACAAACACATCCATGATTTAGTTGGACACTATATGTACATCTCTGATTCTGTTTTGGGGGGAAGATCGAGGCCGACTTGTGATTCTGACAACTCGTGGCCTCACAGTTGCTGGCCGTATGTAGTGTAGAAGGACGCTTGCAGCCAATCCACGAGTTGACCACACATCCGAGGGGGCAGGCGATCAAGGTGAGCAGTACCAAGTGCTGTGTTTAAGTCCCTTTCTACTAACAGTTCAGCGGCGCTCCTTCCATGATGGCATTCATAGCGGCGGCTTGCGGGAGATCATCTTCGGTTGATAGGCTGGGGATACTGGCCAAAGAGAAATCTGCCTCTCCGCTATCCCAAGGCAACCAAGAACCCCCATTTCCAACGACCAGATCATCAAAGGGCAAAGGTTCAACGCCCCTGGATGACCAATCGGCCAATCTGAGACCTAGGGGCATTACCATAGTTGCGTGAAAGGCAATCATCGTATCCATTCTTTAAGGGCCAACTAGCTGAGCAAGTGGCGGTGGAACAGGAAGCGACATATCGCAGTGTTTGGCCGCATTGTCATGTCATATGCGTGAAAGAGGCTTTTGAGCTGTTGAGTGTCCAGGAATGAGAGCATTTGATGGCGGATTCTAGGTAGAGATTCTCAGTGGGTGTTCCAATGACACGGTGTTTGCATTTCACTTTTTTTGGCCGCCCTTAGTTGACGCCATCTACCTAAAAGAGGAGAGCCGGTCCCTCCCCAACTCACGGCGCGAGTTGGTCTCCGCACGGCTCGGACACGGCTCGGACACGGCTCGGACACGCGGGATCGCCACTCCGCAAAATCGGTCCATCATTCGATAGTACGGTCCCCTCAACCTGGAGTGCTCCACCCTGGCGATACGCCTTGTGTGCAGGATAGGGTATCCCGACCAATTCACAAGCTCCAATCTTTCGTCTGATAGGCTGGCCATTCCGGGCCATCACACTGCGCTGAGTAGCAGCGCTTGGACCGTTCGCTATGGATGGGGGGGGGACGGACACCTCTCAATGTTTCTGTGCCACCAGGGGCATCAAATGTCCGCTCTTTCAAGATCAGCTTCAATTAGGAGCATACAACATCGGTGAACAATGCTGAACTGATACTTCTGTGCTTCAGGGCTTCGGAGCGTCAGGTGCACATCACCGAAGGGAAAGGATGTCTGGCGCATTGCTTCTTGGTTGTTTATGTGACACTTATGCAGTTCTACTGAGCCACAAGCTCAAATCCTTCTGTATATTACCTATTTATCTAACTCATGCTATGTTGACAACTAACTAGTTTGAATCCTTTGTTGTCTCCATCACCCAATCATCAATGGGCGTCGCAGGACTATTAGGACGCGAAGATGAATTAGTTGAAGATGGACCGCTGTTGCGTTGTTTTTCCTGTTCAGTGGTTTAGCACATATGAAACAGTCCATACAGAACGGGTCGGCTGACCAAGATACGCGCAAAATTGTCTACGAGCTCAGTGACTCTGTCCAACTCCTGCCATAGCCGCATATTCTCTGCGCGGCAGAATGCGTGCGATGCCTTGTATGAATTGATGCAGTCTTCTGCATACGGTACCATGGAGAGTTTGAAGTCTGGCTGTCTCCTATAGCAGGTACACGGGCCCCGGCCGTCGTTTTGGGGGCGTAGTGGTGGCAGGCTGCTGGCAGACATCCTTCTTTGCGCTTTGAAGCAGCTTCTTGATCCGAGCAAAAGCGCTGGTGCATTTGACCCTTGAGCAAGAATGTCTTGGGTCTTTTATAGATATTTCCCGTAGCCTGACAACCTCGTAGCCGAACCAAGCGTGCGTGGAGTCCATTCGTAAAAGAAAAAGAGGGGGCTACCACACCACAGCTTCTGGGTTATAATCTTGCTTTCCATTATTAACTTGCTATTAATACAAACCCCCTTGTGGGTATCTGTGTTCAGCTTTGGCACACACCGTAAGAGTGGATAGCTATTTTTTACACGTATTGCTTGCTAGGCTCCTCTTGCCATCGCCCTCCCTCTAGTTAAATACCACACTGCCGGGCTGAGAAAAAAAGGACGGTCGCGGTAATTCAGTCTTCCTGCTGTCATATATCGTAACCTACTTTTAATTTTGCCCCTTTAACCATGGCCCCCCCTTACATGCCGCGTTATTGATGACTTCTTTTCAGGCATTGAAGGATTCCATGTCATTCTCTCCTACCGCCAACACAGCCAGGGTATCCAAAGAACGCTCGAGTCACTCACCAATACGGATGGGGGCATTGGCGTTTGGTTCGCCGTCGACAGCGATACCACTCAGCCAGACGCTCAGCCGGAAGTCGTGGATATGAGTACTATAGACCATTTTTCCCTGAGTTTCTTTCCTACCGATTCAACAAGAAGCATTGGATTCGATCTCTCTTGCGCAACAGATGGAATTCATGGCTTCGTTCTATGGGCCTACAAGAACGGCAGCTATCGTATACAGCACACAAATTACCTTGTTGCCAAACCGTACATCGACGGCGACGAGGAGCAGTCAGGAATCCATTTGTCGGCAATTAGCAATTGCCAGGCCGTTAGCTCGCCTTCGCCCCTCCAGCTCCCCGTTTCTATTATCTCAAGTCCCCAGCATGGTCGAGACTCGGGAGACTCGAGAGACTCGGGAGACTCGGCTTCTGGCTCTCGCTCACCTGTGGCAAACTCGAAGAGGATCGGTGTAAAGGCGCAGAAGAGGAAGCTTGCCCCAGCCATCCATAAAACAGCCAGCGACGAAATAGGCTCCGTGCATAAGCACACTTGCTAGTCACCGTAGTTATCACCAGCGACCAATGAGAATTGTTTATAAAATCACAATTACAGCTCGAGTCCGAGTGGGGCCGTGCGCGATGTGCATGCATCATTTTGGGTTCATGTGATTCCATGATTATCTATTTCCAAATGAATCTCAGTTCAAGCGTTGAGATGGCGTACTGCGCCTCCACTCTATCGCGCTTTGCCCTAGCGGCAGTGCATCAAATTTGTTGTTGTCAACGTCTCCCACCAGCCAGCCGACAGAGCAGGTAAAAATGCACTTGCGCGAGATGCTCTTGAACTGCCTTTCCTTTAACTTCTATGCTATCCCTGGCAAACTGCGGCAATTTTACTGCTTGCGGAATCGACTGGGCGATGGCTTTTTGTTGCTGTTGGTGGCTGTTTATCATTGGCTCCGCTTGAGTGAGGTTGAAGACGCAGGCTGGCTGGCTACCGACACGCCGGTAACCACTCAGCAACGCGCGCTTAGGCGTGTAGAGTGGAAACTGCTCACTTACTGTTTGCATCCCCGGAAGAAAGGCTCAGCTTGCCGAGGTGCGTTGAAGTGGGGCTGCTGCCCTTTGAATGCTAGCGGCTCCATTCTTTCTGCAAACTGGAAAAACTGCTGAGGGGGATGGATGGATGATGGGATGGTTGGCCCAGGCTCCAAAGGCTGCCCGCGGACTGGGCAACATCGTCGGGGTGCGAAAGGTGTGCGGAAGGTGTGATGCACGTTGAGCTAACTCCGCACCTAGGACACGCACGAATTGCCACACCGAGTTCACTGATCGGTGATGAATTTGGAGTTGGGGGTAGGCAACTGGCCGAGGGCGACGTTTAGTCTCCACCTGTTTGCTGCCAGACAGAACGTCTCACCAAACGCCGTCTCCTCCGCCACCTGAAAAGCAACGACATTAGTGTGAGGAGGACTCTATGCGAGGACTCCAATTGCTCCCTACATCCATGGCGGCGAGCACCCACGACGTTTCGAGCCCTGGGGTACTTCTTCCCTGCAACATCTCTGCGCCCCCACTCTGGCTCTAGGGTAGGCCTAATGCAGCAAGTGTATTATTGTTACATCCTGCCACGGTTTGGTCTTGTATTAGAGTTGGTTGGTGCTTGTTATAATAATTGCTAGAAAAGTGATTGTCGGTCTAATCTCCCCCTCCCCCCGATCGGTTTTTGGTGTCATGGTCGACAGTACATCATGTACGACGGATGCCCTTGATGGCACACAAACATTGAGCGGGGGGTGATTTCTCAATCCGTCCGTCATCAACGATCCAAGCGCCGCCACTTTGCATGGTCTGACGGCTCAGAGCAATGGCCAGGGGCATCAGGTGAAAGAGGAGAGGTGGGGGGGGGGAAGGTTGAATTGGTTGGAATGTGAGCGTATCGCCGATGTGACCACTCAGGCTGAGGGGACCGTCCTATATCTGTCGAATGATGGGCCGATTCTGCGGAGTGGCAATCAGTGTTTTCCGGACGGTGTGGAGACCAACGCACCGCGAGCTACGGGGATGCCGGTTCGCCTCTTTGGGCAGATGGCGTCCACTAGTGGCTGGCCCATGCCATGCGGCCCATGAGCTGACTTGCAAAGATTTGGCGCCGGTGTTTGGCCAACAAGCTTGCAAAACCTCCTCATTTCCTCTGAGAGTGCTGCCCTGGCGGCTATACAATACACTCATGCTGTTCGCGCTCCGTACAGCGAGATATCAGTACAATACTTAAAGCCCGATCAGTTACCACAAAATGGCTTTGATCCAAGTCTATAAACCCTTACCTTGTCTTCCAACCTCCACTTGACAAGAACGAGAAGAAGGGGCTCGACAATCAGGTCAGGTCAGGGGACTCAGGAAAAAGGGATCCGACTGCGCTCGTTTATGGCGCTGAGGTAGTTGTCATTATCCGAAGCAAAAATGGACGATGCATGGAATATGAGTCTAAGGAAGGCCTTAAAAGAAGGCTCTCAACCTTGGCGCAGAAGGATCGGCCCTGGGGACCAGAACCAGACCACGCCAGTGGTGCCGAGGGTGCAGGCGACACCACAGATAGTGGCGAGAGCCTACCGCCTCCTGTCTTCTCGTGCACAGGTTCGTCGGCGCCATCAGTGGCTTCGTCTGTTTCACGGCCTGCTAGTCCAGACCTAGGCACCCTGAGTGACGGGCTTTCCCCCTACACAGATGTTTTGCCAACGAGCCAAGTATCGGACGACATGGATGGAATCAGTGATGCTGGTTTGATTTGTCTGGATAGTCTACCGTGGTTGCCAGTGGGGTCAGTTGAGGAAGAGCCACACAGCGGCGGCAATGTCGTCTCACCGGCAGATTCTCGGTGCGACGTTTTGCAGCCAAAGCCAAAGTCCCCAAGCGGCTACCACGCAATCATGTCTCTGTTGGAGAGTTCATTTAGCCCATAGCTTTTGTATAATTAGTGTGACCATGACCTTTGTAAATTTAATATCTATGTCTATCTATATTGCTACGTCAATCGTCTCCAAGACCTTACTTAGTTCTGCGGATGAGGTAGACCCTGTGGATAGCATTTTGCTTGTGGTGCTGTGATCCTTTGAACCGAAAGAGCAATCTAATCTCTGGTCAAGAATCAACTGTCCGATGGTGTAAGGGCAATGACTGATATTGTACCTACTGCCGTCGTGGTGGCCCAACTGTATCTCGACTGCTGTGTCTCTTGACATGACTGACACCTGAATCCGCCTCTCGAATTCGTTTAAAAGTCGACAAGATTCGATGATCTCACCAGTGCAGCATAGTGCCTTTGTAAAAAACGCTTCACTCGCCCTGTAGTAGAAACACGCCTTCTGGCGATGAAGTCGGAAGACAGCATCAAGTAGAGCGTGGCCTGGTGGGAGCCTGCATCGAATTATGATGCTACATGAAATTGGCACCGAGTAGAACTTCGGTAGAGTCTCGAGCTCTATATAAAACAAGCGAGAGAACAACTCATTAGCAACTAATTCTGGCTTGCATGGACCGTCTATAACCCCCCAGAAGTCAAGATATATTTCGGAGGTTTTATATAGATGTGAGAGTAGCCTATAATTATAATTATAGTTAGCATTATAAGTTGATTCGACGTTTTGGTTATTCACAACCTTTTTGTGAGTCCAACACTCCAGTCAACATTAGAGAACATTCTGCTTCGCGACACTAGCACGACCTTGGTGCTATTTGGAACGTCAATGTCGGATAGAGGCCAGGAGAGACCCTTTCCAAATGTGATAACGTTGTGCTTGAGTCGGAAATCGCCTAAGCGTTTGAGATGATGCTTGCAATCAGCAAGTGTCCAGCTATGAAGGAAGATAGCGAAAGCAAAAAATGCTCCTGCAAATAGTGTTAGCCAGCGTTTTGGTTCATCCATAGTTGCCAATTTGTTGCACTCACCAACCCCAACTGCAATCACAGTGTCGAAATTCTCACTTAGTGACATGTCATTGAGACAAGTATTACGCTGTAGAAGTTTGAGGAATTTCCAGGTATCGTCTGCGTTAGAACCACGAAGTATAAGCGTTCTCTGCCCTGTTGTTGGATGCCTCCGAGGGAAATACCTCTGGTTACGGTGAAAGCAAAGAAAGCATGTGTCTATTCTGATGAGCCTTTGGTCAATGCCTGTAGCGCATATCAGAATGCAAGTATCGCACAGCCGATGACGGCAATCTAGAGTTCTACTGTAACGCCGCACAAGACAAATAGAACACGATTCTGGAACGCGTACTTGTGACATCTGAGCTGTTGATAGAATCTGGAGATGTTGCGCTACCATGTTTGTTGGGGGGTTATCCAGCACTAATTCTATGAAGCATTCTCGAACCTTGTAACACAAATCTGGTACTTGCGACTCATTCCCACACTGTTTTAAGATGTTTTTATAAATTGAATCAAAAAGAAGCCATGGAGCAAAGACTGAGAGTGTTCGTTAGTGGTCTATAGCCGGAGGGGTGGCTCAGTGTACTACTAACAATGCATCCCTGGCGGATAGGCTTCCATAATTAGCGCAGATGCTATTATTTTAGCCTTGTTGATATCAAATGCTTTTGTAGCCTCTAAGAAACGAAGTAAGCACTGTTGCATACTTTTAGGCAATGGCCTCTCGATCCTGCACGCGAGGACAGGGTCAAAACGAGCTGCAGGTTGTTCTCCGTACTGTTTGAGTGCCGCCTGAAGCAATACGCGAGTATGGGAGGCTGAGAACCTGAGCTTGAAGTATGCTTGTTTTGAAGATGTCTGAAGGACGACGTCATCCACCTTTTGTCTCCATTCCCTGCGATGACTTAGACTTTGAATCGAGAGCTCCAGCGTTTTTCGAACAGAAGCAGATACTTCAGATGGTGTAAAAGATCTCGTCGGCTCGATAGCCTTAAGAGCTGAAATTGTACTCGAAGTGATTTGAGACTCAATTTCCGCAGTTGTTGTCAATGTACCGTCAAAGAGAAGAATAATTCGATATGGCAGAAGAGGAAATCCCTTCACTACTGCCATCTTTACCCAGTTACATAATATCCACACAACTTTGGGTACACCAAAATCAGACACAAATATGAGGACAACATTAGCGAAGCCTGCAAGCACGCTGTAAACGTCAATAGCATTACGAAATCTGCTGTGTCGCGGCATGAGATGCGTTCTCCAGTGCCCTGGCTTTGGCCCACCTTTTACACGAGGAAGCCTAGAATGGCAGCTCAAGTGAAGCTCTCCGTCCAGTAATACTGTGTTCCACATAATGAGTTGGGCTTCTATGGATGGTCCGCCTGAGCGGTATGCGGAGTAGGCGGTCCGGAGGTGTTTCCGTTTGGCTTGCCCACCAATGGCGAAGATAATAACGGGAGAGGTTGAACCCAGTTCATCTAAAAACTGATATGGTGATTCATATTCTTGAAGATAAGGACCTGGATCACCAGTGGCTGCAGATCTGAACTCTAAAAACACATGGTTCGACATGACTATTTGCCCCAAAGTGGCCGTTGTGGGGATAGTCTATATTTTATTGTCAGGGATACTTGCCTATAAGCACCAACTGGTAGCAATCAGGTCCTTATTTTAGACCAAGTAACATCGTTTTAATTTGACCATGCTACCAGTAAATCCAGATACCAGTAGCAATCAGGTCCTATTTTAGACCAAGCTGCATCGTTTTAATTTGACCATGCTACCAGTAAATCCAGATACCAGTATTTGGGTTTTAGTATGATACTAGTTACTAAAATTACTAGTAGCAATCAGGTAATATACTACCAGTTACTAAAAATACTAGTAGCAATCAGGCAATATACTACCAGTTACTAAAAATACTAGTAGCAATTGGGTCTTACTTTAGACCAAATGCATCGTTTTAAATTTGACCAGGCTACCAGTAAATCCAGATACCAGTAACAATCAGGTGTTTATTTTAGACCAAGCTGCATCGTTTAATTGATTAAGCTACCAGTAAATCCAGATACCAGTATTTGGGTTTTAGTATAATACTAGTTACTAAAATTACTAGTAGTAATCAGGTAATATACTACCAGTTATTAAAAATACTAGTAGCAATCAGGCAATATACTACCAGTTACTAAAAATACTAGTAGCAATTGGGTCTTACTTTAGACCAAATGCATCGTTTTAAATTTGACCAGGCTACCAGTAAATCCATATACCAGTATTTGGGTAACTAGAAATATTAAGGTTTACTTTGCCTACAAAAGTAGGACGGTGGCGATGAAAGATGAAATGTGCAGCCTGCTGCTTACATCCAGCCAATATCTGATCCGACAAGGTTGTCGGTGTTTTGGATTGGGAGTTCTGGTTGGACCATGCATCGATAATGTCTTCCTAGCGATGATATTGCCATGAATTCTCTCCATGACATAAGCTTGGTTCCTCCAAATGAACGAACAGTATATCTTTAGTACTGGAATCAATGTGTTCTTGGCAATATAATGAATGTTCCTCTGTCAAGTGAACCGTAGGCCCGGCCTTGACGATTTTGCGTCTTGAGATAGGTAAATACCTCCATTACGAGAATGAGGTCGTGGCAAGCGCGATGAGAGTTGAGAGCCGATGAACCCAGGTGTTATTTATGGTTAGAAATTCTGTACCATCATGTTAAGCTCGCAGTTTATTGAGTAGTGAGCCCAGCATGTTTGGGAGGAAATGCAAGATTTGAGTACGATGCTGCCAGATTTTCGGATCACCATATCTACAGTCACATCACTGCACCTGCTGGCTAATTTTGCATTTGCAAAATCATTGGCTAGATGACCCGTGGTGGGGCTATCCCCCACGCCTCCAATCCGACTTCTTCTTCGCTCATGTTCTTCATGCTCTCTTCATATTTCTTTAGTGGGGTCCACATAATTTCCCTTTCGTTTAGAGGCGTTAAGCCATTATTCTTTAACGATGCGTATATATTTTTTTCAGCCTGTGAAATGATGAGAAGTTCGCTATCGAAGGTTTCCTCACGCGCAACCGGAATATTCCAATCGTCTTGGCTGTATTTTCCACCGCGAACCTTCTCTAGGCTCTTTATGAGCGTATGTGAATCAAAATTGGCTCAGCAGCACTCTATGTTATTTTCAGTTTAAGCTGGTTGAGAGTTCTTTTGAATATAACTTCGAAGACGCAACTAGAAATACGCTTAATATATCCCCCGTCGCCTTGCTCTCTGAATTTCCATGTTGGCGTAAATAAATATGGCTTGGATACAAGGCTCAAAGCACTTTGGGATGTGTTAAACCAGATTTAATTGGAGTTCTGCCACATTCTGTAGATGGAGGGAGATAACCTGGAAAAGTAGTAATCCTGAGGTGAAATCTGGACTTTATGGAAAGTGTAATCTCTTGAAGGTCAATGACATTAGGTTTATTGATGTCTCCAATCTTGTAGCGACCTGTAGCGGCCTTTTTGCCGACATATTGCCCTGCCATTGATTCAATCATCGTCCAATCCAATATAGCAGATCCCCACCGTCTTGTTCTATGTTGGCCAGGGCGTTTGCAACCCAGGTGCGGCAACTCCAATTTGGGTCGTTTAGGATAACAGGAATTCTCTGGAGGACCTTGACCAGACGTAAACCATCCAGGACTTTGGCTTCTAGAATGCGTGCGAGAAGACGACATGTACTTCTGACATTGTCAGAGTATAGAGCCCCTTCGTGGCCAATTTTTGACGTGATGGCGCTTGCTGGGAATGTCAGTCCAATCAAAAAACCCAGTGATACCTACTTGGCTGTTATTTCTATTCGGAAGTATCTTTGGAACGCACTGTTATAAGGAATTTGCAGCTGATGAGGATTCATTTAAAGACCATTTAGACCCTGTTATAGCAAGTCGGGGCTGATAATTCTCAAATAATCATAGGCCTCTCGAGGGGGCAGATATCAGGATAGTTTAAATAAGTGCAGCGAGTAGAGCCGAAGTACTAAACCGTTCCAGGTTTCGTGAGTGACCTAGCCAACTCAGAAGGTGTGTAAACGATACATTGGGCGGACCCTACCGCTGAAGTTGAGGTCTGTATTGTACATATTTGGGCTGGACAGTCATCATTGACCCCAGTCACAATATACAAGGAGCGAGACAAATAGACCGAGTTCTGTCTGATCCACTGAATAGCGACAGCATTTAAACTGGCTTTGATAAAGAGCCGTGCGTCAGATTTGTAAATTTGGCTTAGGACTAGCCCATGAAGTCCCGTATTTGTGGGTCTATGACCCCACAATCCCGGAGGCTATGCCGGGCGGGGGCTCTCACTTAGAACCAAGTGCGTCGGAACACCCATAACCTACCTCTATTGAAGTTACAGGAAATGAAGGCGGTGACAAGGAGGGAAGGCGGTGACAAGGAGGGAAGGCGGTGACAAGGAGGGAAGGCGGTGACAAGGAGGGAAGGCGGTGACAAGGAGGGAAGGCGGTAATGAGGACCGCCAAGTGGCCCGAAGTAGTCTCGTTGGGCCGGCCCCGCCACGGCGGCTATCACTTTAAACTGAGTGCCCCGAAACATGCACAGTCACCTCTATAAAGGTGGCAAGAAAGGAAGGCGGTGATGAGGACGGCCAAGTAGCCCGAGTTAACCACTGGGTCGGGCCCGTCGCGGCGGCTATGACGCCGACCAATTTGTCACGGAACACTATTGAAGCTTATAGGCCCGTAAGCGTATTCATTCGCGCTTGAGTATGAAGCATTATTAGAAGCTGACTGCGACTCCATGTGTCGCTCTACAACCAGAACCTCTACTCCCGGACATGCGACACATTATGGCTGCTGGTTAAAATGGACCTGGGCCTAGCGACTGCCCCTCTGACTGGGCCACAATTGATCCTGTGCATGGCTTCAAGTTGTGCTATCCTTCTTAATAAGGGTGGAATTATGGACTAGTATTTATAGTACAGTGGTCTGGTTCTTTCCTTGTATAGCCCGATAGAGGGTTTTAGAGATGTTGGGTGAGAAAAGAAGCAAGGCGGTTAATGGTGTCGGTGTTGGCGCGGGCCGCCTTGCTTACTAGTGATATATCAAAGGTTTAAATCGTGGCAGTGATGATGAAATACTCACATTCAAGTCTCGAAGCAGGGTTCTTGCTGTGGTTTGTGAGCTTGTGAACTCATGTATCAGTTGGCTGCTCTGGCCGCGGATGAACCGGACATGTCTTTAGATAATGTATATTTAGTTAGATTATTAATAGTAAAGGAACCACATCTCTCATGACAAACTAACAACCTTGGCAAGCCTTATCGTTTTTGTTGGCCCTGGAGGTAGTGTCGCAGCTAGCTATGTCCGTCAAGAACGCGAACATGACACATACAGTAATGTAGATAGCGGTGATTTCATCAACTATCATATTTAAATTGAACGAGAGATATAGCACGTGTAGTGAGGTCTTCGTTAGGCTCATTATGGTAACCTTTGATGGACTCTGCGAGATGCGAAAGTGGTGGTTCACCACTAACAAAAGGTAGGAGAAACTCGAATAAATCTTGAAAAGTAGAGGGTGAAGACTCAAGAGGGATCCTGGTTGAGGTTGAGGTTTAGGTTACCTTTAGAGTCAGGGGCTACCTCATAAAAGCTCACCTAACTTTGGTCTTCCGCCCAGTAACTGCTTGTCTGCATGGCATGCAGGTCTCCTCTGCTCAGCTCCTAGCAATGCTCCCCTTGGCTATGCCGCCAAGTCTCTTGGTTCATAGCAGAGACTGGATTCTAGAAGTGGGAGGGAAAAGGTGGGGGCGGAGTACGACGTGATGGAACTCGCCGCTGGCGTATAAAAGGGATCCGAGCTTCTCCTGAGCCCTCGCCTGCATCTTCCGTTCTGTCTCGCAGTTGATTAGCAGAACTTCTATTCGTGACTCCGTTCTAATATCCGCCTCTGTGTCGGGCAAGTGATGGACAGCAGCATGGGCAAACGAAGAACTACAGAAGCATTGCAGCCAATTTCACCTTTCAAGCAAGCTCCTCAAGGGTTGTCTGAATGCCCACGTAAGTTCTGTGCCTTGCATTCAATTAAGGAGCATAGCATCACAAATAAACACATGGTATCGTTGCTTACATGAGTTAATCTAAGATGTCGAAGGCGGAGGCGGAGGCGATAGTATCACATCTGCCTACTCCCAGACTCCCATGACTAAAGACAAAACCTTAGCAGCCACTAAAACGACTTCAAGACACAAATTCCCATCCGATCTCAAGACTTTTGCATGCACCTGGCCTAGCTGCCCCAAAACCTTCAACCGCCCTTCTAGACTACGTGAACACCTAAACTCACACAGCAAAGCCCGACCTTTCATCTGCCCTTATGACGACTGCGATAAGGACTACAGCCGGCGTACGCATCTCAAGCAACATATCGAGGCGGTCCATATAAGCGAGCGGAAATATATCTGCCAGCGAGGGGGCTGCAGCAAGAGTTTTAAAACGGGAACAAGGTTAAAGCGTCATCAACTTGTGCATGAGGGTGCAGATCGACATCGCTGCACGGACTGCGGGCAGAGTTTTAGAAAGCATGACACACTCAAAAAGCACATTAGAAAACACCACCAGGGAATATCGCCTTACCCGTGCTCTGAGCCATTATGCCGCCGAGCCTTTAGAACGAAACCAGCTCTGAGACACCATTGCGAAGTTGAACACGGCCTGCTGAAATATTGGTGTGGTGAGTGTGCCGTTAAGGGGGTTGGAGACGGCCATGACCATAAGATGGGATTCACTACGGAGGCCGAGCTCCAAACACACATGAGACGAGAGCATCAGCACTGCATGTTCTGTGTCTTCAGGTCTTCGTCCAAGTGGGAATTGGATACGCACGTCGACATGCATCACTTGGAACAGTTGCAGGATCATGAGAAGGAGACTTGTCCGTACCCCAACTGCGGCAAACAGACCACTAAGAAGTCTAATCTGGAAATTCACATCCGCACTGCACATCAAGGCTTCGCATGTGGTCAAGTTGACTTGGTGGGGCCCCTTTTTGAAAGCTGGTCAAGCTCCCTGGGCTGCGGCGTTAGGTTCAGCACAAGGCTTCGCCTTGAGGACCACGTCCGCTCCATCCATCTCGAGTATGAGAAACAAGACTCGGCTGGGATGAACCAAACCTCTCCGCCAGGGTATCGAATAGATAAACCTAATCACACAGGCTTCACCGACCAGCGGAGCCATACAATTGCCCCCGCCGACTGCACTCAACGCTTTATCGACCACTACGATCAAACCCTTTCTATTACCAGCGAGCACGCCGGCGCCGACGCCGACGCCGACACCGCTACCGCTACCGCAGAAACAGATTACGGCATGCACTGGGATAGGGAGTTTGACGGCAGCAATGGCTCTCTTTTACTAGCACATGATATCGACTTGGCTGGTGCCCAAATTGACCCTGCGCTTAGTGATATGTGATGGCAAGGGGAAGAGATCCAGAAATAAATTCGATATACACCCATTCCCCACCACCGATGAATGGTAATCCCTCCGTGCCTTGCCCTGACCCCAGGTGTGAAGATAAGAGGACCTTCCTGCTAGGTGCAATTTCAGAACCATTTTACGTTTGTATGCATGGCTACAATATATGTAATAGGCATGAAGTATGTAAAGTCTCGTAGCTCGGCCATGGCTGGTCAGTGTAAATTGGCGTTGGCGAAGTGGGGGGGGGGGGGGGGGGGGGGGCGGACTAATGTCGGGACGCGCCGCCCTGCAACAGCTGTTAAATAGCGGCTACGAACCCTCAAACTTGTACGGAGTAAGTTGACTGCCCCCGCTTTCGGCCCCCCCCAGCCTTCGGCCACCATCACGATAATTACACATCGAGAGAAAAAGCGGCTTTAATAACCACAACAACATCATGAGGTAATTTAATTACTATCCCTAGGAAGCTAATTGCCGCCGGATTAAAACCTCATCAATATTATCTATTGAAGCTGCCTGGATAACGGGATCCTTAATCCCAGTGGCCTGCATTTGTAATCGAGTCTCGATGACCTGTTCAATCTGAATAAAGCGTTCATTTAAGTCCTCCTTGACCTTCTGTTTCTTTTTAGCCTTCTGAGTTACTATTTGAAGCTCTAGAGATTTAATTTTTAGCTGTGCAGCCGCGTATTGTGTGTTGTTGAGGTCTAGTCCCTTGCCAATCTTCTGGAATAGTAGCCGCCGTGTACAGTCATTATGACCTATTGACTTCTATAGATTTTCTAGCTGCCCAGATCGACGAGGCGTTGAAAATTGTATCTCTGGTGTTTCCTCTATTATTGAGGTCCATTTCCTCTTTATTTCTAGCTTTGTGGGGACTTTCTTTGCTGGCTGAAGGAGGAGCCGGCTCATGAGCGGTTTTGCGATATTAATAGGCCAAAGACCTGATCCTTGCCACCCAGCCCTAATATTCCTATTTGAAAGACCAGTTGCCCTTGCCTTTATATAGCAATGGATAAATTCAACCTTCCCAATTGGCGTTATATCATGAGATATTATGAAGTTGCTGATCTGTTGGCGATATGCCTGCTTGATTGGTGAGAAGACTGAGATATCAAGAGGCTGAAGGACATGAGAGCTATGTGCTGGAAGGAATAGTAAATAAATATCATTCTGATAGCATTCATACATAAAATTATCAGTTGTATGACTTCCGTGGCCATCAACAATAAGGAGCCGCGGTTCCTTAGCTGCTGGCTTTGTTGATGGGATAAAAATGTCCTTCAGCCACAGCATCGCAATCTCATCATTAGTCCAGCCTTTATTAGAGCAAGTAAAGTGCCAATTTGCAAGCGAGGACATTTCTGAAGGAAACCACTGCTGTTGTATGACTTTCCCTTAAACATAACCAGTGGTTCAAGCGCTTGGCCGGTTGCTGAGATACACTCGACGATTGTGGGTCCAACAACGTGATCCAGGCTTCCTTATGAGAGTCAGCTTCGTTGACGAGCTTCCAAGTACAAGGCCATTGCTCCCAAGGCCCTCCATTATCCCTGTCTCGTCCATATTCCATCGGTTCTCCTGCTTGATGGCCTTGATAGCTGGAATTGCTAGAAGAGTAAAGAAAGCCTTAACTGTTTCAGTTTGTAGCTCCAATTTAGACGCTTGGAATCAAGTATCTTGCCTCTAGTAGTCATGACTTCTGGATTCCTTCGTAAAAGCCCTCTGTCCAGCGTTTTCCGAAGGGTCTAACATCTCCTCCAGCAGCAGCGATGTGGGTAGCAAATTCCTTGAGTTGCCGATGCGTTGGTGGCAAGCCTAGGGCAGCCTGGGTCAAAATCCAATCTCGAAGGTGAAGCCTCTTGTTTATTTGATAACCTCTGTTCATGCTCTTTTGCAATAGACATTGGTACTGTGCCTTTTATCCGGCATTGAAGGGTTGATCGAGGGATTCCATATTTAATTGCAGTAAGTCGCGTAGATTCGCCAGATTTAACTGCATTAATAGCATTTTGAATAGCTTCCTCTGTATATTTAGGCATTCTTATTCTTATGATATAATTCTCTTTAAAATTGGATAGGAATTGCGCGAGAAAACACGAGTTGAAAATAATACTATTGGTGTTGATGAGGAATGAAAATGGTGGCCGAAGGCTGGGGGGGGCCGAAAGCGGGGGCAGTCAACTTATCTACCTCCCGGTCATATTCGTGACTTTCTCTCACATGCCTCGGGCGATACAATACAGTCAGCACTCATGCCTTCACATATGGATGAACCGGACCCCGAATCTTTGGTCCACTGGTAGCCATTCCAGAAGAGTCCCTCATCCTTCTCGCTTCGAGTATCGCAAACAAATGCCTACACAGACCAACCGCTGGAGGCGAGCTTATTGCCCGAATTAGCGGATCATATAATATCACACATATTGTTGAATTGGACAGCCTCAAGGGTCGTGATCCGTGTTCCCGCTACTGGCTGGGGATCTGGAATGACACCAACAGCGGCACTCGCCATGGAGTCACAAGCTGCCACATTGCGCCTCATTCGGAACCTGACAACGATCCCAGTGCCAGAGGTATACGCTCTGGACACTACTAATAACAACGAGATTGGTGCACCGTATCTCTGCATGAGCTTCCTACCCGGCAAAACGGTGTCCGAGGTTTGGTTCGACCAGGGCAGGTACCGTCACCGCGAGATGAATTCCGGCTAAGGATCCTGACAAGTCTGTCACGGACGATGGCCCAGTTCTCTTGTCTATCCTTCGACAAGATTGGGTCCGTAATGGAAGATGAGTCTGGGCTCGACTGTCGTCGGCCCCTTGTTCGAGGTGGCACGAAGAAGAAGATGGTAAGCTTCAGATCATCGCTTCAGGTCCTTTTGCCTCTACCTCTGCATTTGTGCAGGAAAACTCAATTGCAGGCCGCGAGGGAAATGGGTGGGATAAGGCTGAGGCCAAAGTTTAGAAGCCCTCGTGGGCTGCTTATCAACCGTTGATGATCAGTCCGATTTTGTTTTATGTCACCCCGACTTTGACTCGCAGAATGTGCTTGTGGATGACGAAGGTACGGTTACCGGACTCATTGACTGGGACCTCGCCCAGACGATGCCACGATTTGTGGGATATGCTAGGTACCCGGATGGATACCCGCGACTGGGATCCTCTGATGTACGGTTGGCCAAAAATGACCGAATCAGAGGACTCTCCAGAGGCATTAGAGAGGTACCCGAAGATATTACATATGAAACTCGGCAATGTCATGGAGTGCGGGGGTGACTGGAAGCTCACGGAGAAACGCACATTCTAGAGGCAATATGGATCGCCATGCGGAACTATCACACCGCCGGGGCCATATGCCGTAAGTTTGTTCAGATTGCTGCGGTTGGAAGTGATGCTTTAACGTCCTATATGACATTGGCGCGGGGCAATATAAAGAGGAGGATTGGACTGTGGTGAAAGCCAACCTGAAGCGTTAATATGTTAACTTGGGTAAGTTAGGTGGCCTGCACTTCCGGCCGGGATGCAACCCCTCTTTTAGCCGCCGAGATTGTGGATCACCCACTCATTTCGGGAGCGAACCCCAGCTTGAAGCAAACACCAACTTATTTAAGAGATCTAAATGCCCTGAAGTTAAACTGGGCTGTTCGGCACACTTTCCATCACCAGACCACTTCTTTTATTATTATTATTATTATTATTCTTATGATTATTATTATTATTAGTAGTATTATTATTATTATTTATATTAATTATTTTTTATTATTATTATTATTATTATTATTATTATTTTATTATATTGCTTCTTCTTCTTCTTCTTCCCTCTTCTTCTCTTATTCTTATTCTTATTCTTCTTCTTCATTATTCCTATTTCTTCTTCTTCTGACATTCACTTCATAAAATCTTATTATTATTCTTCTTCTGTATTCTTCATTATGTCTCTTGCTTCTCTTCTTCTAGGGGGGGGAGCCACTGTATTCCCTTCTTCTTCTTCCTCTAATTCTTATGTCTTCTTCTTAGCTTTTCTTCCTTCTTCTGATTCTTCTTCTTCTTCTTCTTATTCTTCTCTTCTTATTCTTCTTATTCTTGGCTCCCTCGCCTCGTACGGCGCCTCTTACCCTCCTGACGAGCGCTGGGGGAAGGTTCACTAAAGCCTATCATGCTGAAGCAGGAAGCAGCAAGCCCCCATGGTATGTTTGGCTTAACCATCATCCTAATGCACACACAGCCTCACCCTCACCACCACCTTAGCCCTGTCTGCAAAAAAAGTGCCAAGTCTCGCTGCATGAACCAAGGCCACCTGAAAAAATGCACTTGACTGTGGTAGAGCGTGGTCCCCATCCTTCGAGACTGAGTGCCCTTACTGTCGAAATGCCAGGGAGAAGAAGCAAAGCAAGAATTAGCCAAGCAGAGCGATAAATGGTTGGGTTAAAGTCACGATATGGAAATGCGAGTACAAGGCAGACTGTGGCTTACTATGGAGGGTTTCAAATAGGACATAGATTATCCCATAGATTATCCTTAACTCGTTTACTTATCTCATGGCCGGAAGCATACAGTGAAATACGAAGCTCGTCTTTTTAAAAACATCGGAAGCTGCACAATTAGATGCCACTATTTTTTAACTTGTGTCATGTTGGAATAGACAATATGAGGCTCAGAGGCAGATCCCATCGCCATTTTCATGCTAGTGGGCCATGTTCATCTTCTCTCATTACAGTTCGTGAATTCAGATGTTTTGTTATAGTGATAAGTAGGGCGGGCGTTCCCACTACCTCCTGCCTTCAATCTCCGTTATGATGGCTCCCGAGGCCGCTCCCCCCCCACCGTGTGTTTGTCGAACGTGCTCTAGCCATTTCTGTGAATCACTGATACTAACGTCGATGAAGGTAAGGGCACATTCAGGACACTTCACCGGAAACGTGTGGCTGCTTGTTGCATGCAGCCTGTAGTGTAGCTCAAACCCTTTCACAGTGAAGGACTTCTCGCAGAGAGGGCAGTAAGCAGGTCGCTCTTGACGCGGACGTAGATTCGGCGTGCAGTGCTTGCCGTGGAACCTTGAGGTATGATTACTCCATGCTTGAGGGTTCGCTTGTATAGTCTCAATTTTCCCCATACGCAAGCATTCTGAGCAATCGAACGGCTTCTCGAAGACAGCAAGGTGGAACCTCTTGACGTGTCTTGTGAGGCTCGAATTATTGTAGACAGCGAGACCGCAGAGCAGGCATTTGCACCTGGGCTTCTTGGCTTCCTCGTGTCTTGAGGATGAGAATCTCCTGTTGTATGCTTCATCATCCGACCCGTACATCACATAGGACGTCAGATCGACGACGGCCGCCTCTGGGCTCATACCGCTGCTAAGCTGCTCTCCGATTTGTGCCGCCCTGTCGCAACCACCTATCTTTCTCTGTTTGCGGGGATTTCGGGCATTTTTGCCGTGGAGGTGGTCTGTAGGAAGACCCTTGACCCTGAGCCGGTCGGCCCTCCTTGAAGTACTGTTTCCGGATGTCCATTAACTTCAACCACGTAAGCGCATCCAATATATACTTGATCCGGCCCGCGATCTTGACAGCCTTATGGGGTTCGCTGAGTACCGCAGCCTTATACATTGCGCGAAGGCGAGTAATGTCTTGTCTCGCCTCGAACCCGGCCAGGTCACCCTCCGCGATGTATATTGGCGCGTTCGGGTCTCGCCTCTCAAGAGCCCGGCTCATCAACGCCACAATGGCATCAGTATCTCCAGCTCGATCTGCATAGGCGACCTTGATTAGATTAAATCGTAAGTGTAACCGGAAGATAGCTCTCTTCAAACACCTCGGAAGAGTTAGAGGAGTACAAAAATTTCGCACCGTGGGTTCCAAGCTGCCTTCATTGCATGAAATTCGTTAACCCGAGAGGGATAAGCAGGCGCGGGAGGGAAAACAAATGCTAACTTACCATCTAGCCGGTCTCCGGCGCCTACCCGCATGGCGTACGGTCGCATCTCATCTCCATCGCGAAGCCCTGCGACAAATAGAGTCCGGCTCCAGAGTGCCCAGTATGTTTCATAAGAGATCGGTACGATGGCCCTATTTTCTTCCAAGATGTTGGGTCTCCAGTGTAGCGGGACATAGTTAATTCCTGGGGCCAGAGGTTTTTCTGGGCACTACATCGTAAAATGTCCTGAAGCCTTCATCAAATGCATCATCCGCAAGTGCCCTAGCAATCAAAAGGGTGAGGAGACAGAGTGGACCGGCAGGGTATCCATGTGAACGAAAAGTCCCAGCCTAAGCACGAGCTTGCGTTAGCTAGGTCCTGTATTTCCCAAGAGTGCACACGCGCGCGTCGCGCGCACACACACACGCACACACACATGAGGTTCAAAGGGGCTAACCGTACGTGGAGCGTTGATTCCTCTGGATGCGATTCTTCCTCTGCTTGACGTGTTCGATCGTCAGGGTACCCGCCAGGTGAGTCTTATTTGGATCGTGCGGATCACGAACCCACGCCGCCCTGAAAGCCTTGTACTTCAGGCCGACTATGCTTGCAGGCCTCCAGCCTCCGATGCCAGCAATCACAACGACCGTGTGGAACGCAACGCGAGTGCTCGGCGTGCAGCGAATATCGCTCGCCCTAGCATAGTGAACGCGTATGATGAGGAGAATATCTTCGGCCGTAGTCTCCCTCTTTACGAAGAGTTGCCGCAAAGTCAAGCCTAGCTCTTTGCGATGACCGGTATGCTCTATGTGTAGCTGGAGTTAGGTACAGCTGTCGCTGCGCGCGCATGCTCTGAGAGGGAGAGGCGCACTTGCCTTTGCAACGTCTCGTGCGGGGCCAGTATAGGTGGAATTCTTGCGAGAGCTGAACTTCAGCTCCCAGAGGGACGCCTCTAGCCGGTTTGCATTCCGTTTTGGCTTGAGTATTTTTTTGTCGGCATTGGAGACGAGCCCTGCCCATACGTCCTCCAATGTCACGGCGGATGTGACCTTCTGCACGGTGTGCCACTCTTCCGGCCCAAGGCACGGTCGCGACACTCGGGAAGATTGGACGTAGTATCGCAGAAATCCCAGACAGGCCTTTCGAGCTGTATCCAATCCGAGACAGAGGTCGGTCCAGGTGTCTTCGGGGTGCACGTTTGCTTTCTTTGCATAACTATTTACCAAGCATGTCAGCGTGCTGCTTCTCCGCGCTAACCCTTGGCTTGGTCCGGCCATTAGACGTACCTAAGCCATTTATCCCATAGCCGATCAAGGTATCGCCGGGTCCTCTTTGCCATGAAATCGTCATCGATGACCGGATGATCTTCAAAATGCTGGAGGGATTCTAGAGCGAGCAAGGTGCTCTCATCTTCATCCCCCTCAAGCGCACGTTCAAGCTCCAGGGGCCATTCGTCCTCACTGCCAGCGTGTTCATTTAGGAGCAGTGCCATGATAGGGGTCGGGAGAGCAAATCCTGTTACACGCAGCTAGGCCAGAAGGAAAAAAAAAAAAAAAAAAAAAAAAAAAAGGAGGCGGGGGGGGGGCAGTCCTTGTGGTAGAACGCGGGGACAAAGGAAAGTAGAATGCGGTGGGTGGGAGATGGAGAGAATATAAATAAAGAAAAGGGCTCGACAGGTGCACACAGTGCTGGTGGGTGGGATGAGCCACGCCCCTTGCTGCCCACATCCCTCTCTCCTGAGACCTAAGCGCCGACGCGAACCCCGGGCCGGGGGGGGGGAAGAGGGGGAGGGGGAGAAGGGGCGTGCCGATTCTCACGGGGGGGCGTCTGGCGCTCCGAGGTTGGGCTCCGGGACCGGGCTCTGGGAGAAAACGGTGGCCGGCCTAGGGAAGTGGATCCGCCGAAACGGAGGCCCGGAGGAGGGCGGCGCCGGTGGAGAAGGTGGGGTCCCACGGCAAAACCTCGGTGGTTCACCCAATGAGCCAGACATCCCGTTCGCTCCCCGCACGATAAGCAGGCGAGAGGCAGATTAGTAGTTGGGTCGGTGACGACCAGCGAACACCGGCTGTTGTATGTTTTTGCCGATTCTCATGATCTTTTTATGGGTCGTTGCGGCGTTTGCGATGACTTGAAGGAGCTGCCACCGGGGATGTCTCTTGGATGTCTCTTGGATGTCTTGTGCTACAAGACTAGCAATACGAGGCTGTCCCGGATTCGCAGATACGATCACAGATGATGGATGGTTGCCCAGGATTCCCGAACTCGCAGATAAGATCCCAGATGGCCGGTTCTGTGTCGTGGGAGCACCACCGGCACGACGAGTGACATCCATGCCACCAATGACACCACACCAACGGTACCATCACTAATGGCACCAGCAATGGCACCGGCACCGGGCTGCATCACCGCCATCACGACTGCGGCCAGGGGACGTCGGCCATCTTGGATGGGAGCCGCAAGGGGCAATGCCAGCCAAGGAGAGAAGAATGACGTCGATGCTGAGCTTCATGACATTAACAAGGTTGAATCTTAAGTTGGGGGGTAATATTGATACTAAGCGTGATAGTATTAAGAATGTTAAAATTTGGATGGTATATTATTCTAGTTTATTTCTATAATCTTGGTACTACGTCTTGTTTATTTGAACTATGCTATTCTAGTAATTACTGTTTTAGAGTATAGTGTGATGATATAGCCCAAGTAATCTATAACCGGAACATAACATAGCCCAAGCAAAGCCCAACTGGAACATAACACGGCTCAAACAGTACGACTGGACATAACACGGCTCAAACACAATGCATCGAGAACATTACGCAGGCGATGGAGGGAGGGAGGTAGAGTATCAACCCCCGCCATTATCACTCACCCCATTTTAAGCTCACAATATCAATCTTCATAGAAGGCTGTTTGCAGCTATGGAGTGAGAAAGAAACAAAGAGCAGGAAAAGAAGAAGGAGCAGAAAACCTATTCTTTGGCTCTGTTATACCGGCGCTTAATCAGTACACCCGAAGTGTCCAGGGTACGGGTCAATCAGCAGCTACCCATGCAGTTGTTAAACTAATTAAGAATACCTGCAACACCCATTTCGATTTCTACGGCCACATTTATCCAAAAACTAAGAAAGAAAGAAAAAGGAAAGGGAGAAGACGTTTACGGGACAGCATTGCGCTTTTGGCTGTCACGGCGGCTTTCAATAGGTGTATGACATTCGACGACTGGAAACATGATCGCTGTTCGTGAAGCAGGAGCCAGTACGTAATAAACCACTTACAGGTGGTTTGGGCACAGACATATATTCAAGTTTGACCAAGAGGGCGACTGGCCCGACTATACAGGTCGGGATTTGGTCAATGAGCGAAGAGAGGCAATTCACCCAAAAGGCCAAGGCATGGCGCTGCAAGCATCAGCGGCTGTAATGTCTGAGGATCCAAGGCCTCGTATAGACTTAGTAATCTACTCCATGTTTAATTATGGTTATAAGCTTTTAGTCCGCGCCCTTTCCCTCTTTATCATAGTCAGAGAATAGAGTTGGGTCCTAGTATTTCACTTGGCCCAGTCTGGCTTGTTTCTCACTAATCCAGCTGGTTTACTCACTAAGCGAACATGTTAAGTTGGAATAGTTGCTTGAAGGGACTGTGATACAAGCTTTGTGATACAAGCTTTGTGATGGAAGCCTTTACCATCCTGGGAGTTCCAGGCCAGGGAACCTTGCTCACCCTCTCTTAGGCTCGTAGAACCAATCTTGCCACACGAATGACGTTGAGCTTTGTTGACAAGTGCATTTATAGACGCAGATTTATAAACACTAAGGAGTAAGCGACCTGATGCTTACTGATGACGATCCTTGGCGAGAACGCACCAGCACGGCGAACCTGATGGGGCATCAGCTCTTGCTCTTGTGTAGGACGCACAACAAGTACTCCGTAGAAGTCAATTGAAAGGCATGTGAAACTGGGTTAATAAAGACTATAAATATCCGTCTTCCTCCCTCTCAACGAAGGAGTCCAAATCGACCAGACCCGCGCCAGCATTACAATATCCTCGTCATACTTCTCCTGCTCGCATCGCATTGGTTCACCTATTTCAATAGCAAGATACACAAGTCAAGTTGAGTCGTTGCCTCAAACTACAATACAGAATGAAGATCAGCGGAGTTCTCCTGTGGATGGCCGTGTCCGCATCGCAAGTCGCAAGTTGTCCTGCACACAATAGCTGGTTACAGCTGGGGGCAAGGTCGTCATGCGTCACGGCTCTACAATACTCGGTGGAGATATGGCTGGATGAGAAGACGTGCGTGGGAGACTCGACGAGTAAGGACGGCTGCTTGACAATCACCACCAACGGCGTGACGCGCAACATATGTGTCGACAGAGGAAACCTGCGCGCGCACTGGATAAATAAGAACACGGGCGAGAGGTGGTGCTACAGCGTGGCACATGAGGTGACGAGGCGCGAGAGATGCGGCGCGGGCAGGGAAGTGCATGACCACGTTTGGTATGAGACTGGGCAAATTCCTTGTACTTGGTAAGACGGCGTGTCTAGGGGGAATACGCTTTTACATCCTTACAAGACCCCATCGGATGAGTCGGCCGAGTTTAGGTGTCTTTCTCATACTACTTGTATCCAAGCTGCATCAATATCGGCTTGATACGCTTTGAGTCCATTCGCAGCAATTATGCAACTCTTTGACCACTCAAGTTTTACCGCGCTACCAGAGTGTGGAGTGTGTGGTTCTGTGATTGGAATTTGTAATACAGTTACACACAGCTACATACAAAAAATCATGTAGGCTATAGGATCCTTCGAGACGGATCCTCGGGAGCTTCCAGAATCAGCCTACATGGTTCTCTGTAGCGCGCCATCGGTTGCGTGACTCTTCGAGATTAAATGCAACTATGTAATACCGAAGGGAAGTAAATAGCCTTGACCCCCTACTTCTGACTCAACGTGTCAAGAAGCACCTGCAAGTGGTGAATATCAGGCCTGGCACCTTGGGGCTTTCTGAACAATGGCGCATTGTGTCTCTTGCTACAATTGCTGCAGCGGTTGCTGACTGATGCCCATAAGCCAGAAGATCCTGCCTATACAAAATATTGCCTATTAAAAGAACTAACGCCCGTTAAAAGAACTGACATGCTGAAAGATTGGTTTCACATGTATAGGGATCATGATCCTGGGCCGCTAACCCGACACAGCAACACCTTGTTACCATGTACTAGGCGTCTCCGTGTCGAATTTATATGCCATGGCCCGCCAAACCTTTGATATTCCTCCAGCGCCACATCTTCGTCTTGTATTCTCGTAAAGATGCGTTTCTGGTCCTTCGTCCCAGCGGCCGTATCCGGCTTGCTCCTCAGCGTGGCAAGCGCTACGGTGCTTCCACGCTCTGCATCTCTGTCTTGGAAACAGGGAAGCCAGCTATTCACCATTGGCTACTCGACGTCATCTCCCAACAGCAACAACTGGATCGGCATCTACCCTGCCTCTGGCGGCGGCCCGGTCGGTGGCGATAAAGTCGACGATTCCTCGGCTTGGGACTGGGCTCGAAGCGGCAGTGGAACCGTGACATTGTCACCTAGCAGTCTCGTGCCTGGATACCACTATAAAGTGTACTTCCTCGGTGGCAGCAGCAAATACGAGCAGCTGGCTGACCCTATTGAAGTTTTCTTGCCTGGCCCCGGCGGCAACGTGAACTTCTTCGTCGATTCCGTGAACCTACGCAATGGCAGGGTTGGCGATAACTACGAGGGCAAGGTTGGTGGTCTGCTGAGCAATCTGCCTGGTACCGACTATAAATTTGCCAAGACCCAGTCCAAGAATGCGGACTGGGTTATTGTGGACAACCATGGGAAGATCACTGGCAGGCCTACCAGCTCGGGCCAGGCCATTTTCACCATCGAGGCCAGCAACGGCTCTGGATCCAAAGACTCCGTCACCGTCAATATCAAGGTTGTCGGCAGTGGTGCTCAGCTCGTCGACACACTCGAGGTTGTGACTTTCAACCTGTGGAAAGGCGGGAGCAACGTCGATAACTTCCACGAGAAGCAGGTGCGCTATCTCAGCAGCGTCTCGGCAGACATTGTCGGTTTCCAAGAGAGCAGCGAACACAAGGATGCCACCATGATCGGCC
The DNA here is from genome assembly GCA_009828645.1 of Calcarisporium arbuscula. Classification (NCBI taxonomy): domain Eukaryota; kingdom Fungi; phylum Ascomycota; class Sordariomycetes; order Hypocreales; family Calcarisporiaceae; genus Calcarisporium; species Calcarisporium arbuscula. The sequence goes on along the minus strand of WBSA01000029.1, from coordinate 444,236 downwards.
AGGCTTTTGGGTGGTATTCCCTGCAGTACGGCGACACCGGCATGGTCTCCAAGTATCCCATTGTGTTTGTCGGGGCTGGCGCGGAACACGCACTGCAGGCACGCATTGCACTCGACGGGAACGCCCAGCAGGTTGTTTTGTGGAACTGCCATCCGACTGCTTACCCGTACGGCCCGTACGAGCCCTGCTTCAACGGAAAGGGAACCGACGCCATCATGGCAGACGAGACAAAGGGCTCGAACCGTGCTGGCCAGGTAAAGGCCATAATGCAAGCGATGGATGGCGACATTCAGGAATGCTGACAACATCCCCGTCTTATTGACAGGCGATTTTAACGCCCCATCTCATCTCGACTGGATCCCAGCCACAAAGAACCAACATTGTGGCATTGACTCTTTCCCCTGGCCCACGTCCACATACCCCATCCAGAGCGGTATGGTTGACTCGTACCGAGAGCAGCACCCGGACCCTGTCAGGGACCCCGGCTTCACTTGGTCTCCCATCTTCCTCAAAATCCCCGATTATAAAAACAGGGATGAAACCCATGGACCGCATCGACTTCATATACTACAAGGCAAGAAGCTCACGTCCACTCGTTCTGACGCACTCGTAGTCGGTAGCCCCAAGCCGGAGGACCCCAACTCTCACCGTGACAATGAGTGGCCATCGGATCACAAGTCTGTGAGGACCAGTTTTAAGTTGTCGAGGTAGAAGGGGATGGCATGGGGATGCAGGGATATGCTGTGTATTATAGGCAACTCTAGATCAATAGATATAGATATGTATAATAAAACCTCCACTACGCTCTACAAGACTTGACGCACGATAGAAGTGACGTGATTTTGGTGCCAACTATTGTTGCATAGACCAAGAGGTTTCAGCAATAGTCATCTGGTTATATACAGGTACGAAGTGATCTGGCCGACATATATTCGGTTTGCTGCCCGCAATAAGTGTACCTGTAGGGTCCTTCCGAATCCAAGGATTGGCGGGAAAAGTGCATTCACATTGGGAATATAATGCACTGCTGCGGTTGTACAGACTGAGAATGGAAATCCCGCTTCTATAGATGAGGCAAGCGATAATGCTGCAGAGCAGAGCAACTTACTCAACATGCCATTTAATACCCTTCAGTCCGACCGGTTCACTAGTGATACTCCCTTTACACTGTCGAGCAAGCTCCAGCATTAGCACCGGCATAAAAGGTCACAGGGAGAGTCATATTGTGGCGTTGTCTCCACACCTCGCTGATCCCATCATCACTTGTCCTATTCAGACTCGGCCTACTTTGCATCCCGCTTTGGATTCCCGTGCAGCATGGATTGATCCATACATCTTCATAGCGCACCCGTAGCCATGAAGATTGCAAAGGCCTGCACGGAATGCCGTATTGGCAAGCGTAAGTGTACACGGGCAGCCATCGGCGGGACGTGCGGCGAGTGCAAGAAGCGGACGCTTGAATGCTCATTGGCTCGAAGCCATCAGAACGAACGGAGCAGTAGGAGTCTTTTGCCGTATGAGAACCCGGCAGTTGACCTGCGCCCTCGATTTGCGATAGAGCAGCGTGTAGCGCTGGTCGAGCTCTATGTTGAGGCAATCACGATAAACCGCACACCCTCTTCCACCCTCCGACTCTTGTTCGTCAAGCTCGAGATGACTCTCTGCCAGCAAAGGTGTTATATGGCGTCATGGGGATGGCAGCTCGGTGAGTAACTTTGGTCTAATCAGAGGAAATGATTCAATTGACGCGGTGTCTCGTCCAAGGGTGTCTGCGGACCCTGGGGTGCGTCAATCGTCGCCTGGTTTTATGTCGCTGGCGCTGCAGAACCTCAAAAGAGAAATCGACGACATCAGTATCGAAACCATCCAGGCCCTAGTTCTGCTCGGAAATGTCTACGGGGCGCAGGGTGAAAATCAGGCTGAGGCTCTGTACTTTGGTGTGCCATGACCACTCCATTATACTCTTCAATGCTAACACTGCGTCCGGGTGTCTTGCGACAGGAATTGCGTTTCGCATGGCCCAGATTCTGCACCTGCCAAACCCCGATCCTCTAGACAACGAAATCGTCAAGGAGATAAAGTTGCGAGTATTTTGGAGTCTTTACATGATTGATCTATGGTCTTCAGCTGGGAATGACCTGCCTAGACAGATGCAGACTTCCGACTCATACCCGCTGCCCATGGATGAAGTTCACTTCAGCTCGCTACGACTAGACGAAAGTTGTCGAGAGGTAGCACGACCTGGTCTCTGGGGTAGGATGGTTCAGTTAGTAGCTATATTCTGCGAAATTCAGGATCTCCATCGCCAATACATTGACCGTGAGATCAACGACCTCGACGTAGAAGCCACAACACGTCGATTATCGGCACGACTTCACGATTTCACCAACTGCCTACCACCCACATGTGCAACTAACGGAGGGCAAATGCAAAAGAACATGCTAGGCAGGGACTTGGAGCAGCATTCGCAGCTCTCCATTTGGGATACCACCACTATTCTACGCTGCTCTACTTTCACTATCTCGACCTTCGGTTGGAGCAGAATCCTACGGTTACGTATTTTGCAACCAAGTGCAAGCATCACGCAGCAGCATACAGCGACCTCCTCTGCCTCACAAGAACGATACCAGGGTGCAGGGCGGTGTACTTTATCGTTGCTCACATGATAGTCGTGTCTTCTGCTACTCTTTTGCACACTCTTCTGTTCGGAGAGCAGTCTGAGCTCCGAGAGGCTCGCAAGCGACTCGCTTTTAACTTTGAGGTTCTTGTTGAAATGCGGCAATATTGGCCTGCAGTGGGTCAACTAGTAAGAGGAACCGCCCCTGCTTCATTTTTCGCGGCACGCAGTCTGACGTTTCTTAGATGGAGAGGCTGTTCATATTTCAACGCGCGTGCATGTGGACAGCAAATCAAAACACTCACAAGGCCGACCGGTGGATGGTGAAGTTTCTTCTTCAGCATGCTTTGCCTGTGCCGGAAAAATATCCAGGAGAGGGGGGGAGCGTTACGGCTCGGGATGAATACGCGGACGATGCAATGGCTATTTTGCGTGGAATCGAATAGTGTTCAAGAAACACGGAACGTGTTACATTGCAGGCGTCATCAAGATGTGCGTTTAGATACATACAGCTCTACGTTTTTGAGGAATATCATCGTCGAGTAGATGACTTCAGTGCAATGGTGCTAACGTTCCACATGCTCAGCCTCTTCAGCAGCCTCAAGCTTCTTCTCCAATGCCGAACCCCGGGTCCTACCAACATGAGCATCCTTGCCGTCGAACAGCTCCGCAATCTCCTCCAAGGTGGGACCCTTTGTCTCGACAAAGAAGAACCAGATACAAAAACACTCCACGACCAGAATGGCAATGTACACCAAGTAATACTTCCACTGCAGATGCTGCAGTCCAATCGGGTTGACGTACTGGTTGAAAACGCTGGACAAGGCCGTCAATGCGAGGGCGATGGCCAGGCCTTTTGCACGAATGTTGTAGGGCAGAATCTCGGCGCAGTAGGATACGGTCAGGCCAGGCCAGGCAAAGCCAGCTACGCCGTAGAAGCAGAAGATCATGGCGATGACGGCGCCACCGGCGGCAGGGTTGCCCGTCTTGGAGTATACAGCAGAACAGCTGGAGAATATATCAGCGCGACTGATCAAGCACGGTACTGGGCGCAAAGCAAAGGATGCACTCACGCGGTCCAGATGGTAAAGGTAACGAGCATGCCCACTGCCGCAATCATGAACAACGTCTTTCGGCCGAGCTTATCAACTAGGAAGGCAGAGAATCCAATAGCAACGAGGAAGGACCAGATTTGCAGACCACCGTTGATGACAGATTGATCGTATGCCTCGGTGATGCCAACCGAGTTGAGGATGTCGTGGATGTAGTACGATACCAAGCCGTTACCCGAGCACTGCGAGAAGAAGGCCGTGAGCGCAATTAACAGCATGCGTTTCCTATTACCGGGGCCTTGGAGTAAGACCAGCCACGAGGCGCTCGAGGATTCCTTCTCGAGCCGGATTGTTTCTTGGATTTCGGTGAATTCGGCTTGTACGAATGCGTCTTGTGCGTCCCCATTTGCGTGGTACTATATAATGTCAGCTGGCAGGTCGTTTTTATGAGAGGAAGCGAGCTCAATCACCTTGACCAAAACCTGGAACGCTTCGTCCAGTCTATCCTTGGAACACAGCCAGCGAGGGCTCTCAGGTAACAACCAGATGCAAGCGAACTGCACCAGAGGCATGGCGGCTTGCATTGCGACCGGTATCTTCCACGCAGCGTCGGAGGTATAACTCACCGTACCAAACACAGTCCACGCCGCGATGATAGATCCGACATACCAGAGCGTGTTATACATGGTCGCAAGCTTGCCGCGGTGTTGGGGATACGCCACTTCCATGATGAGGAGTGGGCCTGAACCTTGCGAGACGTTTGACCTGGATGCTCGTCAGTTCATTGTGTCGCTATCACAGTGGTAATGACTTCACTTACCCCAAACCAACTAGATATCGACCCGCGATGAACATGTTTGCATTGACTCCTGGAACGCATTGTAAAATGGTTCCAACAAAGACAACGAGGAGACCGCATGCGACGCCTTTACGACGCCCGAGTAGATCAGCCAGGTATGAGGCTGTGTTCAAATAATATTAGCTGAGCAAGAGCCCCATCTACGATGGGAACACGGCAGCACTTACAAAATAGCAGTGCGGATAGCGCACCAATGTTCATGATTGCCGTGAAGAGACCGAGCCGACTGCCGGTTGGGTTATCAAAGTCTTCCCTGTGTATCAGCTTAAGTGGCTGGCTTGTGGAAGGCAAGGCTGCTTACAGATTTGCCACGGCCGCATAGTCTGGAGACCGTTGAGAAGCGATCCATCGTAGCCATTGATGGTAGATCCTTTTGCACGTCAGAACTCAGTTCCCGTGAGTTGAAACGGAGCATGACAAACCCAAGAAGAGGATCGGCATCATCAAGTAGAGCTGTCGAAGACCAGCATGTTTGTACCAAGTAACCTCGGGGACCTTGAGCCCCTCGTTATCATATTCATTTGCACCCGAGTCGGAGACATGGTCCTGAGCGACTACTGCCGTTTTCTTGGCCCCGAATATACCCATTGTGACAATATTGGAGGTAGAAACAGAGAATTTTCGCTGCACGAGATTGTGGACTTGCTAGTTCAAGGGATATCGTCGTCGTCTTTATACCCCGTGGGGAATCATGGGGAGATGTAGTATCGATATGCTCAAGCAACTCGTTAACCCACCAAGATGTGCCGAGAATCCCAGTAAACGTGGCAGCTGTGCATGCATGGTAGTCTCGGCGCGTGGTGTTGCGGCGGATGAGAGTCGTTGACTCGCGATGTGCAACCAATGGGACATATAAGCCCGCTTCGATATGGAAACTAAACTGATAGCGCCGGCTTATCATCCAACCATATGACCGCATTCCCGGTCATGTTTCTCCAAGCTTACCCCGTGTTCTCTCCAAGATCCACGTACATGCTCCACACAAGTCCGTGGGGACCGTCCAGTGTAATACCCATTGAGGCACCTGCAAGCGGAGGCGAATCATTGGCCCGGTTGAAGGATTACCTTGTTTTCAGCCGGAATAGAGGTCGATGGTAAACGAGCGGCAACTATGCGCCGCAAAATGGGCGAGTCGGGTTTCTTGAAACCCGATGGCCAGTGGGCCATACACATGTCAGATGGAGACGGCTTCACCTCCAAGACAATAAGACTGGGTCGGGTGGATTCGCGGAGCTAGACACAGTCGCCCAAGATGGGCCCTACAGAAAGGTATTTAAGTGTTTAACGAGAGCATTCCTTTTCTCAGCTATGTCGCAATAACTATATCTTCCATTCTTGATTGTTCTAGACTGTCAAGTCCCTCGTCTCCGCCATGGCGCCTCAGATCCCACACCTCGTCAAGACCGCCACCTCCCAGCAGCTCATAGTCAATGGCGCGCCATTTCTCATGCTTGGCGCAGAGCTCCAGAACTCTTCCATGACGGACGCTGCGTACATGGATACCGTCTGGCCCAAAATAGTAGAGACAAACATCAATACAGTTCTAGGCTGCGTGACATGGGAGATGATTGAGCCTGTAGAAGGGCAATTTAGCTTTGACGTTCTGGATAAAGTCATTCTGGGGGCTCGCAAACATGGACTACATCTCATCCTCTTGTGGTTTGGGTCTTTTAAGAACGGTGGGCTCTTATCGGACATGCATGACAACATATAGATGCTTACTTTTTGACAGGCATCTCTACATACACACCCGGCTGGGTCAAGAAAGACTTCAGGCGCTTCCCGAGAGCCAAGTTACGCAAGGCCGGCGGCATTCTTGAGACTGGCGACGTCATCTCCATCTTCCACCCTGAGGGCCGTGAAGCAGACGCAAAGGCGTTTGAGAAGCTTCTCGCACATGTCAAGGAGATTGACGAGGCTCACTCTACCGTAATCATGGTGCAGGTTGAGAACGAGGTCGGGCTGCTTGGCGACTCGCGAGATGCGTCTCCCGCAGCAAACGACACGTTCTCTCAGCCAGTTCCGGCCGACCTGGTGCAGTTCTTATCGAATGACTGGGATGACCTTCACTCTGAGCTGAAACAGAACCTTGACACCTTCAAAGCCAACATCAGCTCTATTAACAACACCAGCTGGGATGGCGTGTTTGGAAAGAGCCCTAGGACCGATGAGCTCTTCATGGCGTACCACTACGCACAGTATCTTGATGAAATCGCCTCTAGAGGCAAGAAGATCTACCCCCTCCCTCTCTACACCAACGTATGGCAAAATTACGTCGGCGACGACTCTGAGAATGAGTTCCCCGTCATCGCGGGCGGCGGCGGCGTGCCCGGAGACTATCCGTCTGGTGGTGGAACACCCAACGTGCTGGACATCTGGCATCAATATGCGCCCTCACTGGACTTTATCGCCCCAGACATATACTTGAACGATTACTCTGCTTCATGTGCAAAGTACCGCCACCGTAACCAAGCCCTCTTCATTCCCGAGCAGCGTCGCGACGAATATGGCGTGCGCCGCATCTGGGTTGCTTACGGCTCCCACGCTGCTCTGGGCACATCACCCTTTGGCATCGACACTCTAGAGCCAGCAACAAACCCTTTCACAAAGCACTATGGCTTGCTGAAGTCTGTTTCCGCCATTGTCTTGGAGGCACACCGAGAGCCCGACTCCTCGGTCGGGTTCTTCTTTGACGAGCTTCGCCCAGACGGCTCAGACCCGAGCCCAAAGGTGGTCCGCCACTGGGGCGGGTACGAAATTACCATTGAGCGATGCTTCGTCTTTGGAAAGCCCGGAACCGGTGCCGGTATGGTGATTCACCGCAGTAACGAGGTATTCCTCCTCATTGGGTGGGGCTTTCAAGTCAGAGCGAAGGCATTAAGCCCCAAGGCGACATTTACGGGCTGGTTGAGGTTTAATGAGAAGATTGTCGCGAATGAGAAGACGGGAGAGCTTTCTATGGGGAGGATGCTTAACGGTGATGAGACTAGGAGTGGTATCTACGCCATGATGCCGAATGAGGAGCCGGATTACGGCGGTTTCCCCATCTGTGTTACTATTCCTGCTCGTACGATGATTGCTGAGCTGGAGGTGTATAGTCTTGAGGAGTAGTACGTGGTGTCATTGGGACGAAAGAAACGCTCCGTTTATCCAGCTGCCAAGCCAACTAACTAATGCGTCGCTGAATCTCTCCATCCGACGATACGCTCTAGTAAAGCATGTCTATATCTGAATCTCATCCAGGCTTCCCATAACCCCATCTATATATCTCAAGCCTATAGCCTCCTCATTCGAAGCACCCTGTCCGCTTACTCCGCCCATCTCCTCAACAATCCCAAGACAGTGAACCACGATGTCCCGAAACCGATTTCCCATGGCAAACCGGAGAGCATCCCGTGCAGCGCCCTCGTAAAGACTCTTCATCCGCACCCCCGCTGTGGGCACACCCCGTCGGAGGTCCTTGCAGATCTCCTCGCCCCCGAGGCCATCGTCGTTGAACGCCATTCTCTGCTCCAAAGCATCGAATCGGAGGAAGGACTGCCACAAGGCAATTTCCAGCATGTTCACGCCTAGGGAGTAGATGTCGTGGGCCATGGTGTACCGTGTTCCTGGTGCGTGTCGCGAAGGGTGCGTATAGATCTGCTGTTCCCAGTCCGTAGATCCGCGCATGCTGCTGAAGCTATCTGGTTTATCTTCCCTGGCAAGCTCAAAGCCAGTGAGGTAGAGGGTACCGATGTCTTCGTCAACAGGCTGCTTGTTCTTCTTGAAGATCAGAAACGCTTCCGGGCGGATGGACTTATGCACGAGGCCCGAAGTATGCGTGTAGAATACGGCCGTAGCAGCCTGCCGACACAGGTCTAACCGGGCGTTTATCGAAGGCATGTCGTCTTGAAGTAGCATCTCGCGTAGTGTCTGTGGCGACCCCATGCCGGCAGGATACTTTAGTAACAGTTGAAATTCGCGGCTGGGATGCGGCAAATACGAGTATCCAACAGCATGCAGTAGATGGGTTATCTGTGACTCGGAGCCTGCTGCTGCCAAGGTCCTGGCGATGACCGAGACAATGCCCTTGAGATGGCCGACATTGACACCCTGCTCGTGCCTGCGACACTCGATGAGAAGGTCACCAGCCTTTGAGGGGTCTTGCGCTAAAAGTGTCTTGAGGGACGTGTTCATGATTGACTCTGCCTTGCCGGAAGCTGGCACAAGCGGTTGCATCTCTAGCGCATCTGCAGGAATCTCTGAGATGCGCGCCCGTAGGATCTCTCTACTCAGCCGGTCAACCACCGACTTGCCAGACGCAGCAGCAGATCCCGCCTCAATCGCTCTCGGCTCTTGGAATCCAAAGCCAGTGAAGCGCAGCAGCTGGACGTGGTCAAGGAAGCGGCGCTGCCACGCCTCAATCTTGGGCACCAAGTCGGCGAGTTTGGGCTTGACCTCCAACACCCACCGACGGCGCTTGACATCGCCTTGGCTACCTAGTACGCTGTTGAATATGTCTATCGCATCTCCGAGGTTGCGGCTCAGGACGCGCAGAATGCCGGCGAGTCGCGCCACAATCTCGGGTTGCAGCCGTGCGGAGTTGATGCTGAGGAAGTGGAGGTCGGCGGGGACCTGGCTCTGGAGAAGGTCGAGGAGAAGCCAGAGCTCATCGGCGTCTGTGTCAGTCTGCATGTACGAAGTGTAAAGTTCACTTAGGCGAGAGCAGCATTCCAGTGTGATCTATACCGTCGCGATATCAAGTTGAATCGTCAGCGAGGTTGTGGGCAGCGGATGGAGGCGCTCACCTGGATCAAACCCGGAAGAGCCGTGCCCACGCCGACGATTCCCAGAGTGGTATCTAGTGGCAGCGACATCCTGTATTAAATATTGCTACAAATGTTCAACCGAAACTGGGCGGTTGTGAAGGCTTCTCTGTTGACCTCTAGGGTAGTGTGGTTTGTGTTGTGTGAATGAGGACGATTGGTGATATTTTGTCTGGTGGCTGTGCTGTGGAAGTATTCCGCTCGTCTCAATTGACACTAGATAATGGTAGTCGAATGTGTATTGAATGCGCATGCGCGTCTATGCACCTCTGCCATTGCAAGGATCTTGATAGGCTGGTTGAGTGTCAGCCGCTCGCTGGGCATACTCAGCTGCGGACGAGGCGGAATAGCCCGCATGTCGTTACCACGTTCAATTTAAGAAGTTGCAATGCCCGCCGTGATACTGGCCCAAGCTGCTCTTCTCACCTAGGCTGTTTCGCAAGGCACTGGCGCCTTTCTTGCGCCATGGGGTCCGACGACTCAAGCTTCGGCAATGCCTTCCAGCAGAACCTGCGTCGTCGCATGCGCCAAAGTCTTGCGAAGAAGCCTGGTGAAAACGCGCAACCACGTCCGTCCCCAAGCCCGCTGCCACAGCCCAGAATTCCAAAATACAACTATCTATACACCAAGGACAAGCGCTTAAATTTGCTCAACATGGTGGCGATGATGAGCAAGGAAATATCGTCCAACCGGGACGTCACCTTGCTCCCCGAGATACCCGTGGAGGGCGCCGAGTTAATCGGACAAGGCGCTACCATGGAGGTTCTGGCCATGGACTGGGAGGCAGTAGCTGGGAATGGTTCAAGCCGCGTTGCTGTCAAGCGTGTCAATAGGGATCTTACGCCGTCGAGGGATGCCAATCGCCCTCTGGAGCACGACAATCTCTACCTCACGCAGCGAGAGGCATTCTACACAAAGGTCAAGGATGTGATGCAGGAGCTTCGAATCCTGACTAGAGTATGTGGTCCTTTTCCTGACTCTCTCTTCCCTGGCAGCTCTTTAGAAATTCTCACCTTTTGAACCCAGGAGCCCTTGTGCCGCCATCGGAACATCGTTCGTCTACTAGGAGTATCCTGGGATTGCATCGACGGATCACTTTTCGCGCCACAGATGATAGTAGAGCTAGCTTGGCAAAAAGCACCCACTCTACAGGATTACTTCAACAGCTCCGGCCTGACCAAATCTGATCCTGCCATCGCTCAAGGCCTCATTTCTGATGTTGCAGACGGCCTTTACGCACTGCATTTCTGCGATGTTCTACATGCTGACCTGAAACCAGCGAACATCCTTTTATTCGAGGATGTCAATGATGAGGGGACTGGACTAGTCGCCAAGATTGGCGACTTTGGGTTTGCAGATGTCGATCGCACAATGGGAGTCACAGATGGCATTGTTCGAGGGTGCACGAGAGAGTGGGCGGCGCCAGAGCTGCTGAGAGACTGCCCGACGGATGTTCGGACGCTTGCTAGGACGGTGCCGACTGCAGCCGATGTTTACTCATTCGGTCTGATCGTGGCCTACATAGTCCTTGATGGTGTTGATCCCCTTCAGATTGGAGGTTGGAGCCTAGGCCAGCTTGATGAGTTGAAGTTTGACGACCAGTTAACTCACGAGATAAACGATGCAATCTCGGCTCTTTGGGAAAATGCTGGTAAAGATGAAAGCGATTTACACGTCTACAAAGCCATTATTTGCGAAACAATAGTGTGCGATCCAACAAAGAGGCCTTCTTCGCTTGTTGGAGTCCGTAAGCGCATATTTGGCGTGTAGGTGTCCCCTCAAAAGAGCGTTTTTTCGAATCATCGAATTAGAATCGATTTACTAAAGATGACAAGGGACCCGTACGAAAAACAAAAATCCGAGGATAGATTCAAGATTCGACACCTGACTAGTAGCTACACCTTGTCTCTGGTGAGTTGTTCACATCCCCCGTATGACATTGCCGCTAATCAACCCCCTGCCTAGGGTCAAGGAAGTTATTTCAGAGCCTCGACAAATGTCCTAACAAATCGAGTATTGGAGAGTCTCCCACCTAAGCTCCTGTCAGAGCTCAGCGAGATTGTGGGCGAGAAACTCGACGTGTTCGAGCCCGCGCTGCACAGTCTGTACAGGGACAAATTCCGGCCGACGAGGCATGAGCCCCCTGATGCAGGTGTGGAAAAGCACGGATGGTCACTAGAGATAGTAAGACTCCAGTTCTCACCATCCGTTACATCTCAATCGTATTGATAAACGTATCCGCAGATTCAGCGGTATTTTACAATCGCGAGAGACACGTTCGAGCTAGCAGTGCACATGATGTCGGAGGCTTTTATTCTCCCCAGAGCTGAATTCGACTTGCACATTACAGCATGGCATAAAAGACCAGAGATATTTACTCTGATCGACGGCAATAACCTTGAAGCCACAAAAGACCTTCTGCGCAAGGACCCAAGCCAGGCGGTAACGAGCCTGGGTACCTTGGAGGGATGGTACCCTCTTCATCTGGCGGCAGCTCTTGGGCGTGTGAAGATCGCAGAGCTTCTTCTTTCCAAACCGTACAACGTCGACCCTAACATACGATCAGATGTCTCGAAGCTCACACCCCTTCATCAGGCCGTTCTATCAGAAAATTCCGACATTGTAGAGCTTTTACTGGCATCTGGAGCGCTGGTCAACATCAAATACTACATTCCGGACTCTCCCCGACTGCGGGATCTTACTGCTCTTGAAATTATTGTCGAGAAGTGTGCCACTGATAAGAGGGTCACTGAAGAAGAGCGTAAAATAGTTGCCGCGCTACTTCGACATGGCTCCGATTATCTACATAATTCAAGCGGCAGAGGTGAGGAACTCTGCATTATTCATTTATAAACTTAGACAGTCATCTTCGATACTGGTATACTGACAGTCTTGTAGGTCATTCCGTCGCCATCAAAACCATTCTTTATCCGGAACTCCTCAAAGTCTTTTTCGACACTATTCCACCAGAAGACGGCAAGCGCCTCGTCAATATCGTAGACGACGAAGGGCAGACGATGCTCGCATCCGCTGCATTCCAGCGCCTTGTTCCCTCTGTGAAATACCTGTTATCCAAGGGCGCTGACCCAACAATAAGAGACTGTAGCGGTCAAACTGCATACGCTAAGCTACGCATGACGCGCAATATATTTCCAGAGGGCATCGCAAAAGTCGCGGGTCTGCTGATCAATGTCGGACATGTGAACAACATGGACACAGATATTCGTGAAATTCTTGCTGCCATCGAGGAGACGGGCATTCCTGGAGCCACTGCCATGGACGATGATGCGCACACCCCTCAGGATCTAGACAGGATGGAAAAGATCTTTCAAGAAAAGACCGATCCTGAAGCTGCCAAGAAGAAGGCAGATGAAGCAGTGGCGATGCAAGCTGAAAAGATGCGTCTCTCCATGCTCATAATCAGACTCCTCAGTCAGTCCATACCTTGGGTCTTCAAATCAAACCCTGATACATGGGTCAAAACGCTGCGAAAAAGTATAGCAAAATGGGAAGAGGATCGGAACGGAGGACTGATTCCTCTTGATCAACTACCTGATGGCTGGAACTCTCTTCTTGCTGAAGGTGAGAAACTCCAGCCTGGATTCTGGAACGAATTTGTTGCGAAAGAGGAAGAATTACCCGAGATTGTGGATCTTTTAGGGACCACTGTTCTCGCAGGCCTGGAGAAACTATTGGAGAATAACGGCTTGAAGGTTCTGGATGCATTGGCAGATGCATTTGAGGAGCTGATGTCAACGAGAGCTCTGGATATCATCGTTGAAGAATGCACCCACATTGCCACCGGGGCCATGAAGATGTGGTCGAGGTACGACTTCAACATTTTTTCCAAGAGTCTCTTGCTACATCGCATCCGTAAGATTTGGAGGAGTCTTGGTTCAAGCGAGGTACTCGATCGACTACACGATATCGCCGAGGCAGCCGGTGTTCATGAAAAGATAGATAACATTGCGCTAGATCTAGTTGCTAATCCATCAGGGCCTTGGCTGATACCTCCTCCCAAAACGAACGAGGTACTGCGATTGTCCGATAGGTATCCGGGGACCACCGTTTTCGTTACGGGGGTGACGCAGCGTATACCATATACGAGATTGGCACTGGATGCTTTTCAGACTCTCCTTCTCTTGCTTCCAGCCTTGCTATCAATCCTGGGACTCCGCATCTACATCAACATGCTACGTGGAGAGAGCCTTTTGGCGGTGGCTTGGTACTGGGCCTGGCTCAGGTTCTGGCCCGAAAAACTGGGTTCTAATCGATTATGACACCTTACAACCTAACCCGAGTATATGGAAAAATCTCAGAGCAGCCAGCGAGTTAATCTCCTTTCGGCTGACGCAGTGGCCAGAGATGGAAGAGCCTCTCATAGTTTCACTTGGAAACCAGCCCTCGAGCGAGATAGACATACCCAGCCGTTTGAAAGCAACCCCGCATGGACGACTATGGACGACTTACTTCCCTTCGCTAGACCGAAATGGCAGTCTGCGTCCAATCCCATGCTACAGCGCAATGGGTGATTTACTGCAGAAATGGAAGACGGGCAAAATGCCCAAGAGGGCCTGGTGTGAAGGCTGGTGGGATCTGACGGATGGATCGTGGACGAGAGTTGATACAAACTGCATACCAACGTGGACTGAGTTCTGTAAGGCTTCTGCAGATATCAAGGTACGTGAAGTGAAACCTCCATTACTTGTAATAGTGACGAGGAAGATGGCTAACCATATGCTTGCCTAGATAAATCTATTAGTCAAAGATTCCATGGACGTGTATCACCGATTTTTAGAAGCCAGGGAATACTTTCTCGACACCCCAGGCGAACAGCTCCAGAAACTCCAGTCGGTATTTGGAGAAGAGCACAAGGACTGCCTGGAGATTTGGCAGAAACTCTTTCTGAGAGACTCTCCGCCAAGGGCTTCGCGGATGGAATGGTGGAATTCATTTGCGGTGACGAGTTTTGTGGATTTGATAGGGTTTAGCAGGGACCAATAATGTGACTAGAGTAGGCAGGAAAGTATGACATGTTGCTCCATATACACATATTACGATGAGCGTGCCGTCTGAGAGCTGCAAACGAATAGCCTGTTTGGAGGGTGTGTTTGAACACATTTGATGATCTACCGTGGGAAACTTAACAGCATGTCGTAGGATGGGAGTAGGGTCTGTATCTGGTTGACTGAGTTGGGGTCGTCTGACATGCATTACTCCGTTGGAGGGATTGTCGTTTCAAGAAGTCAACTTGTCCAATTTGGACGAATAATATCACATGAGTCATGTGGATAGGGCAGGCATGCAATAACCCCGCTGTGAATTCATCATCGTTATCACCATCTTCATCATCATCATCTTGTACAATATCATAAAGACACATCGGCTGTACCTCATTATCTACCCATTAACCCGGTATCACGCCGTCCATTAACCGAAGATGCAAATCTCGCATCGTTGCGTCTTTGCGGTCCTCGATCTCCTCATCACCTTCCCGGCATCTCTTATAACAACTTTAATAGACTATGCGGCCAGGCCGGCTAGAGATGCCCGCGAAGACACTACTCTTTCGGAATGCTCCTATCGTCTTGATTCGTCGACCTCATCAACCATGACCCTCCCAGACTCGCGTACTCTAAGCTACACTCAATTTGGCTCTACCTCCCCAACAGCCAAGACGGTTTTCTTCCTCCACGGCTGGCCGGGCTCTCGTATAGAAGGTACATATCTCGACCGATCGGCTCGAGTTAATTGCATCCGGGTAATCACCGTCGATCGACCTGGGATTGGTAAAAGCACCCCAGACCCCAACCGTACAGTCCTGTCCCATGCCAAAGACATCCAGCTCCTCGCTCGGCACATCAAAGCAGAGAAGTACGGTGTCCTGGGGGTCTCGGGCGGGGGGTCCTTACGCTCTCGCCTGTGCTAAAGCCCTACCAGCTGATGAATTGAAAGTCGTCAGTATTGTCTGTGGCTTAGGACCTTCGGACATAGGATATCAGGGAATGTACAACCATGAACTACCTTGGTTGGACATTCGCGCCTCACTACACCCCGCGTTTTCTCAAATGGTGGTTTAGTCGTGAACCGGCCGCGAGACTGGACCTCAGTAGAAAACGGCGCATGGATATGTTGATCAAGGGTTTTGAGAAGTTACAGGCGAGCATGCCGGCGAAAGACACAGTAATTTTTGGCGACACAGATATGATGAGAGTCCAATTACGGACTGGTGAGGAAGGATATGGACAAGGAATGCAATATTGCTTGCAGGATATGAAGCTTCTTGCATCGGATCTGAGGTTCGAAGTAGAGGATATACGCAAAGATCTGAACGTGCAATTATTGTATTCCAAGGCCGACCGGAATGTGCCAATTACACACGGGGAAGAAATTGCGAGGAGATTGACCAGTGTGCGTGGAGATAGAGATGGGAGTGTGAGTTTGAGGATTGAGGAGAATGACACGCATGCCAGCATTTTTCTTCGACTATAGGGACGAGTTCTTACAAGAGATGGCGAAGATGCTGTAGAGTAGTACTTCTGAGGCATGTCCTGCTCACCTTGGTGTGTTGATGGTCAGTAGAGACGTGACTGGCAAACAAATATAAAGATGGAGACATAGGTCTACTGCAAAATTGTAGAGCGATATATAATTATGTAGATGATAAAAGGCTCGCCAACAGACGACATCCACTGACTCTTGCTATGGCTCAGAGGAGATTGTCTTGAACACATCAGTATATGGAGAAGGCTGGTTCATTGTGGAGTATATCAAGGCAAATACAACCGAATAAGCGAAACAATACAGCCGCTAGATAACTTTTCCTTGGGGATCCTCCCCCAAACGCCATTTTTGTCCGTCTCTCGACCCAGTTGAGGATACCTTTTGCTTCTTATCGCCTGTGAGCGTTACTCTTCATGGGCCATGCGAAAATACCCAGTGACGACGCCAGCAGAAGCGTGCCCATGTAAATGACAATGGGCTGATACTTGCCCATTCCATAGCCAGAAGACACAGGCCGCGTCAGCAAGCTTCCCGAAATAGGACCCGTGACAACACTCCCAATACCCTTACCGAAAGCCATGAGACTGTACACAGACTGAGGATCCTCTGAAAGCAGAGACCCAAATCTCGGCCAAAAGACGACATACGCTCCGGCAAATAAGCCAAAAATGATGGCAAACGCCAACAAAGGGGCAAGGGACTGCGCAAATCCCCACACTAAAAAGGAAGCGACAGAAGAGACAAAGGTTGTGACGAATACTAAGATGAAGACATTGTTAAAACGGTCAGACAGATGGCCGAATCCTACTTGCCCCAGCGTCGAAGCGATGTTGTGGGCAGCCAGGAGCAGCGCGCCAACACGGGGAGGCAGGCCAACAAGAGAAGCGAACGTTGGCAAGTAGAGAGACGGGATATAATATGCAAGACCTTGGAGGAGGTTGGACAGCGCGAGGATCCAAAATTGGGGGTTGCGGAAGAAGCTAAAGTCCGCTTTGCGGATTGCATGATGGATAGAGGACGGAAGTCTGCCTTTGATGAGCAGCATTGTAGGCGCGAGCATCACCGTCTGCGCCACCGCAATGCCTCGAAGTGTTGTGCGAAAGCCATACGTCGACAGAAGCCACTCTAGAATAAACGGGAAGCAAACTCCGCTGATGCCACCGCCGGCAAAGAGCACTCCATACGCAAAGACCCCGACGCTGCACGAACCACTCGTTCAACATGCAGAGCAGCGGGGCATACAGGATGAGGAAACCAAGACCATATAGCACGCCTTGCAGCGCGATGAGTTGCGCAACGGTGTTTTGCAAACGAAGCTCCAACAGCGACAGACCAGGCAGAGTACAGATCCTCCAATGACCATGGCTCTCTGCCAGGAGTGATATTTCGTCACGAGAGGAGCAGTAAAAGGCGCACCAAGAAAGTACGCGCTCGTGGCAAGGGTACCGATAACGGCGATGTTGGGGCTGTCCTGGAACTGAGGCAGCCGGGAGTAGTACTCTTGAAAGACACCAAAGCTTATAGGGAAGCCTGCGCTTGGCGATCAGTTGGAGAGTCGTGAGTGGAGTATAGCGAGAGCGAACTTGCCCCATAGAGCTGCTTCAATCATGAAGCAGCCGAATAGAAACTTCCAGGCCTGGGTGCCTTTATCTGTCGGGGGCAGCGACGGGAGGAAGCGCTCTAGCTGCTCTGCCTCATCATCGTGTGTGTTTGGGGCTTGGTTGCCCCGGATTCTGTCTAGTTTCTAGAGACATTGGATGTTCGTTCTTGTGGTTTAGAAGTGACGATGGCAATCTTCAAGCTGGTGAGATGATTAGATTTAAGAGAAAAGATTGAAATAGATCTGGATGGGATCTGGAAAAACCCACCGGCACGTATCTTTTAAGAGGAATGGGTGGAGGTGTGTCATGAAAGGGCGCCATATTGTCATAACGTAATGTAGATGGCGGCGCTTGACACATAAATCCGCCCATCTGCATGGGTGAGTCAAATGGCGATCCTTTGTCGGATAGCCACACCCGGTCCCGGTTCCGATGGTCCCTCAATGCCGCCTCCCTCGGGCCGGACTCGGGCCGTGATCGGCCAGGCAGGCGTACAAGAAGCATGCGGGAGGCTATACTTGTGCAATTATTTTCCATTGATGTTTGCATCGAAGATCGGCCAGTTAGATCCGTGGCTTCGCGCTTGAGTCTAGTCACCCTAGCGGCTATGGCAAGCGGAACGTAATGGCTAGAGTAGCTCTAATTCGCGGTTCAAGCCAATGTTTGAGGCTTGGGTATAGCCGTATCATGGTCATGCCAATGTAGTATTATAACTACCAACAGTCAAGAAATGAAACATGATATATTAATTACCTTTTGGACCTTTGAATTCCATGTTAAGACGAGTCACTTCTCCAACACGCGTCACTTGAATAACCCTAGAACTGGAACGGGCAGCCAAAATATACGCCACTATTTTGTTGTTCGCTGTTGAGGTTATGGCGGCGTCTGGTTTCTTGGTGGCCAGCCAGATCGTCAACCTCATGTTTTCAGTAGTGTTCTACCGTTTCTGAATCTCTGCAGGCCGTTCTTAGTGGAGTGGCCATCATGTGTAAGAGCCTCATCACTGAGGCTGGCTGTTTCGGGGAGACGGTAGCAAAGTTGGATCTGATACAGTATGAAAGCGTGGGAAAACCACAAGGCGCTCATCCAACCTTCAAATTTACAGAAATAGTAGGAAGCACCTACATATCTGAAAATTGCCAGCTTCTATCTCGGCCCACGTCAACTGAGCTATCGCGAGGGACCTATCGAATGAGGGCGTCTAGGGCTTGAAGATGGCCGCCTTTTCGAAATGGGCCACATACCCACGGCATTGATACCCTGAGTCTAATGCAATGGCGGAATCTGCAATACGGAACCGCCAGAAGGTTACAGACGAGCCGCACCGGGGGGTTTAAGAGTCTTGCCAAAAAGGCGAATGTAAGAATAACAAATGACGCAGCATACACACCACAGCGGAGCTGTACGGGTGACGCACATTTAGTCCTCGCAGCTATCATTACGCAAGTGTAGTTCTCAGTCTCAATACCTTCACAGACACCACCTTGTCCTGGAGACATGATACCATGAGATTCACATCTTCAACCGGCGTCGCCTATCTCATGTGGCGCCAACTGAACGGCCCCGCCAGTTGGCTCGGTTATCGCCATGCACGCTGCGTCAAGAAGCAAGACCAATTCATAACTCGTCACATAACTATATATACAAACCCGCCCAAGAAAACCACAGACATCAATATCGTAACCACCGCCGCCCCAGCCTTATCCGCAGTGGTAATCTTCCGCGCCTGTCGATCTTGCGGTTTGTCCGAGTCCGGATTTCCAGCGCCAGGATCCGAAGTGGATGTCCCGCCCGTCTTGTTTGTTGCTGGTCCTTTCGCCTTCGCGGAAAGGGGATATATCATTGCTGAGAGTGCGCTCATCTGTTCGCAAAGACCGAAGAGGCCGTCAAACTGACCTTTCAACACCCACGAGAAACCGCAAGCCGTTCCGGCCTTGCCACTGAATCCTGACGCGGGAGAGCCGATACAATTTGAAGCTGCAGCTTTGGCCGTGTCCTGGAGCAGGGGGCGAATAGAGTCAGCAGTATGAGGAGCTAATTGGGTTGTGCCGGCCAGCCACCGCACAAAATATCCCTTGAAGCTTTGCTGATCAAGGTTACAGCCTTTACCGCCCTGGCCCTCACACTGCTGTTCATAGGGAACACCTCCCTGGTAAAGTATTCAGTGCGTTCTTGAGAAGTCCATCAACCCTCGTCTTCCAAATGTCCTTGCCAGTGTAGTTGTACATGACTGCAGCACCATGGAGATAAATGGCCGTGTTGTATGACCACTGAGTCTTGTCAATCTCGTTACACTCCACCTCCTTAATTATACGAACACCATCAAAAACTTGATACGTCTTCGTTATGACGTTTTTCTTCTCCGTCCAATCCCAGACCTTGTTGGCCCAGTCGGCGTACGTCGAGTTGTCCGTGTACTTGGCCAATCTCGTCGCAATATTGAAGAAGCACCCGTTCGAAATTGCATTCTTGTAGTCACTGCCGACCTTTGAGGGGATAAGCTGCCACCTTAGGCCTCCATCGCAGGTCTTGGCATCCCATCTCGACACATACTGGTTGAAGACGGCTTGGGTGAGGGCCAGCCATTGGGGCTGGTCTGGCGGTGGGTCGGGAAAGACATTCTCAGCAGCTGACATTGACGCCATTGCCCAGAATCCCTGGTCATCGTTCGCTTCGCTGAGGGTTTGGTTCGGCGGCATGAAGTCTCGAGTGTCGCTGGCCTGGTGCACCATGGCTTGCGTCGTCATATTATTGTATTTGTCGTCTCCTGTGAGGTGCCAGTAGTCAATCAGGGTACCGAACATTGCACCTGCCTCCCACCCTGTTTGAACTTGATTAGAAGACACATATGTATAGAATTAGATCGGAAGTCGTGCGTCACGGCTTCTGGTGCACACACATGGGTATGGATCGGGGAGGTTGCCAGGCACGTCGCCAGGTCTCCAGCCTGTGTAGTATTTAATCATGCCGTCGGCAATGGTGCTGGCTGCTTGCTTGAGTGACTCTATGTTCCAGGGAGTCAGTGCTTGTGTTTTTTTTTTTAAAATAAGAATCAATTCGATGTAGCATACTGTCATCGTTCACCTGCACGTCTGATGGCGCCGACCACGCCGTGGAGTAGGCTCACGGGTAGAGCTGTGACCAGAGAAATCTTCATACTGATGCATTTGTTAAAGAACCGCCAAGGCTACGAATAACTGTATGATAAAGATATAACACTGACCAAGTTCCACACATCGAAAAGACAAATACGGATATAGCATGAATTAAGCATGTCTAGCTTAAACACAACACGGAGCAGGCCAGCCTTGTCGCATCTAGCATGGTGCGAGCAAGGGTAAACGCGTAATACACTTGGCGGCAAAGGATCATCCGCCAATGAGTAGCTCCTATAGACCCGGCGTTAGCTCATAAGGCTCGATCGCCCCACGAACAGGGCAGCATCGAGGAGGCGGCATTGGCTGTTCCTGAATGGCGACGTATGCTAATCTTGTTATTGCCCTCAACCCCCACAGCATTACAGATTACAGACTACTTGGTTGGGAATTAGCACATGGCAGGAAAGGTGGGACTGAACGAGGGATCTATGCTAAGCAAGGATCGACCGGATAACCGAAGGATCCATTTATCTCGTATTACACTCTGACGAGTTAGACCAAGGCCAAATGCCGCATCTTCACCGCATAGCTATTCACGGGTTTGCACGATTAGATGCAGACCTAGCCAGACATATAGCAGCCAGATTAGCAGTTGATATCCTAATCCATAAGCAGGCTGACATGTGATTTGTTGGTCTGTCCCGCCGGCTTCTGGCCGTTCGTATACGACGGCCTGAAGAACGAGTCGTGATGCTGCACAGCCCCATGCAGGGGTCATGGAAACGCAAGGAGGAGTTAGTGGTCTTGGGACGCGCGTCCAGAGTAAGATACGGATATTGACTACGGAATTTTCAACCAACCGCTGACTATTGCCGAATTGTCAGCATGCTTTCTCCTTAACGTCATGTTCCTGCGCAGAGCTGGGGAGGAATTGGTCAAGGTGACATGCTCCCGGGTTTTTATAAACACGAAGACGTGATGTTTCATTTTGCTCCCTTTTGTGACAACCAAGATGCTCTCTTTCCACAATACCGTAAAGTGGTTGAAGAAAAATACATCTTCCAGCTCTACGAAAAATGAAAATATTCACTCCATTATGGTTTTTCATGCTGGCTCCGGGAGTCCTGGCTGAGAGGATTCTCAAGTCGTACTCCCTAAACACATGTCAAGAAGTCGCAGGCTTCTCGGCAAGCCAGTTTGATGTAGTCTTTACTCCAGGAAACAACTCGGTCAGTGTGAAGATGGTTGCAACATCCATCATCAATGCCAAGATCGTGCTGGACCTTCACCTATCAGCATACGGCCTAGATTTTATGCAGAAGACAATTGACCCATGCGAAGACAAAAAGATTGGCTTCTGCCCCATGGTTCCGGCCGACTACAATATTCCGTTTACTCTGACGGTACCAAAGGACGCCGTCGCTAAGATCCCTGGGATTGCCTTCACTGTTCCGGATTTGGATGCTCGAGTTCGAGCCTACATCAACCGCACCAGTACTCACGACAGTGTCGCATGTATAGAGACTCGTTTCTCAAACGGAAAGACCGTTGACTTGCCTGCCGTGAAATGGGCAATAGCCGTCTTCAGCTGTCTGGCTCTGATCTCCTCTGCCATTCTCAAGACCCTGGGGCATCACAATACCGCCGCGCACATCTCGGCCAAATCGCTCTCCCTCTTTGGCTTCCTCCAGTCGCAGGCAATCATCGGCTCCACGGGCGTAACACTGCCCCCAATCGTGCAAGCGTGGACGCAAGACCTTCAGTGGTCCATGGGAATAATCCGTGTGGGCTTTTTACAGACTGCGTTTTACTTGGTACCAGCGAGCAACTGGCGGCACGCCTTCCACCCATCTCGATTCGACAAAGGTCCTCTCCGTGGTGCTGCAAAAGCGCGACATTGAGTCTGCGGAAAGTGGAAGCTTGGAGATAGCTTCACAGGGGCTATCAACTCTATTTACACGAGCAGACGAGATCACCAAGCCCACCGTCCTCTTCGGCCTCGATCGTGTTGCGTACCGAGCCGGAATCGAAAGTACAAATCTATTCATGACTGGCATTGTATCATTTCTGGTCCTTGCTCTGGTGGTTATTCTCGCCGTAGTCGGGTCCAAGGGCGTCTGTGAGATCATTGCTAGGAGAGGACTGGATAAAAATGGGAGACTTGTCGACTTCCGCAACGGGTGGGCTTCAACCCTCAAAGGTTGTTTGATCCGAGTCTGTCTGGTGGGGTTCCCACCGATCATCCTGCTTTGTATTTGGGAGTATACGCAAGTCGACTCGACGGCTGAAGCTGTTCTTGCCGTCCTTCTTCTCCTAGGAATCATCGCGTGCCTTCTCTATGCCTCGTTCAGGGTAATACGTGTTGCACGCCGTGGATCTTCCTCTCTCAACCAATCTCTGGATTACATTCTATTCGCGGACAATGAGCGACTCAATCAATTTGGATGTCTCTACATCCAGTTTCGGGCACCCGTATATTACAGCATGTTGCCCGTGCTCGTATATACCTTCATCAAGGCGCTCTTCGTCGTTCTGGCACAGAAGCACGGTCTTGTCCAGGCAATTGGGCTTATACTTGCTGAGGCTGCTGCCTTGATAGCCGCTTCTGTCTTCCGGCCATGGATGGACAAGGGCACCAACTCATTCAACATTGCGATATGTGCTGTAAACTTTTTCAATGCCATCTGCCTGTTGATGTTTAGCAATCCATTTGCGGCGCCGGGCATCGTCATTGGAGTCTTTGGGATCGTGTTTTTCATATTGAATGCAGCGTTCTCGCTTGTTCTCTTGCTGCTTATTATCGGGTACATAGTGACATCATTTTGGAGGAAAGAGCCTGATGCTAGGTATCAGCTCATGGCAGACAGGCGAACATCATTTATGAAATCACGAACATCATTGCACGCACCCACTGAACTAGAAGAACTACGGGCGGTAGCTAGGGGAGGAAATGCTCCAAAATTTCCATAGCTTATATTCCACTTGAATAGACTTATCCTTATATTTCTTTAATGTGCATGACTGTAGTCGAAATATCCTGTGCGCACCTTTCGTGCTTACTACAGCATATTAACGACTGAAGAGTTTTGAGTGGATAGAACAAGTACGAAGTTAAACGGACATTTTACTGATGGAAAATCCTTAAACCTATTATTCAAGTATGGTAATGATGTATCCTATCCCTATTGTTAATCTCCATACATCCACTTCTCTAAAATCCTAAGGCTTGGATGTTTACACCAAGACGGGGCAGTGAGCCACACAATTCACAGAAGCGCAATCTAAGGTATGCCAATTATATCTTACGCAATATAATAACTAATATGGAGTTAGGATAGAAGTATATTATATAGCAGTTGGTACTATAGCTAGCCTCTAGCTATAACCATATACTATATAACTGTAAGGGCAGCAACAAAGTGCCATTCTGACTGGCAGAAGTAGCAACTCTAATAATGGCTGGATCTGGCTGCCCCAAGCTGCCAGTCAGGCAGCAGAGTCAAGGTTTTCCCCTGCCCCGTTAAACGGTCCAAGGACGGCGCGCCCCATTTCTCTACTTCAAAAGCTCCTTCGCCATTGCATGATATTCAAAATAATGGCCGTCTGTCGTCATGATGACTTACTGCCAGCAACAGTACAGTGCTTGAACAATTAGCCGCTCGCTTGTTGCATAAGCAGCGCGATATTGCGAAGCTGGGATGAAGGAAGCACCAGTGCTACCTGTGTCGTTTAGGGGTGTGTGGGCCTATGACGGAAGGGTGCTGGATTTTTAGCTATTGAGAAAATATCGAGTCTTAATATTGATACATATCCGCTGTTTTAACTAGTGCCAGATCTGCTTCCATCTTCTTGTGACTGAGCCTCGACAGCTAGATCAGAGAAGACTTGCATCATGTTACCCAAACGCTGCTGCGCAGGATGGTCGGTGATGTCCACAATATTGACAGGATACTCTGCTTGAACGTGTTTAGTCCGTAAGCGGCTCGATTCGTCTCCCATTGGGTTTGTGCCCAAAAGACTAAGTAGCGTAGCAGCATCCCCTGCCCGCAGCTGGCTTTTAATAAGCTCGCATATCGTATATGGGACGTAGTAATTTTCCCCTTGATCAGCCAAACCTTTCGCGGCTAAGAAAACCGTACTTCGGATATCGTCAAGCTCGTTGCTTGAAATAGCGTGAGCCACAGTCGAGTTCAGTCGGCCGAGAGCCGTGAAAGCCAACGTTGCAAGATGATGTGTCAAGTACGTATCAGAAAACTCATACCCATGACGCAGAAAATACAAGCGTACCAAGACTTCAAAGTCAATCTCAGCACGGCTAAGAGCGCTCTGGGAAAACTTTAAACGTGTATCTGCGGGTAGTGAAGTGGCCCTCGCAACTATAAGGTTGTGGAGATTAATTAGAACATTATTATATAGCAGACTGTGAGCAAGTTAGCCCAACGAAACGTATTTTTAAAGGAGGGTAGCACGAGAATATCACCCTACTGTAGCTTGAGCTGCGCCGGAAATACAATTTGGATAGGCGATAAAGTTTCTGGCAGAGACTTGAGCCAGGTGTCTAGCTTGCTCGATGTGGAGTTGATGAAGTCAGGTATATTTTGATCAGCTATCTTGTTGTCGCCCCAGAGACTTGTCGTGATGTGGTGAAGGATGACAGCAAGATCACTCTTTGCCTTGAAAAATGTGCCAAAATTTAGCGGAACGACCTGCTGACTCGAGGGATATTGCAAAGTGATTTCTGGGTACCAGGCAGTATTAAGCAGTGCGTCTGGCAATAGAGCCTTGGGCTGTTCCGCGAGAGTTGGTGGCCTCATGAAATGATATTGCTGTAGACTAGTACAAGGTGAGAATTAGTATTATGAAATAAGGCTCAAAGTTGTGGCATTGGATTGAAAACGTACCTTGTCCAATTGAACAAGCTCCAAGACGTAAACATGAAAGAGACGCGGGTCTTTTCAGGCAGTGCAGGGCTTGCATCATCAAAAATTCCCAGCTCCAGGGCCATACTCAGAGCCTTCAAAGTATACGTCACGCCCAGCTTGTCCATGGATTGCATATTGTAGACGATGTTGATGAGAGCAGCGCTCTGTACGGTCGTAAGCTGCGGACGCCTAAACATTTCTAGTTCCCACAGCCTCTTTGCCTCGGCAAAGAACTTGTACGCAAGACTGTTGGGATTCCAGTACTCTGCGCGGTCTCCTAAGCGAGAGTTGCAGCCCTGGGAAATATTTTTAGTCGTTCTTGCGTAAGAGAGAAGAACAAATGCAGGGCAGAAAGCTTACACACACGCGAGTGTCAAGACCACATTGACAAGAAGAGAGGAACAATAACCGTCCGACAATGAGGCCATGTCGTCTAAAAAATGATCAAGGTGAAAGAAAGAGTACCAAGGATACTCGTGAAGAAAATACAAATGAAGTAAACGACGCATAAGACCATCGTCTTGTGACACGCTAGTCCATTTGGACGGATGTAATGAGTCCAGCCTAGAGTCCATGATTACCGCTGCCTGGTAGGGTTTCAGATACTGCGGTTTATACTGGTCCCACAAAGCTTGCTTCGATGTAGATTGGGCGGCAGGCGCTACAGTGTTGAATACATCAACAGCCTCGTATATAAGCGACCGAACATAAGTGCTGCTTGATGCTAGGATTTTACAAGGCATCCGCTTCTTGTACGGAAAATCAAAGCGGTATCTCGTCTCTGTAGACAGGCGCAGCTCAATTAGAGCATCCCCCGTATCAATGTGGCGCACGATGGACTGAGGGCTATCGCCTCGTCGCAGCATTCGAAAAATACTCTTAGCTTGCCCATCGTCATCAGACTGCATGGCGCTGATGATTGTTTCTAGGTCCGCATGTGATCTTTGAAGGCCTTCAAAATCCTCTTGCAGGCCAGAAAAGCTCTGCTCCATAGCTTTTGCTCTCGCCTTCGTAATTGGTATGCGATAGATGCAACCGACTCCTGCCCGAACACAAGCAGCGCATTTTGGCCGTTCAGCGGTACACTGCCATGTGTGAGCACGAAATACTCCTGTTGCGTCTAATCGACTCCGGTGGTACTTGCTCTCTGCTTGGTTGCCCTGCACCGCTCACAGGCTATCGCTGCAGATTTGCGGGGGCTCACAAGATGTCTCTGTGGGTTGTTTGGAGGTTGTGCTGGCGGCAACGTTAGCCTCGGTCGGATGGGCCGATACATTACACAGAGAAATCTCCGTCAAGTTCATAGAGTGTAGACGCGCGTGCTCTGAAGACGATGTCGATACTTCGAGACGGCTCTGCAGACGCTTTTTCAAGCCGAGTTTGCTACCAGCCAATCATATGTTCCGGAGCTACTCGCCAATGATTCCGATACTATGACACCGTCTTTATGGTGCAGGACGTGGGACATGTGGCACCACACTCAACCCTGGAGAAGTTGCAGTTCAGTGTCGGGAGCAGACGCATGTTTTTTGTTGTGGCAGAAGGCCTGACGGAGGCGGGGATATCGGGACTCCTCCGGGAGAGAGGGGCCATTGGATCCACATGCGGAGCGTTTGCCCCGGGTTTTGCTCTTGTGGACTAGCTCGGGCACCCTAAACTTCCCGACTCCTCCTCGCAAGGCTCACGTTCACTGAACCGACTATTACTCGTTTGGCTACATTCTTACTCCTCTCATTGAGTAGTCCTTGGGGCCTGTGTGTTCCTGCTGCAGCGTGACGCGAAGCAAGACATCTCGTGGAGCCCGCTCTTCAAAATCGGTTCCGCTGGATACGCTTTGAACAAGTGCGGTATTGGATCCGAGTTTCTCCCCATTCTGGAACCATTCTGGGCCATTTGCGTCAAGCAGAATGTGCTTCCGTAGGCGATATCCCCCAACACTGCAATATGCAGTGAGATTAATGGCATCGAAAATCCGTCTAGTAACATTCTGTAGTGGAAGCCTCTCCCTATCCTGGCTCAATTCGGGAGCTTAGCGGAAAGAGCTGAGAGTATCAGCGCTACCCACGTATAGCCTCGATCGGTTCATCGACTCTCATTTAACGACTCATCATCCTAACCCACCCGTCGCCTATGTGACTATGGAGCCTAGACACCTCCGGCCTCTGCTGCCTGCCCGGGATGCAAGTGGCGAGACAAAAGCAAAGCCAGAAATTCAGAATGCATCGCACAATCCCACCAAACGCAAAGCAACTTGGATTGCTTGCTACGCCTGTAAATCGAAGAAAACTGCTGTAAATTCCCTTGGCTACGTCCCTTTGCCCGTGATATGATGAACGAGCGACTAATTTCAACCGGCATCATAGTGTAACGGCCAGCAACCTAAATGCAGTTCCTGCGCCAGGCGCGGGGTAGACTGCATCTATCGACGGCACCGTGACGCTCGTCTGAGTAACCTCGCCGGCCATTCCGAGCTGTTTGGTGGTCTGCTATCACTACCGGAAGATGAAGCTATCAATCTGCTGCGGAGATTAAGATCAGCAGCTGACCTCTCCGCTGTTCTGTCGTCCATTCAGGCAGCATGCATGCTAAGCAACGGCCATCTGACCTTAAAGCTTCGCGTAGTATCATTCCCCCGACCAATTCTAACATGGAGTTCGAACTGATAGCGCGTCACCCAGTCATGTACCCAAAACTGGAGCCGCTCAGCATCGCTCTTCTCAATGCTTTCATTGAATCTACTGTTCATAATACCATGCCACGGCCCAACACAGCCGAACACCGCGACTAGGGTCTTACCAGACTCCTCGAGCCAGGCTTCAAGTAGCCCATTTTCCCAGCCGGACTTGAGTGCTTTAGCAACGGTGACCGGTGCTTCTAATGCATCCTGGGATAACGCATATTGCGACCCGAGGCTTGATCGGCTGAAAATTGGTTACTGGACAACTGTAGCTATTCCAGACGCACTTGCTGCAGCTGTTTTGTCTTTTTATCTTGAGAATGATCACCCCCTTCTGGCCCTCTTTGATGCAAGTCTGTTTCTAGACGACCTAGTCGGACAACGCTTGACATTTTGTTCCGCATTACTAGTCAACGCATTACTCTACCTCTCATGCGTCAGTATCCCCTGTACCTCCTTACTAGCTATCTCGCTAAAGGCGTACTGTAGCAAACATATACGCGCGTCAACATCTCCTCGCTGGATTTTGTACCCGAGCTCTTTGACAGGGCAAGGATGTTGTGGGAGGTTGAGCAGAACGTTGACTGTATCACGACGGTTGCCGCAGCAACTATTTTAAGTCTTGCCAGCCAAACCAACGGCCATGACAAACTTGGCATGGAGATCTTGAGGGCGGGCCGGCGAATGGCGGAGAGACTCGGCCTCATGAACATGCCTCGAGATAGTCCCAACATTCCTTCCTGCAAAGACAAGTCGCCGTACTGGTTGAGGGCGTCATCTCACATAGCGTGGGGGACGTACAATTACTTGTCGTGAGACAATCAGCCGCGAATTCACTTACAGCCGCTAACCACGTTCTTTTGATAGTCTTCATGGGTTCTACTTCCGCGATCCACCAATTCTCCATCCGCCGTTCCTGCCAATACCAGGCGAACAAGGTCAGGGCTCCGATGATGTCGGCTCGAAAACTTACCTTGACAATAGCCAGCTTCCGACGTATATGGGGAAGACGTTTCCGACCTTGCGTAGGTTCTGGGTGATTGTCCAGGAAGTGGCGGCCCTCTACATCGCACATGATGGGCAAACCCTCGTGCAATGTGTACCGCCTGCATTTATCGAGGCAAAGTACCAAAAGCTCTTGGCGTGGGCAGAAACAATGACTACTGACATGGCTCGAGGAGATGGTACCCCAGCACATGTCCTGATATTCCAGTACGAGTAGTTGAATCCCTTCAGAATTACGTGCTCTGCCTAACCACTTAGCAGTACGATATTCCATTCTATTGTTCTCCAAATCTTCTATCCGTTTTTGGGGGAGTCCGCGAGTCTTACACATCAAAGACTTCGTTCCTTCTCCTCCGAAGATAGCTCCCCGATGGGCCGCCTTCACTGCCTCTTTAACCAGCTCAAACGCTTACTGTATCTTCTGCAAACACAATACAAGTCTGCTACATGGAGCATCATCTTGAACCCGGCCCTAGTGCAGGTCAGCGATGCGATGTTAAGCCCGTGGTCTCACGACGAACCTGGCCGGCGCTTATACTTTTCTCTCTGTATTCGCGCATATCTTGACCTGTATGTGAGTTACCCGGTCTTCTGGGATTTAGCAAAGGGGTTTTTGACGAGAGCTATGAAGTATGGCATCATGTCCCACGCCGAAGCGAAGAGGTATTTAGCTGAAATGCTGTGTCGCGGGAGGCACCATACAGCGCCAGATCACGCCACGTCGTCTGTTATAATCGATTTTGACCTTGCAATGAGAGATCCCGAGGCTGCAAGGACCAAAGCTATTGCAGAGCAGTTTGATGAATTAGCTATTTTAGACGAGTTCACTACGGGAGAATACTCTGCGGACCTAAGCGATTCTACAGCCAGAGCGGATGGCAGTCAAGACAGCTAGACATGTTGGGCATCTATGCAGTAGCAACAGCAAAGGTCGTCAGATGTTAAAACCTTTGAGCAAGTTGTATCATAAGCATGTCTTGAACTTTGCAGGCGGCTCTGTGTTTAGTCAGTATTGCCTGTGATTTGGTGGAACGGTTCAGAGGCCCCTCGCGGCTGACGCGTCAGCGACAATATGATGCCGGTAAATAGTCGACAGCTGGCTTAGGCCCGAGGTGAGCCGCAAGTTGTAGTTGCACAAACGCAACGTACGAAATCGCGAGGGTAAGCGTGGTGGGCGCAATACCTTGACGACGGCGACAGCTATCGATATATCGAATTGCTCTAGCGTTGACTGAGGGCGTTTTGGCAAGACGAGGGAAGTTTTGCCAGCAACAATGCGCCCTCTTAATTACATTGATATTTTTTTTCTTGCAGAACGAAGGTCCAGTATCCAGGCTTGATCAAAAGGCATGAATCGAGAAACCTTATGTTGACCTAGGTCGCCGTCGAAACGGGTGCTCGTGTGTGCATGTTTGCTACAAACAGTGACGACGCTGCCTGCTCACGTTGGATGCCGGGACAGCCTCGCCGGCGTGTGGGATTGGGCTGAATATAGATACCGTTCGCTCCAAGGCTATGCGGCGCAAGTTTATTATTCACGCAAAAGAGACACGGACACACGGCTCACCTACGGTCCCGGCTTATTGTCGTCGTAGTGCTAGACTACCTCGGGGCGAACTTCAGGCTCATGAGACCCCAACACAAATTTCACACTGAGCAGAGCCCGCTGTGCCTGATCATATGAGACATCAATCACCTGGGAACAGTTGACGGTATGGCCGGCCAAGACTTTCCGAACGCTGCGCGAATGACGAGGGTAGATTGCCTGGTTCACGTAAAGACCCTGAGACTGGAGTATCGGTTCTCTCGTGTGCCACATTCGGACAGGAGGAAGGTTTCTACGGATGTTTCTCGCCTCCATAAACCGTCTAGTTCCGTATGATTGGTCATCCTTGAACCAATTTGGAAAGACAGCGAAAGCTTGGCTGTGTTACATAACACCTTGGGTAAATATCCTTGTCTTGAGGAAGGACGTTCAACTTGGCAAAGTGTGCAGCACAGTTTCTAGATAACCGTATCTTGATACCGCTCGCCATCAAGCCGCTACTCACTCAAAGCCGTGGAGGCTATTGGCTCAAACGCAATTTGAGCCCTAGTTCTTGTGAAGACAATTTGTTTTCTAACTATTTCGGTTTGATATGTAAAGTAGAAGGGATGCCGATGTGGCGACTGGATGCCGGAATTACTCCATCGAAGGGCTCAGCAGTTTGTTGACAGACAGGCTACCTGGCCCCCAGAGCCTACTCCTTGTCAACAGGGGTGGCAATGGTACTATACAGGAACTACAACAAACCATGAGAGCGACGAGAGTGGCAGGTTCGCTACACTGGACGGATCGCGCCGCGGCAAGTCTGCGTGCGACATGTGTGGGGCGAGACATTGGAAATACATGCTGTCTTGCAAACGTTGCCATGTGCTTGCGCCTTCGAAGACTGTCGACGTTATAGATTGCATTTCATTTGAGGGTAGCTCACAGGTCATGAATGGAGGAGTGGGCTCGGTTATAGGAACGACACTCTGCCCGCTACAGTCCACTTTTATTAAGAACAGTTCCTAATATATTTATTGAAGGCATACTGAGGGAAATCTACCTTTTGCAGTTTCCATACTCGAAACGCTACTACTCCATCTTGAGACGCGTTGATTTTGTCTGATCCGGGTGAAGGAGCACACGGATCCGAGATAGATGTGGCATCAAACTCGTCCCACACAAAATGCGAGATGTAGACAAGGATTGGCTCGAGGTCAACCTGAACTGAACCAACGAAGAATACTGCTCCACGATGTGCTCATAATATGCTCCCTGCACCCAATGCCGGTAATTGGGTCTTGTAGTGAATAAGACACGGGTCCACATCAAGTGTCCCGGCATACCTTGTTATGCATATGACCCGTAGTGTGCTTCTAGGCACAAGACGACATATGTGGTGCCCACCTGTCGAGGCGGCGCCGTCTTCCCTCATGCTTCAATAGATGACAAAGTTCAACGCATGATTAGTTGCACAAATTACAACACTAGGCAAGGCCAAGGGCAATGGCATCCCTGCCGATCAGAGCGCTAAGAAAGGTGTGAATACAGAATATGTCGCGTACGTCTTTTTCAGAAATGGATATGTAGCCCGCCTGCCTACCGGAGACAGCTGCTCCGAGCTCATCCTTATATGCCCTAGTACGGCCAAAATGCAAGATGGATGCAATACCTACACAGTACATGCTCATGCATGTCTGAAATGAGATGCTATACAGCGGAGACTGAAACGAGTGTCAACTTTTACTTCAGAAGTAGAGCGATCATTTTTGGATTAGGAAACTGAGCCAAGTCTAGCCAGCGCGCGAACATTACGCAACAGAGACGCAGCTAAACAGGGGGAATTGCGCCCACTCACGTGTTAAATAGTGCATTTTACAAGTGAGACCTTGATGTGGAGTGAGATGTATTAAGCAGAATTACATATCCGTGATCCAGTACTTTTCATACCTCCCCCCGACCTTACAGTAGTGATCAA
The DNA here is from genome assembly GCA_009828645.1 of Calcarisporium arbuscula. Classification (NCBI taxonomy): domain Eukaryota; kingdom Fungi; phylum Ascomycota; class Sordariomycetes; order Hypocreales; family Calcarisporiaceae; genus Calcarisporium; species Calcarisporium arbuscula. The sequence continues at coordinate 411,587 of WBSA01000029.1, read as the reverse complement.
TGTTTAAATTAGAATGAAACATATATTCAGTTTACAGCCAAGCGCGTATCACTCATAAACAGTAAATTGGGTCTAGGTAAATATCATACCCATAATGTTTCAAATTATTAGACATGTAATCTCATAATGAAATAAATTAAACCTCCTCTTGCGCAAAGGGTTACGATTTAAACTCCAGTTTCCCACTCACTGACGAATGAGCTATTCCTCCATACTCACATGATAGCTCTACTCTTAAAGAATAACATATCATCCAATATATTCTCTTCGCTATGAGAACTTCGGTCATCATCACCCTAGCGGCTCTCTGTATCGCTCCAGCGATCGGTTTTGTTACTCCAGCGCCCGCGGGCGGTCTCAAGGGAAGGGACATCGTTGACGTTGACGTTGACGCGGACGTTGACGCTGACGTTAATGTTGACGTTAACGTTGATGGGCGTCCCCGCGGTCAGGTCAATCATGGTCTCTCGGACACAGTTTATCTCGGTGCTCTAGTAAAATATGTCGTAAGCCGCCCTACCATGAGAGATGATGACCATAAGCATGTAGAAAAGTAACACCATTTCTAGACTCACCTCCTTGGTCTTTACAGCGACCATAACTTCGAAAATAACGACGAGCTACTTAGCTTCCTCGTTGGTAACGGAGAACTTACAGAGGAGCAAGCTGATCGAGTCGGCGGCATCAATATATTAGGTTTGACCAGCTCCGGCAATGGGCATGGTTTGCTGTCGAAACTCACAAACCTTGATGCTGGCGTCGCCAGTGATCAGGATATTGCCGATCAAAAAGAAGAGATGACGGGAAACTCGGAAGACGCAGTTAACGCCGCAGTTACTCTGCTTGACAGTGATGAAGATACTGCTGATGTCGACTTGGATGCTAAAGAGTGAGTTTGAAGCACATCTATATATAGATATCTTTGATAATATGCAGTAATTTAAAAGTACTTAGCTTCGTGAATAGCCCCCTGTGCTAACTGACAACTCCTTATGGTGATTAATCCACAAATGGCTGATCCCTGGGATGAATTCTAGTTAATCATGAGCGCTGAGACGTACTCACCTCAGCGGTATTTTGTCCATGGTTGCTCTCGAAACTTCCCCAGCAATTTTTACTCTCAGATGCCTCATGCAAACTTCTTCAATACGTCCCTCTGGCGAAGAAAAACTTGATCGAAACTGGATGGACATACACGCCCCGCTGATCGCAGCCTCTTACATCACAGAGCCAATCCCCCACGCACGGTACCAGCAGAGCTCCAGCCTCATGAGAAGAAACCGGGAGCTACACATCTCATGGTACAATATCGGGAGGCTCGAGGATATCACCCTCGCCAGCCTCTTCCAGAATTAGCGTGTCGCGGACTGTGGCATCATACCAATCCAAGAACCCTAGCGCAAATATTTAACCAACAAATTCTGCCAACCCCCCGAAACACACTCTTCCAGCTCATGTACTTCAACAATCTAACGACGCGGACTTGCCTCCACAACACATTTAGATACAAGAAACGCTTAGCACCAGCTGCAAGTTCACAGAGAACAGGCATGCATGTGCTCCGTAACGGAGAAAGGGATTGTAGCCTTCTCGCCAGCAGCGAAGTCAATGTCTGTCTCAGCAGTACAGTGACGCTACTAGCAGGGTATTTGGCAGCCACAGCAGAAAAGGATTGCAGCTAACCTTCACCATTCCGCCACTACACTAACTACGTGCCTGGTGTTGTAGTAAATGAGACAAGTATCCATATCATATTGCCCCAATGTGCCTTGGTAGGCACACATCCGTAGTGTACTTCTAGGCACTAGAGGACATAAGGGGGTGCCCACCTGTTGGGGTTCATCCTCTTCCCTCATGCTGTCATGCATCAATGGACAATAAGTTCAACACATGATTGGCCACGCTTATTGCAACACCTAGCGACAGTCATTTCGGCTTTCACGGTAACGAGTGCAGGAAGAAGACAGCCAGGTGCTGGTGTCGTGGGACCTAACAGCGAGGCAGCAATATCTGCTAGGCCGAGCGAAGACTGTCTCCAAGGCCACTTTCAGACTAACCACTACTTCGGTAGGGATGGACGAAGGACAGGGGATACCTCAAGTAATATGTAGAGTAATTATATGACGCTATGTATTGGGGATGGTAGGTTACTCTAGGCCGCCGCCTGTCCGCGCTCCCTCTCGCTACCTCTTGGTCAGCAGATGACGGCTTCGTCCTCATTTTTTATTCATTAGTCCAACTCGCCACCCCGAACTTGCATGTACCCTAATATCCGAGGCTCGTTAGAAGTCCATGATCAGCAGGTGGAAATCGAGGCCCGGCTTAGAAGACGAGAGCCGACAGGTACGATGCCATTAAGGCTAGACTCTCCGTTTCGCAAGACTGCTATTAGAAATGCGGAGATTTGTTTGGGAGAATGTATTGCCCGACCCGCGTGTCCTCTACATAGACGATTGCTTTGAAAGAGAGGGTGATGTGGAATGGAGTGAACCGTGTCTTGATGATTCAAATGACGTTGTAGGCGACACTGCGACTCCTCAACGCCCATCATGGAGGCAGTCTGCACCTCCTGCGCCCGCTCAAACGTCAGCATCGCAGAATGGGTAAACGACTAGGAATAGGCTTAGCAGCACGGGTTTCAGATGCTCTGTCAGCAGGCTCACTCCCGGATGTATTCATAGTGCTAGTATTATCACTTGTGGAGCTACATCTACTAGTAGCAACAGACCAGTCTATGCTAGAAATAGGGTGTAGTAGCTGAAGATTGATGGATTAATATCTGTTATATTGACATCGTGTGAGGTTTGAGGCTGTCGATTAGATACCAAGGCGGTGTAGTTGCATCAAGGAGCCTGCGATTTCCCATTAGGAATCCGAGAGATGCACAGCTGGTGCCGTTGACTTTCTGTGGGTGTAAGTCGTGTTCTTCTCTTCTTCTTTTTTCTTCTTCTTTTTGAATGTTGACTGGATTTTCCACCTGGCTGTCTGGGATCTCTATCACAGGATTTCCAGTAGCAAGAATGCTAGAGATATGTTAGTGGCGTTGGAGACATTCATAGCAGTATCCATTGCCTTGTTTCTGTATTGAATAGCGCCAAGGCGAAGAATGTAGATATCCCAGAGAAAGCTAACCTAAAGTACACCTGTAAATGCATTGTATACAGGTAACGAATACCTGGGATTGTGTTGCCTGCATTGTGTGCTACCGCTCAGAGTCTTTTACACCAGTCCATGCAAACTTGGAATATAAAAGTACTAGGAGCTCTTTTTACGGCAAGGGCATGAAAAAGCCTTTAGACTGACTTGGTCCATAATGGAAATTGCAATCAACTTCATCCGACGGCTATGATGTGTATGAATTCTACTGGTTCTAAATCCTTTTGAGTAGGTAGAGCATAACCAAATGTATGGTTTTTGATACTGATACTGCGCTTATAAAACTGAAGATTCTATATCCGCATATGCATTACCATTTCATTTATAATCCCACCCATCCTCCTTCGTATTTTATATTGCAGACCGCGGACTAACAAGATATATGTGAATGGTCGAAACTCTGACATCGCCGGCAACAGCAGCAGCAGCAGCAACAGCAGCACCCACCGTTTCTATCCTGATAATCGCAAACCATTAATCCCTTTGGGGGGTCGTCGTGAACCGCTTTGTCACCTTGACCTATTGCCAGTGCTTCTTCATCGACAAGCACCCGATAGACCTCCTCGTAGATAAAATCATGTGGCATAGTGTCGTCGGACAACAAATTAGCCATGGCCATGGCAAAAGATCGAGGGGAGCGCCAGGAGATATACACCACGCTCGGGTTTGAAACGCGTCTCGTTCGCTTGATGAGCACTTCTCTGCTGGCATTGCATTTCGTCGGCACAGTTGACTATGGTGGAGCCAGTTCGAAGCTTGTAAATTGAGGAGTAGAGGAAATATTAAGTTTGGTGGAGAGCAATCGAATTCTATACCAAGTAGGGAGACTTAAGCATTTGAAGCCGGCAGGGGACGCGACAGGCAATATATACATATGAGGCGTAGGAGAGAAGCAGGTGAAATGCTTTGAGAGCACGCCAGGTAGTAGGGTAACATGGGATCGCCTAGAATAACTTCCCCTCTGCCAACCAGGGTGCTTTACTTGTTGCCAGGCACTAATTGCATTTCATCCCATAGAGCTTGCCGCAGCCTTGGCAGAGTTCGCTGCATTGCTAGTAGCTTGCTGCGCTATTGCATGCCACGAACCTACCATTCATTAGTCGGCCTCAGTGATGACTCTGTGACCGTTGGTTGTCCTAGCAGTGTTGACCTTACCCTGAACTGTTTCGGAATTATTAGCCTCACTTCTGGTGTGGAAAGATCATTTCCGGCGCTCTGCAGCTATTTGCTTCTCAATTTCTTCAACAGCGCCAATACTGATCGTCAAGATGAATCCCAACTGGACCATCTCCTCCAACGTCTTGAGGACAGTGTCCATATCCCCAAGGCGTGGTGCGACAGAGTCCAGGAGACGCATCACACTGAGACAAATCGAGCGGCCAGATATTCGTGTACTTTGAAGGGTTCCAATGCTCTGTGCCTCTTTACCCACACCTAATGCGACAGGCGTGAAAGTTAGTCATACATCTCTCGAGTCCAGCGCGAGAATGTGAGCATTGAAATGCCTATATTGCGGCTCTTGCATTTAGATGGTATCCTTTTATCAAAATGAGAGGTGGAGATGATGTTTATCCTATTAGTCACAAGCACTCGTCCATACCTGTTATGCTCCTAACTCAGGTCCTAACCTCGGGGCTGATTTAGTACACCATGCCAACCGGCATTTGATCCTCTATTAACACGATGAAAATATTGCCTAATCACTTGGATTTCCAAGTAATCCATCAACAGTTCTAGTTATTAGCACTTGCGGCGAACATGTTCTTTGAGCTGGGTCTTGACACCAACAGGACAAGGTTGCATAATATATAGCAAAAGTGTAGGCTCTACTGCAAGTTGATTTATCGTCTGGATGAGTTGCTTGTATACATGATAATTGTCCTGTGACTTACAAACTTATCTCCTGACTAGAAAGGCGGTACATCCATGAGAGGGAAGAGCAGTTTCCCTGTTTGGGCCGTGCTGATTGAAGCAATTTCATAGGTTCATCTTTTCCATATCCAAGCTAATAGGACGTAGTCTCTTTCTTGCACCGACTAGCCTATAAGTGGTCAGTTAGCTCAATTAACCTTTGATTGGTTTACGTTGTCGAGCAAATTATGAGTGTACTGCAGTATCAGATGGCCGTTGTAGTGATATAGCGCGTTTTCACTAGTGCTAGTGAAAGAGCGCGTCAGAATTGAGGCAATCGAAAGAACAGTCGTGCTCTTTTGTGTTGCTACAACGGCGGCTGCATATCACTGGATGGGTATTAAGCCTGGAGCTGATTCGGCTCCAGGATGTGAATCGTGTGTTTGGAGTTTAGTTAAAGGTCGCCAATTTAAAATAAATGAGTACTGAATGTCTTACATGTGTTCACGGTCTGGGATTACTAGGAGATATGAATCCCGAAGAGTGAGGAAGGCTGTGGGAGCTAAAGCTACTCTGATACTAAGGCAGTATGAACGAGCAAATTGAATGATTATAAATTACATGATTCTGCTTTCAAGGCGTGAAAGAATTTATCCCATTCCATTCCCAGGAACCATTGCCCTGCGGGGAGAAGTGTTGATGCTTACGCACTTATGACAGTTCGCATCGGACATGACGGTGGTCAGCGTGTCGGGATTATTGGATTCGACGGAATCAGCGAAGTAAGTGTTTCTCTGCAACTCGTACACCGACTTGGAGAGCACAAGAAACAGTGCCCGTCATCTACATCTTTACTGTACCTACCCTGGGGATTCAACGGAAACTTATGACAGCCCCAAGTTAGCAATAAGCAGTATTCGTCAGGGGTGGGTGTGTCTTCACACCACTTATATGTCCACATTCCTACCCTCCAAAAACACCACTGTACTGACGCCACAAGACAGTTGTAAACAATTCGTAGGCATAACCACTGACTTACACATGCCATCTTCAACCGTGGCCTCTACTGGAGCACGTAGTTACGGCGGTATAAACCACGTTTGTGAAGAAAAGTGGCATCATGAGACTATTTTTAACATTGACCCAGTAAACTGATATTGCCTGCACTTGAAGACCTGGTGGCTTTCTCACATTGGCGAAACAAACGATAGTTTGCGCCACTTCGGAACTGGATCATGTAGAGGGAAATAATGAAAACCAAGCCAGTACATGACGCAACCAGACTCCAAGGTGTTGAACCGCGCACTTTAGGAGTGAAATATACTTTGACATAAGACTGAGGGACAGCGAAGCCAAATGTATGTAGAGTGACTTGGTAGGATCCCGCCACATAGCTTACCAAGGATAGCCAGACTCTTACTCAGAATTGCCAAGCTCTCACCCCTGAATAACACCATTACGGACTCTGCCATTCATCACGACTGTTGCGCCGGGTATCGGAGACGACCAAAAGACCCACACTGTTTGGGACTATGCCAGTCCTCATGACTATTGTGTCGTGGATCGGAATGGACGAAAAGACCCATAAAGTTCGCAGTACGGAGTAGAGTTAATCGAACTCGCGACTGGTAAACCAACCGAAACCCCGAAACATAGAAGACATGTGGGAATGTATGCGCACCGAACCCGGCTCTCAGCCTCCCCGTTCCACCGGGCCCCAAGTCTTCGGCAATTAATTTTCCGTCATCTTCGGCCAATGAAATATGGCATGTGCTGCAATGGAGTTGAAACGAAGTTCTCGTCCAATATTACATGTCACACACCCCTCAGCCCACTCATCTGTGCGTCAGATAAAGTAATAAGCTTACCCCGGAATGGTTCAGATGAATCTGTTTCTTAACAGCATTGGAAATCGCCGCCCTTGCTCGTGTGAGTTCTAGATGTCGAGGTAAGCCGCCTAGTGCTTATTATGCGATGTACTACAGGATGTGCGGAGCACACCAGCCCTACTGGAGGTTCCGTACTTTGAATACCTTGATGGATATCTAGGAAGTTGTATGGATTAGGAGAGTGATGAAGAGCATCGTGAATGGAACATATAAGACGGAGGCATCAAGCAATCTCAACTTTCTGTTTGCTACTCTTCATCCCATTCATCAATCCCCTGCAACCTCATACACAATCATCATGCAGGCTGCTCTCCTTACTCTTGTCGGCCTTTTGGCCCTTGTGGATGCCAATCCCGTGCCTGAAGCTGGCAGGTCCTCGCACCTGGCCGAGAGAGACATCTTGCAAGCCATCCGTGAGGGCAGCGACTCTATCGAGATTACGCTGCAGCCTCTCCTGGACTTTGACAAGGACGGTTGCTATAACACCGCTGCCATTGACCCCAGTGGTAGAACCAATCCTGGCAAGGCCGCAACTGGCACTCCCCAGGGTGATTGCCGGGACCCCCATCAGCTTCAAAACAGCAACGCCTACTCGCGCAAGCGGTGCAATAACGGCTACTGTGCCGTCATGTACGAATACTACTTCGAGAAGGACCAGGCTGCCCTCGGTACCTACGGCGCCGGACATCGCCACGACTGGGAGAACATTGTCGTCTTCTCCAAGGGCAACAGTGTCGTACGTGTTGCTCCATCGTGCCACGGAAAATACAATGGCGCCAGCAACAGCTTCCCTTGCAATGATCGCCACCCATATATTGTCTACCACAAGGACGGTGGACAGACTCACTGCTTCCGCATTGCCAACAACGGCGATGTAGCCAATCCCGAGAACTTTTCTGGAGGCTTCTACCGCAGCCCTCTGGTAGGCTGGAACAACTGGCCCAGCACCTCGCTTCGCGACAAGATGCTCAACACCTGGAAGGGTGGCATTGGTCCCAAGCTCGACGACGAGTTCGCCAGCTCGCTGCGCGACGCCGCCGGAAACGGTGTTCCTGGCTTCAACCCCAATATCGATTCTTGAATCTTCTTAGCCCGACATTGGAAGCCAGAATAGGCTGCCTACATGCGTTGTAGGTACTCTCTGTAATAGCGGATTACAGATCAGATACGGAATTCATAGAAGACAACTGTGGCTTGTAGCTCAATATACAAAGTGTGTACCACTCATTTGCAAGTTTTATCAAGATGAAGAAGTAGCTTTCGCATTAACGCGATTTGAGCTTAGCCGTTCATCGAACATCTGGTGGACGAATATTAGTCGATTTGAGATACGATCAAGGCCGTAGATGTGCGTTATAATAATTGCTAGTATAAATGGGCGTTTTGGGATACGTAATGTGGACCCGTATCCAGTATCTAGAGATCCTGACACGCCCCTGGCGATTATCTCACTCCTAATGTCTATTCCACAGGACCAGCTGAGCAGAATCCAAGCCAGCGTGAGACGACCCACTGTCTGTGTCCTGAGCTATCCCCATCGAGGGAGTTGAAGCCCACGCTTTACAGCTATTGGTAAATATCGCTAACCAGTAAATATGACACATGTCTTCATGTGTGGCCCGGAGCAGCAGGTGCTTGCCAATGCGAGGACGGTCCCAATAAACAACGAAGAAGCTACTAGAACGCTACAAGAAATCTGACTTTCTAGGCTTTGTTTTCTCTTCAGCAATTTATTACTCCGCGAATCTGGTTTCAATTTTATGGCAGACTTTGCCACGCTCTTGGGTAGATGGGCGGCTCGACAGTGTGCAATAATAGCGACAGCTGAGTCAAACGATTCAAACATGTTTCTATGTCTTGGTGCCTATTTTAAAATTGATATTAGGGAGAATCACTATATTCGCACAGCGTGCGCATTAGAAGCCTGCACTAGCTTCAATGTCTTGTAATTGGACGGGGCTTCTGTTTGACGTCAATGGAATCACCCACAGACCGATATCTCGGATCAGTCCCACTCACGGAACTTAAGTATGATACATATTATGTCCATCTTTAATGTGTCTTGAACCTCCATGCTCATGAGAATGGCAGTCCTTCCTGTGAGGCTGGATATCGTTGATCCCCACCTGTGGCTGCAGTTAATATTTTCATCGCGACCTTGGCCTCCATCCAATAATATTCTAACAAGAGTGAAACATCGGACCCTCTTCATCCGCGGGAAAGGCACATCCGCTGCCTCAGGGTCGTACTGCATGAACGCAAACGCTTCAGGCCGAGGATTCGAATACGTAGCAAGATGAGGGGAAGGAAAACTTTGCCTCTCTTTCTATTCTGAAACCACGCCAGCTGTGATTAGCAAGTACAGGCCTCCTCTAAAACATTATACTAATCGCCATGGGTTCCGATATTGAAACCTTGGACGCTCTTATTGTTGGTGCCGGCTTTGGAGGCGTCTACCAGCTCAAGCGCCTCCGAGAGGAAGGCCACAAAGTAAAACTCGTCGACTTTGCATCCGACTACGGCGGCGTTTGGTACTGGAATCGCTATCCTGGGGCTCGAGTTGACAGTGATGTCCCGTATTATGAGTACTCTGACCCGTTACTGTGGAAAGAGTATAAGTGGAAGACGCGGTTCCCGGGAAGTGCGGAGTTGCGCGAATACTTTGCCTTTGTGGCGGAGAAGTGGGATCTGAGGAAGGACACAGACTTCAATACATTTGTCTCAAGCGCCCATTGGAATGAATCCACTTCAAGCTGGCTCATTTCCACCAAGGACAGTGATAAGAAATACCAGGCGCGATTCCTGTTGCTCAACACTGGCTTTGCCGCCAAGAGACACACGCCCAACTGGGATAATATCGACCAGTTTCGCGGCACATGGCTGCACACATCATACTGGCCAAAGGAAGAGCCCGATCTTAAGGGTAAAAAGGTCGCATTGATTGGCACGGGCGCAACGGGCGTACAGGTTGCTCAGGCACTCAACAATGTCGCGGGTGAACTAGTCATTTTCCAGCGAACGCCTAACTTTGCGCTGCCTCTGAAGCAAGTCGCATACAACAGCGACGAGCAAATTTCGGTGAAGGGCGATTATGACCAGTTCCTTCAAATGAGACAAGAGAGCTTTACCGGCTTCTCATTCTCATTCCTCGACCGCAACACGTTTGATGACGATGCTGAATCTCGACGTGCTACCTATGAGGAGCTTTGGGCGCATGGAGACTTGCACTTCTGGCTGGGCACATATAAAGACATGCTCTTCACTGATGCGGCGAACAAAGAAGCGTATAACTTTTGGAAGGAAAAGGTTCGCGCTCGAGTGCACGACGCTGCTCTGCGGGAGACTCTGGCACCCGAGGCAGCGCCTCATAGCTTTGGCTGCAAGCAGACATGCCTGGAAGAGGGCTACTATGAGATGTTCAACCAACCGAACGTGTCGCTTGTCGATGTCAATAAGACCCCTGTGGTGACCGTCACGGAGCGAGGCATCCGCACTAGCGAGAAGGAGTGGGAATTCGACTACATTATCTGCGCCACAGGCTTCGATGCGGCCACAGGTAGCCTCACGCAGATTGATATTCGCGGCCCATCTGGCGAAAGCCTTGCCGAGAAATGGGACAGGGGCGGGCTCAAGACATTCCTGGGTCTCGCTGTGGCGGGCTTCCCGAACATGCTGTACACATATGGGCCACAGTCTCCAACAGGAGTGGGCAACGGGCCAACTTGTGCAGAGTACCAGGGCGAATTCATTTTGAAGGCGATGAATACGATGCGTGATCAGCGTCTTCGGAAGATAGAGGCAGATGTCGCGGCTGAGGAGGAATGGACTTGTGATACTCGCGCATTGGCAGACGCCACGTTATTCCCTGGTACCAAATCAGTAAGTCGACGATATAATGTGAAAAACTAAAGACGAGCGTTACTAACTGGGCCAAGTGGTATTTTGGCGACAATATTCCCGGCAAGAAGCGAGACTGTCTTGTGTTCTTGGGCGGGTTGCCACTCTACCATATGTATCTGAAGAACTTTGCAGAGGTAGGATTTGGTGGCTTTACGATGTCATAGGATGTTGGCCCATGTCCCGTGGTTCCTTGTAAGGCCAGATATCATAGTTCATTTAAAGCAGACGATCGATGAAAAGTAGATGCACGTGAAGCTGTCCCGGCATCCTGCGCGCTTGCGTATAAGTCAGCTATGTAGTGGTTGGAAGTTGCAACAGAGTAACCTTGAGCTGAATCAAGTGGCTACGTAGCTTTTATATCAGCAACTTTTATATACATGTAACATCATATTTGGTTTATTTATGATCTGGAAAGCATGCAGTAGGAAATATCATAATTATTTCGATTATACAACTAATTGACAATTTTACAGTCATTCTGGTTGCCCACCTCCCTGTACATCTCAACGAGCTTCAGCGCGAGCGTTGCACTCTGATGAATAGTCCGTTGTGGGCTGATTCAACATACATGTAAGCCTCTTGCTACTAAGATACTAGTTAATATGGTCAGCTAGACCAGTCCCGCTTGTTTACCAGCACGCGAGGTGGGATTAGCATCGTATCATTGACAGCTCAGAACCCAACGGTGGGCCCTGCATCAGCTGCTCTAGTTGATGGCAAGGGTCCGCGATGGTCGAGACCGCAGCACACGAGACGCCAGGAAACACGTTGAACGCCAAGGCAATTAGTGCAGTTTGATATTCGACCTTCCACTCTGGCTCCGGTGAGGCGGTATCGAAGGGGGTCCCTCAAGATAGCCATGTTCCTCGTCCAGGATTGTTTGACCTTGAGAAATTGCCAGCTTGGCACTCCACTTCTCCCCAGGTTTCGCACGCATTTTCCCGGTTGATTGGTTCCACGAAACCGATCCGAGTCATTGACATTGCATTGTGGATGTCCGGAGCTTTTGAGCCAATATTGTGACTTTTGTGAGCCCCTAGGAAAAATCCCTGCCAGAGCTAGGATGCCTGATCGAGCTTGTCCGATCAGTCTAAGCTATTTCCAACATCAAGTAACATAATGGCCGGACTTAATATGATCGATCACCTTTGATTGGGATGAGGCATATTTGAGAATGGAAAACGCATCTCTGGCATGCATTTTGTTAGAGCGCCCGATGGCTGCTCAAGGGCGACCCCACACAACCCACCCTGAAGCCACTATATGTCAATATTGTCGTTATAGCGAAGGTATTAATTATTATCATTAAGAAATGGTTCGAGATGTAGATTACTTAGCAGGTCCATTGGTAATGTTGTTGACAACACGGCCGACATGTAATGTTGTCAGTGTTCAATACGAAATGACGGGACGCTCTTTGGTGGGCTGGCGGAATTAATGTCGGACGAGTGAATGATGAAATTTCCTCTCTGCATTGCGGCTCGCCTTCCTATCATTTGTTGCATGTTCTCCGGTTCATTTTACACTGTCAATGTAGTCGCTACTGCGGCATGTAGAAAGCATTACTATCTCGTTCATCGACAATCCATTTGTGATCTGAACACCAAGCGGAATTGTAATGCATAGTATTGAAGCTACCACATCTAAACGTACGCAAGAGTAATACCCGCAAACGCGCCTGCCCCCTCGTAAAGCTTCTTCCTGTTTCCGCCATCCATATCCAGCCTGTACACAGTTCCTCCCAAATCAGTGGTGTAAATGTGCCTATTCTTGGAGTCCACCTTGATGCCAATTGCCTCATGCATGTCGCGAGAAATTAGCTCGTAGTCCTTGCCCGGCCAGCTCGTGGCGTTGTTTTCAACTATCTTGATGGCCTCAAGCTTCACGCGATTGATGCTGTTGCCAAGTGGTAGCTCACCGCGGTCTGACCAGTAGAGTACATTCTCAGCCTCGTCTATATCCAGATCAATGGGTTCTGGCAGGTTCTGGAACAGTAACTCGATATCTGTCCGGTTCTCTGCATTTTCTCCAGGGAGGAAGTCAATGTTGGCCCGATAGATGCGACCTTTGCTTCCCTTGGATGGACCCTTCTGTGTCCAGTACAGCTTGCCAGTCGCAGGCGATATGGAAACACCGACACACCATTTCGTCTGGTCAGCCTGATCCTGCTCATTACGCCAGTCGCCAGATTGAATCACAACCTCGAGTTCGGAACCGTCAAAGTTGCAGCGGAAGACCCTCAGGCCCTCGCGGTCTCCAAAATAGAGCTTGGAATTTGTGTTGTCCACGGTGAGCTGCTTTGGCGTGTGAACAGCGCCTCGAGGAACAATGTCTTTAACGTCAGTTCCGTCGAGGTTGGAGCTGAAGACGGCTCCATCATTCTCGGATGGTATACCCCTACTGGTCCAAAACAGCTTGCCGGAGGACATCGAAATATCGATGCCGTCTGGTGTGTGCTGGTCTGAGACCAAGGCCTTGAGAGGCCTTGCGTCTTGTGAACCAACCAAGACACGACCGGCGTGGAAAGCATCCATGGTGTTGCGAGCAGACAGCCCGATATCTAGCAGGTACAAAAGAGGGGAGTGGACGTTGTCGTGGTCTCCGCTTGCACCGTTTGCCGCCCGCGTAGTATGGCCAGGAGGCAAAAGGCCACCTTTGGCAGACTTGGCTCCTAGCTTTCCTTCGTCGATGTATCTCTGAAGAAACTTCACAGGGACATCTGGCAGTCCGCGCTCCTCAATGTAGTGCTGCTCTATAAAAGAGACGGTATCCAAGCCGACCGCGTCCATCATGGCGACCGGCCCAGAGTGGTTATTCACCCACATGTCAGTCCAGAGCCTATCTATCTCGTCGGGAGTTGAGACATCCTCGGAGAGAATGTTCAAAACTTCACGCTTGATGGCAGCCCATAGACGGTTGAAGATGAGACCTGTCGACTCTTTGCGTGCTACGAAGGGGTTCATACCGATCTCCTGGAGCTTCTCGACCAGAAAAGGAAAGATATTTTCAGCGGTCTCACCGTCTGTCATTAGCTCGACAATGCGGTTTCCGGGAGGCATGTAGTAATGCATGTTCAGGATGCGTTGCCTCGTCAGTGCCTGGAGGCCGCCGACCATTTCTCGCGACTTATACGACGACGAGTTGCTGCAGAGAATGGCGTCCTTGGCGGTGAACTTTTCCAGATCGGAGAAGGTGGATATTTTGAGAGGGAGCTTCTCCGGGACGGCTTCGATGACTAGCCACGCCTTCTCAACGGCCTTGACCAGGTCATCAAGGGCTTGTACGGTCCCGCGTCTTGTCGAATCTGAGTACCGTGACATGCTAGCGTCGCAGTAGTGAAGCGCTGCGATTCTTTGCTCAGAACTCGGATCACGGATCAGTACGTCGTATCCGCTTGCTGCCCAAGCGCAGGCAATACGTCGACCTAGCACGCCACCGCCGAGGACTGCGACGACGCGGCCGTCCGTAGAAGGTAATGTGAAGGATGCCATTGTATGTTCTTAATGATAATATGATGAGGTAAATGTGTTGAATGGAATTGACAGTTTAAAGCGTTTGTGATTGTTACCACCGACTTGCCAAGCGCGTAGGTTCCATCTTATATCGCGAAGCCATGAACTGGCTGGAATAGCAGGACTGGCGCAACTCGACGCCACATGCGGAGCTCACTGGTCTTTGATTCCGCGGACTTTGTACAAATCACCATCTGGGCCGTTTAGTTATGGCGGATCCCACGGAATGAAGATGAAAATAGAGAAATGAGCTCATCAAGAAAGTTGGTCCCGGCACCTACCGTCCCGATAAAAGTGGGTACAAGCCGAGGTGTGGAGGCGGTGGGGCCGAGACTGCGCATATCAAGTGTAGACCCGGATCAGCGTCACTTAGGGTCAGTTTGCGCATGCACGAAAATCTCGATACTTGTTTCGCCTCATCGTATGCAGGCGGGACCTGAGATATGAAGAAGGACGGAACGGATCGGATGCCTCAATGGCGCCATACCACCAGGTGAGTCATTCCGCTCGTGTTGGAACCTGTAGGCGTGTGCTCCTTTGGACTTGATTAGTTGACGCTATCAGCGCACTAACAGCATCATGTTCGTCCTATCAGCTAGCCCATGCTTCTAGATCGCCACTGACGATGTGACTGCAATCTCCAAACACCGAACGGCGCCCAGATTCGTGGATAATTTCCAAGCTTCTCGCTAGTTCTCCCCGGAAAGGCAAGGACTGTGTGAAGCTAACTAGAATACTTTGAAATTATAGTCGTACAATTACGAAGCAGCTTAATGTAAGGGAAGAGTAGCAGTGGGTAAGGTTACAGCCCTAGTCCAAGGCGTAGCTGGATCTACTGCTTCCGAAAGACAAGTTGGAATGGATACGTTCTTTTAAATGGAATGCGTGTAATTTTCTCTAGTTCCCACATCACTACCCTACTTTAGCTTACATGCATTTAAAACAAAAAAATCTGATCTGTGGCCTTGGCCGATGCTCCCGGCTTTTCAAATCCCAAATTCACGAGCGACGTCTTTGCCGCGTTGACCATACCCGGAGGCCCACACAGCATCATCTTCGTGTCCAAACCTGGGCTAGGCAGCTTCTCTGCCATCAGCTCTTGGGTGACATAGCCAGAGCCGAATTCCCACTCCTCTGGTGGCTGATCGAGCATGTAGAACAATTTGAAGTTCTTGGGGTACCGCCTAGCAAAGGCGTCCAGCTCTTTTCGCAGGAGGATATCTTGTTCGGTGCGGTTTGCGTAAATGAGACTGACCTCGGTCGTGTCGCGATCATCCTCACAGATGGCACGAATGACCTGGAACATGGGTGTGACGCCCGTGCCGCCCGCCACCATGCCAATCTTCTTGCAGAGACCATTGTGATAGCGCATTGCGCCCTTTGGGCCTCGGAAGAGGACTGAGTCGCCACTTTCTAGACTGGCCATGTAGCCATTCGTCAGCTTACCGTCAGGATAGATCTTGATGATAAGCTCAAGGACACCGCGGTCCGAGTTGTTGGACACTGGTGTGTAAGACCTGGCAACGCTCTCGCCAGCGATATCAGCCTTGATGGCAACGTGTTGGCCAATAGGCAGGCCAAGAACGGTGCTTGTCGTCGGGAGGGTGAATGTGAAGCGGTAGACATTTGGTGCAATGAGAGTCTTGGTTTTTAGGGGAAGTGGTGAGTAGGTTACGGGGTCGAGCAGTCCTCTTTGCAGAAGCGTATCTTCTTGGACCCGCTTGGGCACCTTCATATGCGCGGGATAGTTGGTGAATGACTTCTTGCCGCCCCAGACCAGTTGCGCAAACCGATGAGCCAGGACAGCGTCGACGACGGCAAATACACTGCCTCCGACGAGGATACCCTTCGTGAAGCCAAAGCCACGATGATCAGATGACTCGCCGTGCAGTAGTGAGGCCATCCACCTAGGCACCGTCAGGTAGTGGCGGCGCCCAGCATAGTAAACGGCTGCCACAGCAAGGGAAAACAGCCCAAGATTGACTATTTTGGTCGCTGTGTTTCCTTTCGTAGAGCTTTGGTCGGGCTGAGTCTTGGGAGATGCAACGATGCCCATTGGTTTGCGCCTTGGCTTCTTCTTCTCGAAGCCCTTGAGGGTGCCGACACAGTACGACTCCATGACCTCGAAGGCATCTTCAGAGTGACCGGCATTGTCAAACTCTTCGCTAGCGTCGGTGCCAGCAGTCTCAGCAAGGACATCAGCACCACCAGGGTGGTCAGCCAAATATTTTGTCACATCGTAAACTGTCTGCTGTTAGCAGCCGTTGGCTTGAATAAGAGAGCCCACCTACCCTTGCCATGAATGGTGAGCCATGCGTCCTCGGGGCTTTTGTGCTCCGCCACATCTCTAGCTGTGAATTCCTGCATTGAACTGTATTTATTGAGAATGATGGTGGGATTGGAGTTGAGAGTGGGAGTGATGGTGTCTTGGACGTATTATGCGGAAATGTATTGGGGGGTTGCGGGATGTTTACGGACTCTGCTATCTTCATCGACGAGGAGAATTGAACATGTTGCTCATCACAGTCCCGCTGCAGCGCGATTCACCTTATACCTCTGATCAGCACTACTACCTATGACGGCGAACCAAGCTACGTCAACCTGGTGAGAACCGAGGCTGGTGTAGTAGATCGTCCAGGCGCCGAGGCGGGTCTCAGTCCGTACCCACCCGGAACCGAAATTGCCACCACTGCTACAATGCCCCTGGTGAGTCTTGCAAGTCTTGCAAGTCTTTCCTGGTGGAACCGGCGGTGCCGGATGCTAGATACCCCAATCAGAGATGAGTGCTTATTCATGACCAATGCTAAGCCTGGCATTGGGTTGCATTGAACTTGCTTAAACTGGGCAACACTGGGCACGGCCTCGGCAGAGCTCACCTCGCCTGCAAGACAAGGAAATGATGGAGGCCACCGAGCGGCAAGAAGTGCCGAAGCAGCCTTTTCTTCTAGAACAGCTAATACTTTCTCTAGGAGGCGCCACCGGAAACTCCCGAGGCGCTGACGGGGCCGACGGGCTGACGCGCCAATCGTTGCAGTTAGAATTGCGCCTCATACACATCTACCGATCTCTGCCGATCCACCGATGCGATGACGATATGGCGACAGGCACTGGGCAGCAAGATAAAGGCTCAGGGTTGGGCGGCCGGAGCTTCCATGGACTGCGATATTAGCCTCGGCGTGGGCTGTGACGACTGCGATGTATTATTCACAATTTGCCATTCGGCCATTCGATACGAGAGTATATAGCCAACCTTTGGGATGCACACTATTCAACTCCATAAGCTACAGCCCTAGTGCCTTTCCCACCATTCATTCTTACCATGGCGTCGAAACAGTTTTACCTCCTTGGCGAGGATGCGTCAACAGCCAGAGCAATTGAGATTGAACAGTCTGCAGACTTTGCGGAGCTGAAGAATATTGTCGCCTCGCATTTTGCCATTGTCGAGCCTAAATGTAACACAGCAACCCTCAACCATCCAGAGACGAGCACTCCAACTGACAATTCTAGGTGTTGGCTTCATCCATGATGGCCACAGACTTACAGCCGTGTCTGACGTGCTGGGGAAAGACGGGCCCGTCGCCGTGTCCATCGATGGCAAGGCAGTGCGCGAGGTGCCAGGACCATCAGACATCCCGTACTTTGGCAACTATCTCGAAATATATCCCGACCACCTTGGCAATCACCAAAGACTGTTCGAGAAGTACGGGCCGCTCTTCGTAACAAACAACATGGGCAGCCAAGTCTACCAGACGAACGACCCGCAAATCTCGCAAATATTCTTCGCCGAGAGCGACTACTTCAGCAAGCACATCGTACCTGGCCACCCGCTGTACCCCATCAAGTCAAAGGAAGCCGGCGTCTTCCTGGGCGACACCGACACCGAGGAGTGGCGCCTGGCACACAAGTTCCTCCCTCCCGCACTCGGCCCCAAGGCTGTCAGACATTACGCGCCGACGATGCAGAAGACGGTCGAGCAGGCTTTCAAGGTGTTTGACGAGCTTGATGAAAAGGGCGAGGCATTCAACGTCTACCAGTATATGCTGAAGCTAGGGTCGCAAGCCGTGGGCAAGCTCGTTCTCGGAATGGACTTCCAGCACTTTACCGAGGTTGACGCTCCGCTGCACGATATGGTGCTTGCGATTGCGCACAACCTGGAGCTGAACAAGCGTGTGTCAACCATGGGTTCGTGGTACGCCAGCATGCCGTTTGGTGACCCGAAGAAGCTTCGCCAGACTAAAGGCAGGATCGAGGAGATGATGATGGACTCCATCGCCAAGGCGTCAAGAGGGCAAGACGACTTGGAGCTCCAAGACGCTGCTCTCAAAGCTGAAAATGTTGTCGGTACGTGTCTATCCACTTTGAAGCCCTGGGTGAAATCTAATGCGTGGTAGACTACTTCCTCCGCGCGACGGACAATAGAGGCAACAAACTGCCACCTGCGCAGTTTGCCCCAGCACTTATTGTAGCCACGGGCGCTGGCTTCACGACGACGTCCTCTCTGCTGTCGTGGCTGATCTACAGCCTCGTTCAGTATCCCGGCAAC
Source organism: Calcarisporium arbuscula (assembly GCA_009828645.1). Lineage (NCBI taxonomy): Eukaryota > Fungi > Ascomycota > Sordariomycetes > Hypocreales > Calcarisporiaceae > Calcarisporium > Calcarisporium arbuscula. The sequence goes on along the minus strand of WBSA01000029.1, from coordinate 392,736 downwards.
CAAGAGCGCCTCCTACAAGAACTAGTGGATCACGACTGGAACGAGGATACCCAGGTCACCGCCGACCTCACCAACAGCCTCTCATTTCTTGACAAGTTCATCAAGGAGACGCAGCGTCGCCATAACCCATCCTACCAGCCCGGCCGAACCGCCAAGATCGACATGATCCTGCCTGGAGGCTACAAGCTCCCGAAGGGCTCAGTCGTGATCCCGGCGCTTCATCACATCCACAACAACGACAAGGTATGGGACAACCCGGCGCGGTTCGACCCTGACCGCTGGGACACGGAGCAGGTCAAGAACAGGCCGGCTGGATCGTACGTTCCGTTTGCAGCTGGGCCGCGCATGTGCGTCGGGTTCAACTTTGCCTTGCAGGAAATCAAGGTCTTCCTGCCGAAACTGATCTACCGATATAAATTCACACTAGCACAGGATGGGCCGATTGAGTACGATCCCTACTTTCAGCTCATCAGACCAAATAACCTATATGTGCAAGCGGAGAAGAGAGTGAAGTGGCCGCCAAAGTCAGAGTAGTATCAAGTTGCCGCAGAGTATGTAATAAAATGAAAGACGTTAGTTGAAGGCAATGCAGGTTCAAAAGAAGAAGGTTAAAGAGCGCAGATATTAGAAGGTCAGATTGGTAATCCATAGACCTATCTAGCAAAAGAAGCGAGTGAACCTTTTATATGATATTCTCCTAGAGCTTTTACTAGGCAATGGTAGAAGAGTAGAAACAAGCTCTTCAAGTAGCCTCTCCTACATCATCAATAGACATGCGAAATACGAGTCAAAAGCAGAGCCCCAGGAGACCCCAAACTTCACAAACTGTGCAATGCCCAATAAGATCAAGTTACTGGGCAAAGGGACAGATTCTTGATAGAATGCAGCCGACACATGTACTGCTTGAATACTATCCGTCTGGCCTTATTGTTTACTGTTTTAAACAAACACTGTCAACTTGAAGAAATATTGAGACTGCATAATAAAATTAAAGGAACCTTGTGAGTGGCTGGTTTGTTTGTTATTAAAATTAAAACGGTTGGGTGCGAACCCAGAACGAAATGCAAGTGAAGACGACCGAATATCCAACCATCATGCCCTTCATCCCTCCATCGTACACAGGCTAACCCAGCTTCCAAAGCACCTTTTACGCCGGTTTCATAATTTCGTTCTCAGGGAATCACCCGTGTGTGAGTCTAAAATTCTCTGCTCTCCCCAATGTCGCAGACATCAAACACGCCGGTGGCAGGAATACCTTTACGCTCTAGGGCTTCCTTCAGCAGCCTGGGCGGTTCAAGCACCTCCTCCATGGTGAGTGCCCAAGTGCCCCAATGAATGCCCATGGCCTTTTTACATTTAGTGTCCTGGAAAATCTCGACCGAGTCGAAGGGGTTAGCGTGCATGGCGGAGAAGACGTGACGAGGGTAGTATGCGCCAATGGGGATGAGGCCCAAATCGAACGGCCCGCGAAGCTCGCCAATTTGCTTAAATTGCGGGCATCGTGGCAGCGCCTCGTAATCCGGCCCGTAGTCGTCCATGCCACCAGGAAGATTGGGTACGGCGCGGTAGCCCGTGTCGCCGCCGAACCAGACCGACTCCTCGCCGGAGCGGACGCCCCATGAGCACCACAAGGTGGTGTCCCTGTCAAGCAGCGTTCGCGCAGAGGTGTGCTGGCTTGGGAGACAGGATATGTGTGCCGAGATGCTCTTCTTCTTTTCGCCCTCCTCGCCCACCTCAATCGTCAGGTCCGCGTCCTCCCACCAGTCCAACTCGGTGACGTTCTTCAGCCCCTGTCTTCGGAACCACTTCTCTAGCCCCAGGCCGACGAGGAACTGGACGTTTGGGTGATTCTTTTGGATATTTACGACAGACGTGTGAGACAAGTGGTCGTAGTGGCTGTGGCTAATGACGACGGCGTCGATGATCGGGATGTCCTCGATGTCGCAGGGCCGCTTCGTGTAGCGCTTGTTGCCAATGAACGAAACCGGCGAGCAGCGGTCCTCGAAGACCGGGTCGAACAGAACTCGTAGGCCGGACGGGAACTCGACGTAGTAGCAGGCATGGCCGAGCCATGTCGCGCGGAGTTTGCCAGAAGCAGATCGGGTGGGGAGCCATTCAGGTTTCACGATGGGAATGTCGGGATGGCTGGTATCTGGTTGTTTCAGATCACCAGTGATGATGGGCCTAGAAGGGAGCGGCGTATGTTAGCAGCGCATCCAGGCAAGTGGAGTGGTTGGCCGTACCAAACGACGTTTTGGAGCATTCTAGTGAACGTGGTCGGATTCGAGTATGAAGGATACGGGTTCTTGAAGCCCGACACTCTATCGCCCTTCAATACATGATGGGGATTTGAAGCAGCCTCATCGGGCGCGCTTGTGCGACCTCGAGTTCGAACCTCGCTCGTATAATGAGATAGCGACGATGATGAAGCCATGGGCCATGGGGTCTCGGAATTCCGAGCGAATATTGTAGATGCAATCGCGATGGTTGAGCCAGTAGCGACGAGATAGTATCTGTTTCGCCACAGACTAGATGTCCACTGGCGAGCGGAAGGCGACATATGGGAAGAAGTAAGGAAGAAGCAGAAGAAGAAAACTCAGAGATAATTATGCTAGCACCATGGATCCATATTATTACAATTGTAAGAGGGTGGGCGTGATGGTGGCCGGATCCGGATTACGACTTACACTACATGACGTCTGCATAACGGACATAAGAAGAGCCTGGCAAAGGGCTAGCGGCGGCAGAGACGGGGCGCCTAAGTCCGTATTCGCCGACGGAATGTATGGGTTGCCTTCGAGGCCATCCTGACGGGTAAACTAGCTCTGTGGGACGCTCAGACACATCGTCACAAGCCACAGGCAGAAGCTGCTACCAGCTGAAACATCTCTTTGGACCTGGCGACGACGCCTTGCTGTCCTCTCGGCCTCTTGGCGGCTTGCCCAATATGGACTCTAAAGAGAAGGATTTACAATGTTCACTCAACTAGGTCATCTTTAGCAACATCTCGGCTCAACCATACGTCGTTGGTTGGCTCGTTTCTTTCTTTACTATAGATCAACATTCTGGAAGCAAAGCGCTAGCTGAAAATTGAAGTAGTGCCGAGGGATCCCTGTGAATGCTCCGCAATCTCTCTTGACAAGCTTTGCGAATGCGAATGCGGCATGTGTGGGCGGGCTTAAGCTCCGCGCGTTCTCCGCAGTTGTCCGAAGGACGCGTTCCAGCAAGGGCCGGGGTTTATAACTAGTCACATAGCTTTAATGAGAATATAACTGATGGAGGACCGTGCAAGCTAATACATAAAGCGCCTCAATGCCACACAGCAATGTCCCAAGTAAGTCTATCCCGATTTGAGTCGTGGCATTAACGGGGATGTCCGCGTGGGATGGCCAGCCAGCCACACTCTCATTTAGGTGATAATGAGCTGAACCTGGAGTTCTATGAGGCAGAAAAAGTCATGAGCACTGGTATTGCTTTCGGTGATATTCGTTGGAAGCTACAGCACGATTTAACTCACTAGCATCCGCGGGTTGAAGCCCATTTACGATCGAGATAATCGAAACGCCTCATACTTCTGTCATTGTGATGGATATTGCTCTACAAAGGCTTCTCCGACCCCTTGAGTGGTACGCTTTACATCCAATATGTAGCAGATACTAACGCGTACTGGATGTTGCATATGGGACACAAGGATCAATCGGACAACTAATGCTGATGGATACATGCATCTGATCTATCGGCACCCTATGTCTGCATATATCTGACCCAGCCACTGATCAACTCATTGAGGACTCTTGGAGCGCTCAAACGCCCGCTTTGTCGCCTCGTCCAAGTCCTCCTTGGGCAGGCCAAGCATGCGGTTGAGTGTGCCCTTGTGCTCGAAGTCGCCGCTGCCGTCGGGATAAAGACACGAGTGTACATCATCTTGATGAACCCTTCGCGTTTCCCGTCGCGCATTTCCTTGACAGCGGTGGAGTACCGCTCGTGGGACGGCTCCTTTGTGATTGTCCAGTCGCTGCGCTTGGTGCCTGTCACCCGGATTGCAGACGCGAGCATGTCTTCCTGAGTAACACTGAAGGAGTTGACATACACAACCTTGTTCTTGTAATTGTCAAGGCAAGCCTCCGAGCCCTCTGCCCTCACGGGGAGACTGAGGAGAGCAGCCAAAGCTCGGCCGACCTGTGGCCACGTTGACGTGCAGATTTGGGTCTTCCCTTCGTCAAACAATGTCGCAGTGCGGTTGGCGAAATCGACACCGTACGCATGGCGCATGGCTAAGCTCCATTCGTACCAGAAGCCCGTTGCAACGGATATATAGGAAATCTTGCCGAGGGCCTCGATCTCTTTGCGAATATCGGCTAGGGGGACGACGTCTTCATTAGCATCTTCACAAGGATGAAAGCAACATGATTTCTACTACCTTTAGCCTGGAACGCAGGCGCGACGTCCCTCAGCAGACCCTCATTCGCAGTGTCGGGAGACCACTCGTTCGGCAGGACCCATGGGACACCAGCTTCAACAGCGGCGCTGATGAGCGTTGTCTGAAGTCCTCTTGGGGCTAAGACGCTCAAGGTAATGATGAGGGCATCTTGGCCCTTGAGCGCCTCGACGATTGACTCGGGCCTGGCGTAGTCTATCTTCTTGACAGCCATGTTGTCTGGGAGCGTGCTGCCGCTGTCTGCTCGTGTTAGGGCAGTGATGGTGTGCTTGCCGGTCTTGAGAAGGGCTTCGGCCATGAAACTGCCAACGTGTCCACCAGCCTCTCAACAGTTAGTAAATGGCAATAGATCATGAGACATGACGGGGCCACATACACCCACGATCGCCACCTTGCTGATGTAGTTTGAAAGCGCCATTGGAGATGATCAATAGTGATGTGGATTAACGGCGAAATTGAGAAGTGAGGTCTTGGATGCTTCACTGGTTTGAAACCGAAAAGACAGCAGTTGGGACTTCCATCTCATATAGATATCTGAACTATCGTCCTCCCTCTCAGTGATGAAGTTGCCGCGAATGCGCCAAGATATCCAAGTCCGATATCTCCGTCCTGCCCATCAGTTCACTGCACTTGTTTAGCGCACACAACACGTCCAACACCACATTCCCTGCAACATGAGCCTCATCTACGGCAGTCTAGAGGCCATGCCAAACCGTAAGGGGGTAGCGTGCTCTCCAGAAAGGGGCAATGTGTGGCATACTTCAGATCTACTAACCCCATGTCGTATATCATTATTCTGAGGGTGTTAAAGTCAGGTTTTCCATCTCTTACTTCCTTCACATCGATTTCTTGCCTCGATATTAGCACGTTGAAGGTGATCATGTGTATGATCTATCGCCGAAATACATGCACACTAAGATCAACATGGCAGTTGGAAAAAGAACGCTTGTCAGTCTTTAGCAACAAATTGACAAGCCCTACCAGCTACCTCCCCAAGATGCTCCCACGAGAACCAAGAGAAGAATCTTCATGACGCTTATAACACACCACTCTCTGTCAGCAGCGAAGTAGCCTCGAGCTGGATTGCGCAGACGACACGGGGATCAGCACCCGCCTATATCCCAAGAGGATTGAAGATACGGTTACAAACCACCAAATAAAAAAATCTGCTGATGGTGCTTGGCGCGCAGTGGAGCTTGAATGGATGGGATGGACAGCCAACCAGCACTGCTTTGACCCTGTTCTGCAGGACATTAACATTACGTACAATAAAGGTATTCTCTCTTCTGAGCGACATCAGATTTATTGAGCTGCTAAACCCCTCGGGCACACGCCTCTATGCCACAATTTGGGCTTCGGTGACGATGGACAGTGGAGTCAGCAAGCACGACATCGCCAAGACGACACCACAAGATAAAGATGTTTGCCAAAATGTTGGTCCAATTTGAAAAGGTCGCGCATTGGAAAAGGGACTGTCGCACCGTAAAGTTGACATCTAAACCTCCAGCCGCTTGAGGCCGTTAATGTTCAGGTTCGTTATTCAAGACATGTGACGATATAGTTTTAAGCTATTTAGCAAACTAGCCCAAATAAATTATCTTCTGCACTAGATTGACTTCTCCGATATCCAAGTCTGACAGCCGATATCGCGTTGCGCCGAAATGATACATGATATATCCATTGACAACCTCGTCAACATTCAAGCGCATCTGTGGATTTCTAGACAAGGTTTTCCGGAGATCTCCCACACACTCTACCAGATTGGAGCCTGTTTCCTCGAGCGCCTCAAGAGGAGTGATATCCCTAGTCTTCGCAAGACTACAGATGTAGTTGTCACGTTCATCCGAGATGACTGATTCCTTGTAGAATGATAGGAAATCATTGCAAAGGTCAAAGTATCGAACCAGACCCGGGATTGCTGGAAGAAACTGCGGGAATGACTCTTCTGCAAACAAGGCCAGCGGAAAGGCGAAGAATGCATATGCCTCTGCCACTCCTGTCTTAAGGCGCAGGTAGTACGGGAATTCGGGGGCGTGCGGAGAGGACAGTAGCTTCGCGTCGCATTCCCTCTCGATGATACACCCGTTGATGAATTCCAGAAGCGAGTTCGTGATCAAGTCACTGATAAATGTCCCATATACCCCACGCTGAAGTTCGATATATGGGACAATGGCCCTGAGCAGTGCGTTGGGTTGTTGCTCTCCGCGCAGGAGCCGGGTGTGAAACCCTTTCAGATCCGCAAGGTTGGCTTTCTCTTTCAGCAAATCCTCGAGCGCAATCGCAAGAAACGTGAATATCGCAATCACCACTCTGACATTGAGTGGGGTGAAGGGGTATGTGCAGGCCGCTATGCAGGCACTCCATTTCGTTATCGGCATAGTACGCTGGATCTCACTGGCAGTGAACTCTTGTGACCGGAGAAAGTCTACGATACCCTCTTCGATGAGGGGATCATATTCCAGGGACGATACCTCGAAGGAGACATCTCGCAGAAAATCTCGTAGTATATTAATATACGGGCCTCTGAAGGTTTCCATATGCAGTTGATACATGTCAGGGAATGGTTTCGAACCCATTTTTGCCGTGACTGGGATTGGAATAGAGTATAGACGTACAAGTTGAGAAATACATAAGGGCTTCTATGAAGACTTTATATATATACCTCGATTAATAGAATCAGCCAGAACACAACGGAGCGACGACAAAAATTGTGCCTCAGACGTTATGTGAGGTGGCCATCTCCAGCTGTGCACTCTTCCTCAAAACCCATTCCTAGCCAGCCACATTTCGGCCACTTCTATCTCTCCTGCATAAATGGTGTGATACATCGTATATCTCACAACATATGGCGCCGCAATAAATGAATGTCGTGTGCCGACGGAAGTGCCGAGGTCCAATCGAGCGGCAATGCAATACGCTGCATGCACTCTTGAAAAGCCATTGTAAGCGACCCATTCAGCAGCGATCTGTCATTTCGACGCTGCTTCAGCTGCCAAAAATCGATATATCATCCGGTTCCGGAATGCCCGCACCACTAGTATTCTTCGAGGCGGCAATCGACGAGCGGGATATGAGGCACATATCGGATGCACATGCACAACATAGCCCACATTCGTACCTCATACTTGATCAGGGCAAAATAGAATCACTCATAGTCATCTTTGCAAGTTTTAATTGATTCTAATTCATTCTCCATAGGCTACAACACAACCATGCGACAATCCCTTGCGACAGTCTGGACTGTATTGAGGTACAAGAGGCAGCTGGGCGCACGTTATGTATGCCACACACCTGCAATCAGTCGTAGTTCCTCTTTACTTGATCTCAAACACATGCGTACAAGGTACTAGTCCATCCCATGTCTCCCATCTCCAGGGTGGGTGTGATTGGGAAAAGCCTACATATGTAGTGTAACCGTCAGCTCCATCTATACATCCGGCTGAGCATTCTAGAGTCTTATTCTTCTCCATTAAAAATACCACACCTATCAATCATAATCGATAATATAATTCCTGCATGCATTCAGCAGCTCTTGTCTTGATCGTATTGCCCCTTCAGGTCTACGGCTGACGCGATGCGACTCAACCACTTCCGCGGCTGATGAGACCAGATACCAATACTTGGGGCTCCATCTCTCACAATACAGTGTCGGAAAACGCAGTGAAAGAACAGAACCAAGATACATATGCCTCATGATCGAATAGTGCTGAGTGTACGTAATGGGATAAGGCTCGGTCCGTCCATGCTGCGAATAGCATATATTGCCAATCAGGCTCGTGTTCTGCCTCAATCGCTGCCTATTGGTTGGTCGCTTTGCGCCACTCTCACGAGCACTTGGAACCCCTGCTGCATGCCTCAGATGTCTGTTGGTCGTGTGTTACTGAGGGGTTGCTCTTAATAGTTCGTTTTCACGTTTCTGTCGACCGGTCTCAGCTCTCTTCCGAGTGTCTCCTCATTGTGCCCGCACTGCTCACATCAAATTTGGCATCATCAACATGGCGCAGCTGCTCTTCGTTCCAGGCATCATTATTGCTCTGGTGGGCTTCCTCGCCTACCAGCGATATGCTGCAAAGAAACCTGGCCTGCCCATTCCTCCTGGCCCAGAGCCTATACCCTTCCTCGGAAATGTCTTTGATTTCCCCCCAAGCGGCGTTCCAGAGTACCAACACTGGTTCAAGCACAAGGATAAGTATGGCCCGATCAGCTCGGTCACCGCACTGGGCCAGACTCTCGTCATTATCCACGACAGGGAAGCAGTGCGCTTTCTCATGGAGAAGCATGCCGTCAAGACGTCCATGCGGCCGCAGACGGAGTTTGGCAGCGTCCTGTGTGGCTTCGAAAAATCCATCTTTATCCAGCCGTGCAATGAAAGCTTTCGGCAGAGCCGCAAGGACCTTCATCAACAGATGGGCAATAGGGCTAATGTATCCCAGTACCATGAGGCTCAGGAAATCGAGTCGCGGCGGTTCCTGTTAAACATTTTGAATGACCCAAAGAACCTGGACCAGCATGTGAAGACGTTAGTATGGCTATCGCTAGCCGACTAGACTCGCGGGCTAACCTTCATCTTTCTAGCCGGATGGCTGCTGGCATACTCAAGATTACGTACGGGTATTCTATCCAGCCCGAGGGTGTCGATCCCATGGTGGCTCTAATCGAGCGCATGGTGTACAACCTGGCACTTTCGTTTGTTCCTCTGGCTTGGCCGGTCGACCTCATCCCTGCCCTCAAGTACCTTCCGGAAGGCCTACCTGGTGCCGGGTTCAAGAAGACGGCCAGGGCATGGAAAAGGGTCAATGAGTTGACGGCCAATATTCCTTACGACTTTGTTCAGCGGCAGATGAGAGCGCAAAACCATCGGCCGTCGTTTGTCTCTCGGGTTCTTGAAACAGCGGAGTGGCGGTAACATTGACGACCTACGGCTGAGCGCCCAGGAAGAGGACGATCTTAAATGGACGGCAGCGACCATGTACGCTGGCGGCGGAGACACCATGGTGGCCACGGTGCGTGCCTTGTCTTGGCCATGATCTTGTTTCCGGACGTACAGCGTAAGGCGCAAGAGGAGATTGATCGGGTGGTTGGCATAAACCAGCTGCCTAGAGCCGATGACCGCGACCGGCTGCCATACGTCGAGGGCGTAGTCAAAGAAGCTCTCCGATGGAATCCAGTCATAAGCATGGGCATAGCACATATGGCAGACGAGGAAATGGAGTACGATGGCTACCTCATCCCAAAGGGAGCAGTCCTGCTTCCTAACATCTGGTGGTTCTGCCACAACCCCGACGTGTACTCCGATCCCTCATCCTTTGACCCGACTCGGTATCTAGCACCTCGAAACGAGGCTGATCCCGGGGATGTGGTATACGGCTTTGGGCGAAGGATCTGCCCCGGCCGGTTCTTGGCAGAGTCTGGTGTGTTTATCACCATTGCGCAGACGCTAAGCGGCGTTCCAAATTGACCATGCGTTGGATAATCAAGGGCAAAAGATCGAGGTCAAGCTTGAAGTCACACCGTCGGTGTTGTCCCGCCCAAAGGAGTTTGCCTATAGCATTGTGCCACGGAGTGCCCATCATGCGGACCTGGTTCGGCGCATCGAAGTCGAGAGCCCATGGGAGGAGGGCGATGCTGATCTCCTTGACGGAGCAGTTGACGCAGTCCGGCTCGCCACATCTTGACCTTGTTCGTTTCCATTCATGGTGGTGTGGCATTTCGTCTTCCACTTATTTGAGGAGTTGCTTCCCAGTCCACAGTTGAAGTTGGAGAGTTTGCAGTTGGATATATTAAGAGGTGGCAGAGAATGGGCTAAGTTTGTTTGGTTCTGTTGTGGCTTCTCATGTTCCGTAGTAATACTTGATCAACCAATCCATCGATTTAAATCCAGTTGGCATTCAGTGATCAATTAGAGGCGACAGAAGGAAGATGGGTGCGAAACGCATGATTGTCATTATGGAGTTCTGCAGCATGGAGTGTCAGCTAAGAGACGCGCCAGTTGGGTTGGAGCTGCTGCTTGCTGCTTAATGTTTTATTTGCAGAGCAGGATGGCTCGATGTCTTGCAACAGTCGGGTGAGGCCACAGGGAGCGAGAGCTTGGAAGATCATATCTGGGACGGCGATGCTTAATATATAGCCTGCTGAGCTGACTTCCCGTTGGGACTACTGGGGATGGTCAGCTTAGAACATCCTTGGTAAAGACTGGATCATCACAGGACTTGGCCACTTCCCTATGAAATAAAACGAGAGCAGCGGCATAGAACAAGGTAGATATAATTCTCGTGGCCCAAGAGATTGACTATGGTTCATGAAGCAAGCCATCCATCGAATGCTCCGTACTTGTCGAATCCCCAACTCTCGGAATGTGTCTGATATCTCGACCTAAGAATCTTGATGCATGTGGTCATCTAAACAAACCCAAACAAGACATGATGACCGTGGGCACTGCCTCAACTCTTCGAATTAGGTTGAGATGGTGGCGTAACCGTTCTCAAATATACTAAATTATCATGTATGAAATCGCATCAGGGACAAGGACCAGCGGTAAATTTGACTTCAGTCCCAGCTAACTGGCCGATGGCTAGTCATTCGGACTGAGTCAATACCAAATCGATCAGATGCAGGTCTGAGTGGATGGCTGGCTCTCCGTTGGCTTGTAACACAGATTTGACTCCATATAATAATGGACCATAAGATGGATGTTTACTTTCAGTCTTGGTTAAACAATACCACCCACATATGCCTGCAATTCCATGCTGGCGTCACAGACACCATTGACACTCCCACGATAGCATCATGATGGCTGTATGAACCATGTTCCTCTGTGCGATGTTTCAATAAACTTGTAAAATGCGTCTTTTTGTATCTCATCAACTACCATACAAGCCTTGATAAACAAGCAACAATATCTCGAGCGAAACCAACTTCAGTGGAGGCTGGCTGCCGATGCGGTCCAGCCATCCGCTGTACAAGATGAATGAAACTCCCTGAAGCCACTGCCTGGGCAGCCGACGCGCTTCCTGGCGGCATTGGAAAAGATTCAGCAAATTCTTTCCCAGCCATCCATTCGTGCCTCTCTATTCCAGGCCAGCATCCCAACTCCATCCCAACTCCATCACAACTCCATCACAACTCCATCACAACCCCATCATCCCAACCCCCATGCATCCATGCATCCATCCGTCCATCCGTCCATCCGTCCATCCTTCCATCCACCCCTCACAACGCAGAGAGCAGCACATTCGCAGCCGAAACCTGCGACCCAACCGTCGCCCCCTCAAACGGTCCCGTCCAGCTCGTGGAGAAGAAGTTGCTCTCGTTCCTCGCATGCAGCCACGCCGACTCTGCATTTCGCACCAGGTACTTGCGGTAGGGCCGCCCGCGCAGCGCCCCGTCCAGCTCTGCCAGGTTCTTTGCGAAGATGCCCTTGAAGGCCGACTGGTCGCTGGAACAACCGTCGCCCTCGTCGCACGGCTCCTTCAAGATGCCTCCCGGCGAGAGCGTCTCGCTCGCAATCACGGCGTCGGCGATGCTCCTCGCCGCCGTGAGCAGCTCCTTGTCGCCCGTCGCGCGGTACAGCTCGGTGAGCCCGCCGAGGATGACGCCCTGGTTGTAGGTCCATGTGGTCTGGCCGTTGTTGACGCATGTGCCGTCCGCCCGCTCGGCCAATCCGTCGTTGACCAGGCTTTCCGAGTTGATCATGCCGCTGTCCTTGAACCACTTCCACGCCTCCTGCGCACGGCCGCAGGTACTTCCTGTCCCCAGGGATGCGGTTGTGCAGCGAAGCCGCCACCTTCAGATACAGCTCGTTGCTGATGGCGTTCTTGTACTCGAGGCTCGGAATGTCCCAGATGATCCCTCCGTTGCAGGTGCTGGCGTTCCAGTAGCGGTGCAAGTAGGCCCGCGTCCATGCGTGCAACCTCGAGATACTCGGTTGACCTGGTCAGGTCAAAGAGGCTCACCATGGCCAGCGCCCACCACCCCGTGTCGTCGGTGGAGTCGGCGCGAAAATACCCTTTCCCTTGCGGCCACCACGCCAGGGGTTTCTTCTGCAGCTCAAAGGTGTGCCTCGCCTGTGGCAGGTAGTCCTTGGTGCCGGTGAGCAGCATGTAGTCCAGGATGGCTTGGAGCGAGATGCCGCTCAGCCACCAGCCATCCTGCGTGGCCCACCGGCCATCGGTGGTGTTGTAGAAGCCCTCGTTCAGGGCCTCGATTTGCTGCCTCTGAGGCGCCATACGCCGCTTGCGACGCCCAAACGATGGCGGCGTTGGCCTCGGGGGCAAATGCAGAGACGATGAGTGAACCGCCGCCGCGGCTCCGAGAAGGGAGATGCCTCTCATCTCTGACAAGCGTCTGTCTGGCCTCACAAGCACTGGCTGACAAGAAGTATTGTTTTGGAAAGGTGGCGAGGCTCGTCGTTCCATCTGGAATGGGACGTCGCGTGCTATATATGCATTCCCACCGCCCCGTCACACAAGCCCCGTTGCGAGAGTAACATCCCAGGCACGGATAATCGACAAGCGCTCCTTCGGGGACGCCTCGAGTGGACAAATACAGCAGCGTACGCCGAGGTTTCCCCAATGAGGGCAAACCTTTGGCTTACAATGGTCACGGCGCAGGCGACCAAGGTGACTAGCCGATGAGGCGGTGAATGGTGCGCCACATGATTGGAGAGGACGAGCACGGCAATCGGCAGCGCTCCTATCGAGTCTATGCACGCTTATCTGATGTGCAGAGCGGAGGGTTTAATTGAAGATGAACCGTTGAAGTAGGTCGCTTGCGTGTGTGCTAATTCGTTCTTGCGATGATTTTGAGGTGACTGCATGCTTTATCTAGTCCTGTAGTGTTTGCAAATACTGCATGTCTACGCCGCCGCGCAGCCGCAAAGGCAGGCCACCAACTTTCCATCACCTTTGCCTGACGAACAATTTTACGTGAACTACCTCAACGTATTCGTCATTGCTGGTATTCTTCTTCTTATTATCTAATTTGTTTTAGATGAGTCCAAAGCCACAGAAGGGCACACAAATGCTACATCATCTCGTAGATTATCACCGCTGTAACCACACCATTAGATTGGGGATCGCGCACTGCCCACAACGACAAGACATATTTGCCCTCCAACATAAACAGCGATAACCGCATCCGATGATGGTTCAATTGAGGCATTCCCGCCGCCAAGGATAAATTACCAGTTCCACCACCGCAGACGCGGCTGATTAGACAATGCCATATTGTACTTGGCAGGTGCTCAGTCAGATCGACGGTGTCGTACAGTCATACAGTTAGCGCTATTGGCTTCGCGTCAACGACATCTTCGTAATGGATATTGCGTAGCTTCTTTCTGCAACACAGTATAGCTCCTGGATTATTCATGGTGACTTGCTATTTTGGTTTTAAGACGCCAAGTATCCGCGAGTCCCTCCAACTCTTCGCCCTCCAACCAGCATGGGATTGAGTGGTGTTTGCACTGGGTTTATAAGACAGAGCGGTCCTGCAATTGAGCCGACGACACAATCATCATGATCCTTTATTGGGCAGTCGCCCAACTGCATTGAATTCTTAACGCTACCCAAGTAGAGAAACCAATACCTGGATTGCCGATTACATTGCATCCTCGCATCCTCGCATCCTCGCATCTCCTTCCTCGGCTCGTATAGCATCGCAACCCCCACCGCTCAGACTAGTCCCCAAATCGTATTCCAGCCTCCATCAAGATAGTCCTTGAGTCGGCGAGGAGCGCCAGCACTCTATCCTCGCTTTGCGACCTTGCAAGACAAGCAACGGACTTTGAGCCTATCTCCGGCTCATACTTCGGAAGCGATGGACGTGTCACGACGTGGGACATACATAGCATTCGGAGATGTCTGCTATAATTGGGACGTCTAACCTACCACAAGCCAAGCCATTTGCCTGACACGACGACACAATTCTCGAGATCCAACAACTCCATCTACTAGGAACTACTGAGCGACAAAATGGCAGCGGAAGCTCTCCCACCCGGTTGGCTGGACATCCACGCCCACTTCCACCTCCCCCAAACACCCAAAGACGCCAACAACTACGTAGAATTCGCCCGGAAGGCTCACTTCATGATCGATGGAGTTGCGCCGTGGAACGCGCGAGAGGTCCTCGCCTACAACGACGCCGCCAACGTTAGGATGCAGCTGCTGTCGTGCATCCCAGCGGGCCTGAATCAGCTTCGGCAGACCAACGACTATGGCCATAAGATTGTTCGGGAGCACCCTTCTCGCTTCGGGCTGCTGGCTGCGTTGCCAACCGACGACCCGGATGCCTGCCTCGAGGAGATCTCGCGTACAATGGACTTTGCCATCCCTCCCGATGGCTTTGCGACCACCACGGTTCGCAACGGCACCAGCCTCGCCGACGCAAAGCTCGACCCCGTCCTGGACGGAGCTGAATCGCCGCAGAGCCGTCGTGCTATTCACCCAGCAGCGCCACTGCACCTCCCACCGTGGCCCGCCCAACTCCGCTCGTCGAGGTCGCCTTCGACACGACGAGGACCGTCGTAGAAAAATGCTATACGGCAAAACATCATCACAGGTTCCCAGATATCGTGTTTGTGCTGGCCCACTGCGGAGCTGCGTTGCCCTGCCCTATCTGGCCGGCTGTCGCTCTTGGGGACCGAATCATGGGTGCCGAATCAGAATAACGTGTCGAGGCGAGACCTCGAGGGCCAGCTCAACAGGCTGTGCGTTGACACTGCTGCGACGGCCCAAGACGGGTCTGGCGCCGGCGGTGCGCATGTGTGGCGTGGAGAGATGCGTGTATGGCTCAGACTGCGGCGTGCCATGCTCTACGGTAGACACCATGGAGGAGAATAGGGCAGATGTCATGTCGTTTGAGAGGGAGAATGGCGTCGTTGCGGATACGATTGGGAACAACGGCTGGCTGCTCTTCCCAGCCGCGAGGAAGAGGGCGTTGGCCGTCGCTGGGTCCAACTAGCCACGTGGAAGTTCCAGATCCGCTGGGCGCCTTGATAAATGCTCCGTCTCCATTCTTAGCCTAGGTGGTGATGTTTTGTGGAGGTTGCCGTCGGCGAGACTTGGGTTTATATATGCAAGCGTTTTCGTTCGGCACGCTACAGCGACATTTAGCGCCATTGGGGAGTGTGAGTCCAGCGAGAATAGCGCGCCACAGTGGTTAGATGGTCGCAAACTGACTGCCTGCGATGAAGCGAGCCAGCTATTTACCCCTGTGCTAGCGACTAGCCTGCCTTCGTTCACGTTAGGGCATCTCGATGCGGCAATAAATTAGCACCATAGTGCTTCATATTGGGCTTTGATAGAGAGTAGTCTGGGCCTACCATTTGCCGCGTGATCCGCCAGACATCGCCAAACTCCAGTAGCCACCCACCCACCACTCGCACGCCTCCATCCAGACAAACCAAATGGTCTCCGCCTTTACTGTTAGCTCTATAGAGGAGAAAAATCATCGCGTCCAACTCACGTTCTGCTACTCATTGAGTTGTCAGGCAGAGTGGCCATCATTCAAGATATCCCATGGTGGCCTGGCATGTAGCCTAGACGCAGGCTTCAAACACAATCCTGCAGGTCGATAAGTAGCTGTATTGAACCTCGTCTTCGAAAGAGTCCCATCGAAAAGCCACGCCGTCCAGGCACCCTTCATCCATCGCCTTGCGCCATGTCCACCGCCCAAAAGCTTCTCGACCTCGACCTGCTGCTAAGCCGCAACGGCACTCCCTTCAGCGGCCAGTTGACCAAGAATCGCATCCATCGCAGAAACACAACCTCGGAGGCCTTTGTCCCCAGGAACATCCTCCATCCCGACACGACTGACGCAGATCGGGAGAACCAGCTATGGATCGTCGACCTCATCCTTGAGTCCCAAACCGTGGCTCACTTCATCGAGTTCACCATGTGTGGCAACCTCCCCTCTGGCAAGCACACGTCTATCCCGCTTCTTGAGGAGGATGCCATGTTGACGCTGGAGCCCCTATCATCGTGGGCTCCATCGCCTTTCGACGAGCCCAGCATCCCCATGGATGGCATCATGACTTGCGTTGGCTCTGAGGAGGATAGCTCGCGCCTTGTACCCATCTCCAAGAGGGTGCACGCCATGAAGTCGAGGCTTTGGGAAGGCATCATGCCCCTCTCTGAGAGGCGCTGGGCGGAGCTCGGCCTAGACAAGCCTGAGAACTTCCACGATGCTTGCCAGTATTTTTGCGCAGTCATCGACGTCTTCCACTATCTCAATACTACAGAAGTCAAGAAAGCGTTGCGAGAAACATACAACCGCATCTGGCGCCATCTCAAGACGTTCGAGGACGCTCTAAACGCCAAGAGGCTCGCTGAATCTAAACCCCTCGCTCAAGTCACCGGCTTATGGCATGAGTATATCAAGGACTTGTTCACTCACATTGCCAATAGCTCGCACCACTGGGTGATAGACCACATCAATCGCCTACGAGAGCCCATCATCCAGCACCTGACTTCTCACACGCCTACCGGCCAAAACGGCCAATACGACGAAGTCCAATGGCTGCTGTCAAACATGATACACGATCTTGTAGAGAACGCAGCTCAGGCCGACAGTGCCATTTTCATACCCACGGATGGCTACAGGGGCGACGATCTCGCCTCCCAGGACGACGCCTCATGTCCCGACTATAGCAATCCCTACCGAGAACAACCCATCTCATTCTCGGCAAACACGCTGTTGCGCAAGGCAGACTATTACTGCCGACTCAAATACATGTCGCGCGCAGAGTCCTGGACCGAGGATGTTCCAGCGGAGGAACTAGTCATGGCCAATGCGAACACCGGGAAAGCGAGCGCGGATCAGGCAAGGGGACAAGATAAGACGAGAGCCGAGTTGCGGGGTGAGCCCAATCTTCATCCGCAACCGCGGTGGGTGAGAGAGGCGAATAGACAGCGTAACATGTCGGAGAGTCGGTTTGAATGGGGTTATATTGGCTATCGGGTCTGTCACACCCACAGTGACCAGGAGTGGGGTGCCTTCAAAGCCAAGTTTGAAGAGGACGTTTCGAATTGGGGTCAGGAACTCTCTGGCGTAGATGAGATTAGGGCTAGGTCCAAGGTAATATGGAAGGATGCCCGGCAATTTGGGATCAAAGACGGTGATGTCGCCGCCGCGAAGGAGTAAGTTGTTTTTATTGAGCTGCGAATTCGGGGTGACTAACGAACTATGCACAGATGCTTCCAAAGCTTTAGAGAATCCGATGTCTTCCCAGCGGGACTCCAAACCGAGATTTTCCTGCTCGCCGACCAAGTCACCATTGACTCCTACCTCAAACCTACGCCAGAGCAAGGGGGTTCCGTCCTCACTGTAGATGTTGACTATGACCCGGAGGATCCCAGTAATCGCGTGGATGAATCGCCTGGCTATAAGGGAAGCGTGCGCGTGTTTGGTAGTCTTTTGTGGGATGATCTCGGTGCTATGCTGATGATGCAGACGCAGCATTTGACGGAGCTGTGGCCGTTGGCTGTGAATAACCCGATGGAGGTTTATGAGGGGCCTTTGAGCCAGCGGAGGACAAGTTCGTAGGTCAACAAACTTGCATGTATATTCAACACCTGTGTATTAGACTATTTGCTGTAGGCAAGCTTGTATTTGATGTATTCTCTTCATTTCAGGTCGCAGCAGCGTGAATCTTGGTATCAAACGTGATCCATCTATCCCCAGCCCCAAAGCCAAACCCCCAGATCTGGTCAAGAATCCCCCCAGTGGTAGAATACCATCACAAAACCTTCTGAGCCAGCTCAACAAGGTCAAAGAACGCCTCGCGGTTCGTATCAAACTTTGACAATCCCAGTCCAAGTACAAGCGTTCTCCTGTCATCCGGCGACCGTAAGGACAACTGGCTTGCGATCTGTGCGGCGTACAGCTGGCCCAGCGTCTCGCGTTCTCCTCCGCCTCCGCCGAGAAGCGTGACTGGGGTTAGGTGTGTGGACGGTAGTAGTCCGTGGTTGTTGCTAGGCATTGTCATTTCGACGAGGCCTGATGAGGAACCGGCCAAGGGAACTTGTATCTGCGTTTTGTCAGTTTGGCTTCAACTGCATTCAGAAGCAGTGCACTCACCCATTGCGACAATCTCCCCTCTTGACTAATCGTCATCAGGATTCTATCAGAGAAGTTGAGTGAGGTTACGTCAGTGGCCACCCCATTCACTATGCCTGTCGCTTGGCGGCTAGGCACGGGGAAGTCATCTCCTCTAATTTCTGGGGCTTCCATGATTGATAATATTTAGATCTAGGAAAGGATGATGATGAGCAGATCTAAAAGTTGGACACGAGTGAGAAGTGCTGATGTCTAGCCTCTCTAGGGTAGCCTCATTGTGTTGAAGCACCCCGCACTAGTCCATATTGGTGTCAAGGTTTTAGCGGTCAGTAGCGGCAGAATGGAAATTTCCTGGTACCTGTTCCATGTCGCCGCCGAAGACCAACACCAGCTAACAGAGAAATCGAGTTCGAGAGACTGGCTTCAATTCAACAACATGAATTCAATGCGCTAACCTTGCATCCAGCCAAAATGGCCCCATACGTGCCTCGACAGCGGAAGCACAGGGTAATCGCCCGTGAGCGAGCAAAAGAGAATGCCCGCCATGAGGTGGACGACACCAACCAGGAGATTCTCCCATCCAACAAGGAAGCACTGGAGGAGAAGAAGGCTCGCATGAAAGAGGAGCTCCAGAAAGATGGAGTCAAAGTCAGCGGCAAAAAGGCAAAGAGATTGGAAAAGTACATCGACCAAAAGCTTCGCAAGGATGAGAACAGAGAGCTGCTTGCGAAACTGGCGGAGAGGAAGATTGATACCAGTCTGTTTTCGAAGACCAGCGCTATAGGCCAGACGCACGAGACGAAGAAGCAGGCGTTCGATCGTGCGCTGCGAGAGCAGAGGGCTGGGTTGGAGGGGGATGAACACAGGCAGGACACACTGTATAAGAAACGATCCGTGAAGGACATTGGCGATCTGGAGGAAGACGACGATGACGAAAGCGGCGACGAAAGTAACGATGAAGAGTCACGATCGAACATTGCCGACAAGAAAACAAAGACGGATGGTGTGCAGAAGACACAGAGTCTTGCAGCAGAGGCTCCTTCCAAACCTGCTCTCCCGGTCGGTTTGGGTTCTGGTCTCAAGCGACCCCTTGAGATAAATGAGGACGGCCAGCCGGTAATTAAAAAGCGAAAGAAGAGAGGGTGGCGTCAAGTCGAAACCCCTGGCCGCCCAAGTCGAGGCACCTCCGACCGATGAAGACTCAGATTCTGATGAGTGGGGCGGGTTTAGTGATGATGGAGCCGAAAAAGACACTGGAATCGAGTCTGAGGATGGTGGTGACGGTGACATCGTCCAAAGCGATGGCGATGACTCGAGTGAATCTACAGACGAGTCTGAAGAGGGTGAGGATGAGGCGCAGAAATCTGAAAGATCATCCGCTTTCAAGGCCTGGGCCCATCAGCAGCGGAACAACGCACTGGGTTACGACCCTACAGCAAGCTCTACGACAAATATGGAGATACCGACTCTGGAAAACTTTGTCCCTCGAGCGCCTGAGCAAGACCCGTTGCCCATGGAGCTAGAGCCAACCAAGGGCCGCGAGAGGAAAACTTTCAGCGTAACGGTGGTTCGAAATCCAGAGATTCAAGAAGCTCGGATGAAGCTTCCGGTCGTCGCTGAAGAACAGCGCCTGATGGAAGCGATACACAACCATGACATTGTGGTCATTTGCGGTGCTACTGGTTCGGGAAAGACTACGCAGGTGCCGCAGTTTCTGTATGAGGCAGGATATGGGTCGCCAGACTCTCCCACCCCAGGCATGATTGGAGTTACCCAACCTCGTAGGGTTGCCGCTGTGAGTATGTCCAGGAGAGTGGCGGAAGAACTGGGAGATCAATCTGGAGCTGTAGCCTACCAAATCCGGTTCGAGGGCACAGTGGATGCGAAGACCGCCATCAAGTTCATGACGGACGGTGTGCTGCTTCGAGAAATCGCGCAAGACATCACTCTGCGAAAGTATTCAGCCATCATCATCGATGAAGCCCACGAGAGAAGCGTCAACACCGATATCCTCATCGGCATGCTAAGTCGAGTCATCAAGTTGCGAGCAGAGCTCACCGAAGAAGACCCCTCCGTTAAGCCGCTGAAGCTGGTCATCATGTCGGCTACACTGAGGATAGAAGACATGACGATGAACCCTACGCTTTTCGCTACTCCGCCGCCGGTCCTGGAAGTTGAGGGACGTCAACATCCCGTTACAATGCATTTCTCCAGGCGAACCAATTCCGACTACGTTGAAGAGGCGTTCACCAAAATTACTCGCGGGCACAAGAAGCTACCCCCCGGTGGTTTCTTAGTGTTCTTGACGGGACGGAACGAGATCATTCAGCTTAGCAAGCGGTTAAAGGCGGCATATGGTGGTCTTCAGACCACAGAAGGGCCCAAGGTGCACATCTCTGCCAGCGAGGCTCCAGTTGAGGTCGAAGATATCGAGTTTGGCGATGTAGATGACAATATGATGGACGACATGGATGATTTTATTTCTGACGATGAAGGAGAATTCGAGATTGAGGAAGACCAAGAAGCTGCGCCACTCAAGATGCAAATATTACCCCTGTACTCTCTCCTGCCTACGAGGGAGCAATTAAGAGTCTTCGAGCCCCCTCCCGAAGGAACTCGGCAGATAATACTGGCGACCAATGTGGCTGAAACCAGTTTGACCATTCCCGGCACCCGATTTGTGTTTGACTGTGGAAGAGCCAAGGAGCGGCACTACGACGACGTGAGCGGAGTACAGAGCTACGAGATTGGTTGGATCAGCAAAGCCAGCGCGAGCCAACGCGCCGGACGTGCTGGCCGAACAGGGCCCGGACACTGTTACCGCATGTACTCGTCAGCAGTGTACGAGAGAGACTTCCAAGAGTTCTCGGATCCCGAGCTTCTACGTATGCCCATCGAAGGTGTTGTTTTACAGCTCAAGGCAATGAACCTTCAAAACGTCGTCAACTTTCCATTCCCCACACCCCCGGACCGGCAGAGCCTAGCAAAGGCAGAAAAGCTCCTCACTTACCTCTCGGCGCTCTCACCCGCAGGGCAAGTCACACAGACGGGCACCACCATGTCCATCTTCCCGCTCTCGCCTCGCTTTGCGCGAATCCTGCTCGTGGGACACATGCATGACTGCATGCCGTACACCATCGCCCTGGTAGCTGGTCTATCTGCAGCTGAAGTGTTCCTGCCAGAAAACCAGGCTATTCCACAGCTGGCAGCCAAGGAGGACACCGATATCCGCACCCAGGCAGACGTCGTCGCCGAGGACCGGCAAGCCAACGTCAGGCGCATGTTCAACCAGGTGCACAAGAATTTCTGCTTCTTGGACGACAGGTCCGACGCTATCAAGCTCCTCCAAGTTGTTGGGGAGTTTGCCCACGACCCTACAGAGGAATGGTGCGAGAGCCACTTCGTTCGCTTCAAGGTACTCAGGGAAATACAGCAGCTTCGGCGGCAAATCACCGACCTGCTGCGGCAAAACATCCCGTCCTTTGCCAGCCTCAAGTACCAGGATAAACTTGACCCCCCGTCGCCAAAGCAAGTCAGCGCTTTGAAGCAGATGGTCGCGTCGGGCTTCATCGACCAGGTTGCCCTGCGTGCAGATCTATCTCCGAACCCTCCGGAGCAATACAGAAAGCCTCGCCGCCCGATCGACGTGCCGTATCTCCCGCTTATCCCACTTCGAGCAGGACACCACCCTGACAGCGACTCGTCCATCTACATCCACCCGACATCGCCACTCGCGCATCTCAGTGTCCAAGAGTGCCCCGAGTATATCGTCTACTCTTACCTGCAACAAGCCACCCCGTCGGGACTAGACACGGCTAAGAAGCCCAAGGCGCGTATGCACTCCCTCACCGATGTAACGGCAGGGCAGTTATCCGGGCTCGCAAAGGGTACGCCATTAATAAGCTACGGAAAACCCATCAAGGAGGTCAAAGCACCAAGCGCGGCGGACGGTGGCACCACGAGAGAATGCTGGGTCGTGCCGTATCTCCGGGCGGAAAACACAGGGGGGCAAGGCTGGCCATTACCAGCTAAGAAGGTGAAGCAGAGGAAGCTACCGGGTAAAGGGTGGGTAGTCGAGTGAAAAAGCATATTAGAGGCGCTGTTTCGTTCGTAGAAATTTGGATGACCTGTTTGGCTTACATTTAGTTACTTGCATGTGATGTGTCAATGTGTCTTGAATATTGCCGGTGACGGGCAGCATTAGATAGAGAAGGAAATAATACACTAGATGACGTGGATATATACAGTCAGGTTTACTACGAATTCAGTATATATCTACCAATTTATTGAGCTATCCATGGTGAATGGGTTACATCTTCCATCATGCCGGTCCAAACAAGTCAACCAACATTGCGGGGCCGGTGAATATGAAGTTGCCTTTTCAACAAGCCCCTTGCTCTTTTAGCGACCCATTGTTCCTCTGCTGTTCAAATCGTCTCCTAGCTGGCGACTCCTCCTTATCACGAGAAGCAGACAATATTGTGCGTCATGACTTTATCCACCGCTATACACCTGAAAGATTGCCTTTCTAAAGCATGATTCTTCAAAGAGACTTGGCATACGTCGCCATCCCTTTTCAGCGGAGGGGTACAAGAGTATCGCCATGCTAGACAAGAACCCAGATGGCCTCGCAGAAACAAGGTCCTTGATCTCACGCATCAGACCTGAAAACGAGGTAACCACCATAGGTATGGAAGTCGACACGAGCGACGCCAAAGAGGTCGTAGCAGTAGTAAGGAGTCCATTGAGAGTTTTGGGCGGATTGACTATGCGGTCAACCGTGCGGGTTGGTCTATTCCAACGAGCCTGACGCTGAGATGAAGCTGATACACTGAAGGATGTTTTTGGCCCTTCAAAAGGAGGCGTATGAATTTTGGTTGAGGAATTCGACGTGCTGATGAGCATTAATTGCTGTGGGTTGTAGCTCTGCGCGAGGGAGCAGCTCAAGCACAAGATAAAGCAAGAACCGCTGAGGACGCATGACCGCTGGACGGTGGTCCTGTGGTCAACATGACTAGTAACCTTGCCCTTTTCAACATGTCTGGCACTTGAATATATTTTCGGTCTTGTTCAGTTCTTTTCATCGCTTCTCGGGCAAGAGTACTAACGAGCAAAGCGCGTATGGTGCGTCCAAAGCTGCTGTGAGCATGACGAAAACTGACGCCGGACATAAGTCTTGCACTCGCTCTCGCCCCCATAAACGGGTGTGAATTGCAGTTTGTGATTTTGACGCAAGGCAGTATTATCTTGCATCATCCGCATCAATTGCGTTTGCCCTGGTATCAAGTATAGGTCCAACTTCGTATCTGTCCAAGTAACCAGCTCTCACTTCCAGGACGCCAGTGGCTGTCACTGTCCCAGATGACTCAGGAGTGAACATCGCGCTGATGAAGAGCAAGGGCATGCCGCAAGAGGTGGCAGATGTAGCGCTCTTCCTATCAAGCTCGAAAGCGATGCAGGGCTTTTGTGACTGTAGATGGAGGGTACATTCTGCCCCAGCACGACAGCATGGAACAATTATCTCAACACAATGATGTTCATGTACCGTATTACATTTGCTCTAGAAAAAATATATGGGTATCAGAATGCGAAATGAGAAGCAAGCAAGCCAACTTTTGGTCCGCGGCACAAGGCGCTAGGAGATGCTAATTCGCCTGTCATGAAGAAGCCGTAGGTGTGGAGGCCGCGCTCATTCTGCTCTTCCGCCTCTTGAGTTTGGGCATGGCTGACTTTTGTGTTTTGTCCGATTTCCCATCCTTCTTGTCGTCTGCCTTGGCATTTATTGAGGGCCCAGCTACAGACCCTATTCCAACCTGTTGATCTGGTTGTGGAGGCGGCACCGCTTTTCGGCCGGTCGATGAGAGGTGAAACTCGCCCGGCCTGCCGGTGATGGGGTTCTCATCAACGTACTCGCCTCCATGCCTCATGTGGACCAAAAAGGCTTCCTCGGCAGCTCGGTCGAGTGATAGGCCGTCGGTCCTGTAGGAGGTCGGCGCGTCTTTAGAGATCCCTTCGGGCAAGGGTGTGTCGTCTTTCGAATCAGCCTCCTTGAGTCGAGCTGTGGTCTGCCCAGTAGTTGGGAGTTGGTAGACGTGGCCCATTGAGGGTCGCCATTTTCGTGCTTCCTCGGCAGCAGGCAGGGCTTTGGCAATAGCCGCAGATATTGTCATCTAGCTTTGCGTTAGCACATTGTCAAACGATGGATAGGACACTCTCCAGACGCACAATTCGAGACGCAAGGATATCTGCCAGCGTCGGCGCCATGTATATATTCTCCCCAACAACAAAGTAGGATGCGTGCACTATAATCTCGTCGTCTTCGGAGTATCGCTTTCGCCGCGTCTGTTTTCGAATCACCCACACACCCGTGCCCATGCCAGGCCCAGTCTCGGCAGGTTCCTCTCCGACTATAAACTCCAGCCCGGACATGGTCTTGAGCCGGCCCTCGAAAGCTTCTCTCGTTTGGATAAAATGGTACATGGACATGTTGTTCATTGCCTGGCTCATGATGACGGCGTTGTTGGACGTGCGTTCGAAGAACGGCGACTCGGCGAAGTAGAAGAGGATGGTATTCGAGTGTAGGCCACCCATATTAGCAAGGAGGGGGGGGTGACCGCCATTGGATCTCGTCGAGGGGGGGGGTCGTTTGGATTGTCCATGTTGAGGGCGGGCTCTTGTCAGGCGCAGGCTTGGAAACTGCCGTCGTGGTGTTCTGGTGATGGGAAAGTCTCCGTTGTTGGAGTCGCAGAGCAGTGATAAAATTAGTGGACTCACTCAGCACTCTAGTGACGTTTGAGGGGCTGTTTAGTGGTTGCTAGCGCGGGCCAATTCCGCTCCTCACCACCTGTAAAACATCCTAGATGCTATGACAGCAATTACCAAACCTCGCAACCACCTGTTCTAGACAAACCGTCGTCTCTCTAACGCGACTCATCACACCACGATATACTACAAAACAGCGGCTCATCGGTTTATTCAACAGTCGGAAGCTAATACTCCATCGAATTGTTTGACGCGACACATCTACAGACCTACGGACTACGATGGATCTGCTCTCGAGCATCCGCAAGACCGGCTCGAGAGGCGGCGTCAACTTCAGCTGGGACGAAGTCGCTAACTCGAACCATCGCGAGAACTATCTAGGCCATAGTCTCAAAGCGCCTGTGGGTAGATGGCAAAAGGGTCGGGATCTTGGCTGGTATGCCTCGGCTGAAGCCACCAACGCCGGCTCCGGAGAGACAGACGAGGAGCGTCGACAAAGGGAGCGAAAAGAGGAAATACAAAAGATCAAAGAGGCTGAAGAGGAGGCCATTGCTCGCGCATTGGGCTTACCAGTCGCACCGAAAAATACATCAGGAGCAAACGCCATAGAAGTCGGAGGACAAAGACAGATCCCAGCACAGGACGCTCGGGCAGAGGAACCAGTCAACGACAAGCCAAAGCGGGAGTCCCGGCGCCACGGAGAATCTGATCGCAGGGAGAGACGCCGTCACCGAGACAGGAGTCGCAGCCGGAGCGCACATGGCGGACGGCGAGATCGACGTCGCAGCCGTGACGGAGAACGGACGCGACATCGGCATCACGAAAGGCATGGACGGGATGAACAGAGACAGGGACGAGATCGGAGCAGAAGTCGCAGCAGAGAGGAGAGGAGCCGGCGACGGAGAGAAAGAAGCAGAGAACGGTATCGGTCAAGGTCCAGAGAAAGGACTCACCGGCGTCGCGATGACTGAAGACATCATATGTCAATAGCATAAACGGGCTCAGGGAGAGGCTCAGACAGAGAGCCCACGAGGCAGATAGATGCCAAGATACCCAAGATAAAAACGAAGACGACTGATGGTGATTGACAGATTTCGTCGAAGGTGCAGCTCCTTGGCTATTAAAGCTACCAGCTTCACTTGAATGCCGATTAATGATTGCATTAGTTGAATGGTTCCATCTGTCCCAATATGTCCTACCGCAGGCTTTCGTAGTTCCATCCAGGCCATGAATCACAGGTGCCTGATGGTGGGGGCTTCGCCACAGTGGTCCCTGTGGCATCTGCCAGATACAGCGGGTTATTGTAACTGGGTGAATGACCTCCACAGCTCTAGACGTAAGCCTCGAAATGGAAAGTCCGAGTCAACCTCACGCGAACTTGGCAGCTGATGCATCTCTCCATCTTTTGCAAAATCACCATCCGAGGAACATTTTTTGGTGCATTTGTTGTCCACTTCTCCTCGCCTCCTTAACAAGATCCCGCCTCGGCCGGAAACTACTAGAAGACGCGACGCGCGCCACCTTCATACGCACTACTCTCTGCCTAGGACACTTATCGGCATTAACCTGACGATTGCCACCACCAAGCATACGATTATTCTCCAACCTCTTTATTTCCAACAGACGAGGCTAGTTTTTTTTAGGTTTTAACATGGTCCCATAACCTGTGTCCGATACGGCGTTGCCTACCGGCCGAATTACCGCCATGGACTATACGAGCCTACGAGCCGCCGCTCTTCGGGACGGCGAAGACGAGGAGGCCGTCACTGTCGACACCCGAGCCCTCATCGACAAGGTCCTCGCTCGATACTCTGGAGAGTGGACAACCCTGCGAGAGCTCATCCAAAACGCCGCCGATGCCCAAGCCACAACCGTCTCGGTCAAGTGGGAAACCCTACCGTCGACCCAAGTGCCGCATCCCAACACAACAAGCCGATCCGAGCAGCTGAAGCATATAATATCCAACCATACGTTGCGACGATTGGTTGTCCAAAACGATGGACAGCCATTTACAAAGACGGACTGGGGTCGACTGAAGAGGATCGCTGAGGGAAACCCGGACGAAACCAAGATCGGTGCGTTCGGTGTCGGGTTCTACAGCGTCTTTGCCGACTGTGAGGAGCCCTTCGTCAGTTCTGGAAGCGAAGCCATGGCCTTTTACTGGAAGGGAAACTCATTGTTCACCAAGAAATCACAGCTTCCGGAAGATAAATCTACACACCATACTACTTTCGTCTTGGACTATAGAAACTCGACGACTCCTCTACCCAACTTGCTCTCTGTCAGCCAGTTCCTGGCTACCAGCTTGACCTTTGTCGCACTGCAAAACGTTGACTTTTGGATCGATGACTACCAAATCCTGTCTCTTAGAAAAAAATCTTCGCCCAGCGCTGACCTTCCACTTCCCCGCGACTTGGAGGCACGAACAAAGGACGGCCTGATGAAAGTTGTTGGCGTCGACCGGACAAGCACCCAGATCGATGCTTCGTTCATGAGCGCAGTTGGATGGAAACCCAAGGCTTCCATATCAATAACCAAAGCGGCTGAGTCATACGGCTCAGTTGAAGCACCGTCTTTGCGATCTTTCTTTGCCAAGCTCACGTCGACTGCCTCGCAGGCAGCTCTCAAGACCAAGGCACAGACGGATGACGCCTTGGCCCAGCCGGCAATTTCGGACGATGTGACGAAAATGAGTACCTCGACAATTTTCCTAAGAACAACCTCAGCTACTATCAAAACCCACGTCTCAGCTTCCTTTGCTGCCGAGCTTGAGCGTGCCACCAAGAAGCCGCCCCCAAAGACGACCAAAATATCTGTTCTTACCTCGTCATATGACGAATCCGAGGCCTCCGAAGTAACAACACTCAAAGACGCCTTTGGCAAAGCCACAGATGTATTCGCCTCTGTTCTTCCTAATAAAAAACCCGGTGGCCGTATCTTCATCGGATTTCCTACCATGCAGACGACAGGTGCTGGCATGCACGTTTCTGCGCCTTCAGTCATACCCACTGTTGAGAGAGAAGCAATAGATCTAAATGCCCGGTGGGTGAGGTCTTGGAATGTCGAAATTCTCCGCGCGGCAGGTATCATTTCACGACTTGCCTTTGCCAACGAGATGGGGGATCTCAGTCTCAGGCTGCGGCGTGCAGCAGATAATGGAACAAAGATCTCCAAAGAAATCATTGCGAAATTTATGCCAGAAGCCCTTCATATACTAAAAACGTTTACTTTTACAGATTCAACGCCCAGTAACCAAGTCGGGCAGATCATAGAAGAGGCATTCTGGACATGCTTCAAAAAGGCATCCATTGAAATGTACTCAACTCGAGGCGTTCTGCAAACTTTACAGGTCCGGCTTGGGTCCGATGAGCTGAATGGATTTGTTGACAGCATTCCAGTCGTCCCTAAGGACTTGCAAGAATCCCCCTTTGTCATCAAACTGATTGACTTTGGCCTCATATCGCACATCACGGTGACGGATGTCAAGCAGGAGCTCGAGACAAAGGCTCTCACTAAGAAGCAAATGATGACCTTCATCGCTTGGGCGGGAAAGAAGAGCTTGACCGGAGAACTAGATGCTGGAAGCAGGTCAGCTTTGATAGAGGTGGCAGTCGCGACATTGAGCGACGAAGGCGATGACCAAGGCGAGATCATCGCTCTTGGGAGCATCAAGAATTACCTCAACACCTCCAAGATCCCGTCAAATATGCCACTGCCTCCGACAACCATACCGTTTGTCTTCACTGCCAACTCCCATGCCGCCGAACTTCAAGCTCTTGGCTGGGACCCGCTAGAAATTATTCCTTGGCTGAGGTATCTCTTGGAAATCAGCTCTTCAGGGCATGTAGACCAGAGCATCACGAGGTCATCTTCATTCGCGGCTCAAGTGTTGACTGTCATTTCCAAAGGCTGGGACAGTCACCCTCAAAGTCAGAAGCCGATGCTAGTGAATCTACTCCAGACACATGCGGTTGTTCCCACAAAGCAAGGAATGAGAAAGCCAACTGAAGCCTTTTTTCCCTCCGTCAAATTGTTCGACGACCTCCCTGTGATCCAGGGGTGCGAGAAAGTCAAGGAAAAGTTCTTGTCCGCCATCGGTGTCCGCAAGACTGTTGACCTCGAGACTATCTTTACCAGACTATTGAATACATCTGGGGAAAGGGGGCAACAGAGATGGAGTCACATGGAGCTTATCAAATACCTTGCGTCAGTTCAAAATGACATTCCCAGTGCCGATCTGAGGAAGCTCAGGGAATCCAACATTTGCCCTGCTGAGGCTGGACCTAAGGGCATGGAACCAACTAAAGCAACGACCAAGTTATACAAGATTTCGGAGCTGTTTGAACCTAAGGATTCCCTCCGTGCTCTCCGACTACCTATCCTCCAGTGGCCCGGGCCCCCAGGTAGCTTCCGCCCGAGCAGTCTAGAGGCTCGATTTTTGTCGCAGCTTGGGCTTCGACCACACCCTTCTGTCCCTGAGCTCGTGGACATGATGGCGTCGGACGAAGAAAATTTGAGGACTTCTGCAATGACATACTTTATCGAAAATCACCATTCTAACCGTTACGTGTCTTTTAATGTTGGCGAGAGCCGGAAAGCCATTCTGCCTCTGCAGGGAAGCACGCAACTCGTTTCACCCTCTGCTTGTTTTACAAATGAGAGAGCGGCAGTACTCGGCTTCAGCATTTTGAGGAGGGACTTGCATGATCATGCGAATGTAAGTATTTGGTGTGCTCGGGTGATTGCTGAAGGCGACTTGCTTACTCGCTTTAGAAATTTGGTGTTGCCAGAGATCCGCCAGTAGTAGAGTGTGTCAATCGTCTACTGGCTAATCCTCCTAAAGATCAACAAGCTGCAACCACTCTATTCGGATACTTCGCTTCTCGTATCAGTGAACTTGGAGACAACAGCTTAGCCAAGCTGAAAAACGCTCCCATTGTCCCGGTCGCACGAGCGACCTTATCCCGGTCAACAGAAAAGTCAGGGTCCAGCATTTTCTTCATCAATCCTTCGCGAGCCTATTTAGGCAAGTCCTCCGTCTATGGAGATATTTTCGACTTTGTCGACTTTGGACAAGATGCGAATGCCTTTCTCTTTAGATGCGGAGCGAAGAGTGAACCTACCAAACTGGAAGTTGCACATATGGCGTGCAATGAGCCGGTGAGGCTACTTAGTGTGCTCCAGAGCCCTGAGAAGTACCTTAACCTGCTCAGGTCTCTAGCTGAAGCCCAAGCGGCCTTGCATCGCGATAAGGACCTCTGGAGAAAGATGAAAACAGCGCCATGTCTCCTTGCATACAAAGAACTGGCTGCCCCTAAAGATAATCTCATTGACCTGGATGATGATGATGATGAAGCACCTATCAAACAGTACCAGCTTGCAAGTGCCAGCCAAGTTGTGATTGTGGATGATATTATCAGTTACCGACTATTCAAGGAGCACCTCCTCTGTGCGCCTGAAGATGATGCACTAGAGAATTTCTACATGCAGTTGGGTGCGCAGAAGCTTAGCAGCATTGTGCAAGAAGAAGTACGGATTGGACCACGAACCGAGAAACCAAAAGCCACGACGGGTTTGCGGAAGCATGTCCTCGAACGATCCAAGATTTTTCTTTATGAGTATGCGAGCTACCGCCGCGACGCCATCAAACATGACACAAAGTGGCTAGAAAAGAATCTCCTGGTCGAGATGGTCCGTTCTGTGGCTCTGAGACGCACACTCAAAGGTCACAGCAAATCTCATTTAGAGAAGAGATCTGCGGCAAGTGCTTTTGCAAATAGCTCTTGGATTCTCTATGTCGCCGACGATGGACCCCCTGATATGTATCAGATCGGTCAGGCTATATGCCAGATG
Organism: Calcarisporium arbuscula; assembly: GCA_009828645.1. NCBI lineage: Eukaryota > Fungi > Ascomycota > Sordariomycetes > Hypocreales > Calcarisporiaceae > Calcarisporium > Calcarisporium arbuscula. The sequence goes on along the minus strand of WBSA01000029.1, from coordinate 361,631 downwards.
CTTCTGAACAGGCCCAATCAGCAGGCTTATCTGTTCTTTGAGCCGTTCCTGACCCTCGATCTGTACGGCTTACGAGCTCGAGGGTACAATGTTGACCGTATTCTTCGTGCCAAGGCAGCCGAGGCTCGCATTGCTGAAGAGGAGAGGCGGAAAGCACTAGAGGAAGAACAGAAGAGGATTGAAGAGAGGGAGCAGTCTTGGGGCCAGGCTGGTAAACCAAGTACTCCGAATAAGGCTATTGAGCCTCCACAAGCTGCTGAGGCGGCTCGCCAAGTCGCGAAAACGCCTGAATCCAGTAATCCATCAATGCCTGGGGCTTGGAACTCACCGGACGACCCGTCACCAGACAGGAGCCAACAATCCAAAAAGAGCAAGAGCTTATTCTCAACACTCAGTCGTCGATTTGGTTTTGACAATGATGAGGACGAGGAGGATTCTCGGCAACCCCATCAACAACAGTTTACAGACAAGCCTCCACAGATTGGCCCGATCGCAGGGGGCAGTCAAGGTCAAGGCGCGGGTCGTCCTCAGCAAGACGACGGTAAGGTCACAAACCCGGCAGTTGTCCAGCAAAACCTACTCAATGCAGTTAATGCAACACGGGCTCATGGCTCCGATAATGTGTTCAGTCAGCCTTCTGTGAACGAGGTAAAGGAGCAAGGGACATACTGCGACAAGACTCCCGCCCAAAATATCACTTTTGCGGCTGAAGCGTCAAACGGTATGAAGGTATATGTATCAAAGGACATGAAGATCTCTCCGGCAGAGTTCCTTTCGACGAACCATGTCGCCATCAACACTTTTGCCACGTTGCTTGTTGAGATTGGTGGCATCTACTCTTTGGCGCCGCGTGTGTTGCACATCTACTATGATGAAACAGGTGGAACCATTGCATTTAACACTGGAGGTAGTATTTTCTGTAACTTGAGGTTCTTCCTCCAGCTCCACGCCCCGCTAGATCAGCGACCGGGGGGCAAAGCAGAGGCAGCGACTTGGTGGTGGGTTGTGTTGGCGCATGAGCTGGCTCACAATTTGGTGTCGCTGCACAACTCTGATCACAGCTATTACACGTAAGACACATGTTATAGACTCAATACTTATGTCACATAACTAACGTCTTTTAGGGAGTCGTTTATTCAGCAATACATGGGCAAGATGGTAGCAAAGATGGCACAGTGGTCGCAGAGCACTGCTCCGCCGTCTGCCCCGGATGCTTCCCAGGCTTCCCGGCCGTTACCTCCACCGCCACCGCCTTACACTAGAGATGCGATACAGCGAGGAGTGAATGGGCATTTGTTTGGTTAGACGGTGCATGTTAGATGGAGTTTGGTAGCACGGTGCTTACACGAGTTAGATTAGATCCTCACAACTCCTGGTTATTCGTTGTGATAATACATGCATTCTACTCGTTATCTGAAGCGATTTTGCAACTCTGCGTGCTTACGAATACAAACAAGTTGTCTTGCCCATCCTTAAGGCTTAGGAATTGTAGAAAGCTCGATAAATATTGTGACAGTGTAAGTTGGTAAAATTGAGATCCCACAAACACCCGCCTAGACCTGGGGAATACGGCAAGAACTTCGGCGATGAGATAGATATTGAATTCGACAAATATTCAGCAACTAAATAAAGGCAAGAAAATAATCGCAGGAACGTAATGCAGGCACGTTAAAAAAATAAGAGTATTCGATGGTGACCACAAGAGGACTCTAGGTTAGTCAGTCTCGGTCCGCATGTGACTAATCACGTGATCAAACTACCAGCTCCAGGATGTTTCCCATAGCAGCATCACCACCTCTGTCAACCCGAATGTGAAGGTACTCGCTCATTCTGCCTCGCAAGCGGCCACCAAACCCCCAATTCGCCATACAAACACGCCAATTATCCTCCAATAAACGCATACTGCACACCCAATTGCCCGCCATGGTGCACCGCCTCGCCTTCTGGAGCTGCTTCGGTTCGGCCTTCCCACCCTCTGCACCCCTCGACCCTTGCCTACGCATCTAAATCTGCAGGATGTACTGACCCTTGACTCTCCGTCTCACTTATAGGCCTCGCCGTACGATTCTGGCAAGTCGGCATCGAGATGCGTCCCTTCTTCAACAAGTCCTCGTTGTGGGCGTACCCGGTCTACGCCGCCGGCGGCGCGAGCTTTGGATACTGGCTGCAGGGCGTGGACGACAGGCAGACGGCGACGCTAAATGAGCGCAAGGCCTTTTTGCTGGAGAAGAGGGCGCGCAAGGCGCAGAGGGATGCGGAGCAGGCGGCTGCTGAGTCGTGAGGAGGTCGAAGGCCGGAATGGGAGAAGAAATACACATCGGATCTGCGGTGAGGGAGGGGTTTGTGGCAGACGATGGGATTGTACATATACGTTGTTACATGGGAGAGTAATACATTTTTACCCCGTCAATGATGAAGCTTGTGATGTTGAAACGAATTGAAGCGTCGAGGGTTTCCTGGAACGGATGACAGCGAAGTGGATTGGTGAACCAAAAAATCTTCGCGTCACTGAAATATGGCTTCGAGGAAGGAGGATGAAAAGCTGGGATATGCAATGGATTTGTATTATCTCGATCTATATCGCTTCTACAGTTCCTCCAGTTTTCTAAGAATTGCCGGCACAGACGTAGCCGAGGTGTGCCCTAATTCTGTAATTACAACCGAGATGTACTTGTCACGAGTTGTGTCGAACAACAAACGGAACGCCTCGTCCGTGTTTCTCTCTGGGTCGATCTCGTTGTAGGTCAACGAGTCGATTGACACGCGCTCAGTGAAGTTGATGGTCTCGCAGAGCGTGACTACACGAACGCCTAGATCCGTCGCCACAGTCGCGATATCGCAAGTGCCTGCCCTGGCGTACATGGCGCCGTTGCTAAACATGGCTTCTGCCGCGAAGAGCACAAGTGTAGACTCTCGGATATTTGTGCGGAGAGCACCAAGGTCAGATGAGTAGATAACGGGGATACCAGCGGCAGAGAGCCTTTTCGCGTGGGCAATCCCCACACGCTCAAAAGGATCATCCACAAGAATGACGCGGAACCGCTTCCCGTCAGCCTTGGCCTGCAAGAGAGCCCGCTGCACAAGGTGATGGTGTGCATAGGTCAGCACAACGTCGTCATCGCCAATCATGTCCACGGCAGTCTTGACAATGACAAAGTCGGCGAGCGTTATGCGCTCGTGGATGAAGTTGTCGATGGACTCGCCGAGCAGCTTCTTGGCGTCAGAGTCGGGCAGGTCAATGTCGATCTTGCTGATCTGCAGCTTGAGCCAGCGGATGGCGTTGCCCATGGAGAAACACATGGGGCGGCATGCTGTGAGGTATTCGATCTGAGGGTTTAGGATGTGGGAGGTGAAGTGGCGCGAGAAGGTGGTTCCGTGAGGGGTGGTGTAGGAGTCAATGACCTATGGGTGACAAGCGTAAGCAAAAGATGTCCGTGTAGAATATTTCCAAAGAGACAACAAGACAAAAGGCCATCGAGAGTCTGTGGTACCTTTTTGAAAGCCAGGAGAGTCGCCTCCAGCCGCGTGATGCTATCCGTCACAGCGAAGCTGCTCATCTGCTGGCCTAGCGCCAAAACCACAGGGTTCACATCCTTGTCCGCCTGTGTAATCTCGACCCTGCGCGCCATGGACAGATGGCTGAAGCAATCTGGCACTGCCGGCTTTGCCTCCTTGAAGGTTGGTGGCACGAGAACCGACCTCGACCCGCTGCGAATGTGCTGAAACTGCGCTCCGAGGTGTCCATCCTGCTTGGGCTTGCCCTTTCCGCCCTTGCTGTCACCCGATGGTGCGACCTGCTGTGGTCCCGGTGCCGAAGGCGGAAGCGTGGCTTTGGCCTGTGCCCTTCGCGCTGCCTTCTCTTCCTTGGCCCTCTTTTTCAGTTCTGCGCCGGATAGTTTCTTTTCGCCTGCGGGTTCGCCCGCAGCGGCTTGGCCTTTGGGTGCGTTCTTGGCTGGGGCAGCTTGGGGCTTCTTCTTGTCTGCCGCCTCGCCTGCCGGGGCAGGGTTGCCTCCTTCGGCTGCCATGGGAGGCGGAGGAGTTGTGCTCGAGGTGGTTTGTCGGGTGGAGGGGTAGGGTGGAGGTGCGAGGCTCTCTCTACTCGCGGAATCTACAAATGACGGGCGAATTGGCGGTTGAGCCGTGTCGGAGGGTGTTTGATCTTTGGCTGGGGGGGAGCTGGGCTCGACAGAGCTGTTGGTTCAGCGGTGGTGCTTGGGAAAATCTCGTTGAAGGAGCGGACGAGAGGTTGAGTCACTGGAAAATCATACAAGGAAGAAGAGCTAGGTGGGCTGGCTCGCCCCGCGCTAAGAGCCGCATTCGTAGCACTACCGGAGTGGTTGAGAGCGAGAAGAATCACGAAACTCGCGACTGGCCTCTGGCATCTACTATTTTATTTTAATTTTTTGTCTTGTTTCTAGACTAGGCAGTGCAAGAAGATAGTCGTCAATGGCTGTCGTGACGCTCAGAGTTGAGAAGAGGCATCCACGTGCGCTTAGATTTATTCGAAATTTTTAACTCGCATGATTACGCTTCTGCTACCTTCGAAAGAAAATATTGGCGCGACGAACTTGACTAGACGTGAGCAGCATGGCCATCTACTATGTATCTCTCAAGTGAAGGCCTAGCTACCCATTCACAGCATCGATGCGTAGGTCGTACTGATCCTCGACAGGACACGAAGCTATCCCCAGACAACATCAGTGTCGCCTTCCGACGCGAATTTAGTACTGCTCAAACTGTCGAGACGTGATCGTTGCACTGACGATCCGAGCCTGCGCGAATAGCTTCGTCGTGTCATTACGGCGGGGGTTACAATCACAGACACAATCCCTTCTTCATGCCGGCCCACCAGGAACCAGCAAAATGAAAGGAATAACGAAAGAGGTTCCAAAGATTCCCACACCAGAACGCGAACGTTACCGATGTGGAGTGGTCAGTTGTATAGTTTTCAACTAGCAAAATTCCTCTCTCAGCATATAGCTTCACGGAGAAGGAAAACGCCCTTGCACTTGGATGGAGAGGAAAGGGAGAAAAGAAAGACTGAAAGGTTTGGGGGCATGGCGAGGTTTTATAGGTCTGGTAGGCAAGATTTTTCTGGCCGCCTTAGGTAATCACTCTTCCAGCCTGAGGAATCTGCGCGCACGTAATCTTACTAGCGCCTTATGTGGTGAATTGGAGCGGCTGCAGTGGTGCAGCTGGTGCCTGAACGGCTGGGTGCTGCGGCCTGGAAAACAGGGCTATAGTTTGTGTTGGAGAAGGAGATGCGGGCCAGAGTTACGAATTGTTGGTCGCAGGAGGAAAGTATAACTTTACGATCTATTGATCGACTCATAATTACCAAATGGTGACTCATTTGAATACGTGTCCTCTGCTCATGATGCACTGTCAGACTGTATCCGTGCAGTTGCCAATATTGCGACGCACTGTGGCCTGTAGCTGTTGATCAAAGCTCTTCAAGCCTCTGCCAGCCTCCACTATTCCCGTCGAAGCGTCTAGAGCCTCACCGGCAGTCCTTACATTGATTGTCCGCTGTCCTGGCCCGTGGCGGTGGTCTATTATTGGTCTTGTACCCGCCAAACGCAAATTATCGTGGCATGCTCTCGGGGCTGAAAACCACAGGCGTTCTGGACCAAGCTTCAGCTACCGAACACGACGATGCAGATGCAATACGTCTTCATAGCCACCAATATTATGTCGGTGGAGGCTGACTTGGAGACTCCGGAACAGTGACTAGGATGTTTTCCCGCCGTGTCGGCACGATTTGCCAGGGAAGCACGGCAGTGTCAACTGCAGCGGAATCACAGGATGTCCGAGATGTGCGGGATACCACAGACCAGGTTCCAGAACTCCCAACAAAGTTGGACGCCACTTTTCTGTCTCGGCGAAACCCTAATTCTTGTCCCTTCAGCTGGCCCCAGGGCTTCCCTGGAGGTGTGGATCTTTCCTCGGCAGTCTTGTGCACATTCTATATCCGACTGCCTGCCTTTACTAATTGACTGTGATTGTCGGAGGGGTTTGCGAGATCGGTTCACGGATCAAGTCTGTGCAAAGTACTTCGTACGGAGTACATGCTGCAGCGCTGTGTGTAAATATGTCGGATCCCCAGACCCTGCGGAGATCGGCTGCGCTCCTCGTCGATCAGTTCAACATCCAGGTTAGTGGTACTGTCGGTCTGTTGGTGGAGGCGTCCATCGCTGACAAGATGGCGGTTGGTTGTCTGCTGTTTCTTTTGCCAACGCAACGTGCTCGTGCCCCCCCTCCAACCTCAACCCTCGATGCCAGCTGCCCACGAGACGCACTCTGCACTCTAGTGCATGCATTGTGCGACCTCCTCATGGAATAGGCGTGTGACACACAAAGTACATCGGGCCTATCTATGGCAGTGATGCATTGATAGGCCAGTAAGTTGGAATCGTGGCAGCAATCTGCAGCGTGCAATCACAGGTACGTCTGTCTGCTGTGGGTATCTACCACGCGACGTAGATGATTTGAAAATGGCAATTATTGCTCAATATCGAGGCACGAACCCCCCTCCAAGCAACTGATTGGAGTTGGCATTTTGGCCTCATATTGGCGTTGTCATTTGCATGACTGCGCGATGGCCACAAAGCGTGCCTCCCTTCGTTGCTGCGATCCTGCTCTCGCAGCTCCAGCCGCCTCCTACCACCTCGAGCCGCCACCTTCCACCGCCAGCCGCCTCCTCCCGCGCTCAATCGCTTCGGAAAACAGAAAAGGTTGGGCATGGCATCCGTCCAGCAACTCGGGCCTCGCCGCCCGTGATAATCGAATCGTATCATGCTACGTGGATCGCATCCCGTCCCTTTTGTGGCTTTAGTGTAGCGGCACCATCCCCAACAGAGACTTGCTAAAAAGAAATTAACCCGCCGTGTCGGTTGCATGCTGGCTTGGGGGCGAGCTGTGGCGCTGAATACCAAGCGTTCTGGGATGCCTCAATCAGAGACGTTACCCACAGGTCGGAACCGAGGTTGCATCAGGTGGGGTGGTGGTAAGTGTAGTTTGGTTATAGTGCAGCACGTCTGTCTGGCATCTAGCACATCCATTTGATGGCTGCACAGTCGCTGCTAATGAGCGATGCATCAAAAGTGCCAGTGCAACATCAATCAATCTTGGTGGCTGAAGGGGTATGCGTCGTATGCATTGTCGGGGCCAGTCCGCCATTGCTCTGGGACATTGGTGGGATCGATCCCACGTTGAAGAAAGCGGCAAGTGCGCGCGCGGCGGGACGGGCGAACTAGAACAAGCGACGACCGACAGAGCGTGGAGGCGCACGGGCGTTCCATGACAGCAGAGCCACTGAGCATTCCATGTGATGTGAACGAGTGAGTGAACGAAAGGGACTGCCTTTTCGGACGCTGCATAGACGCAATCTGCCCAACCCACGCTTTGTTGAGATTGACTGATTGATTACGGGCCCAGCTTCTCGGACTGTGTTCCCCTTTCGTCCTGGTTTCAGCGCAAAGAAGCGCGCTAGAACCACGCACCCTGAAGACCCTGCCACGAGTTTAAACGTGTATCCCTGACTCGCAGTACCAGAGTGCTGCGGTAGGTGATCCGTTGCCTGTACGGCGCACTGCAAATCAGTCCAGGGTTTAGAGTAGACATGCGTCTCGTGCAATTCATTGGTAGCTGGCATGACATTGTCCCACAGTACCTAGGCGGGCATGAGCGGAAAGCTGAGGGCAGACATCTTGAATGCCTTGAAAATGCGTTCCACAACTGCGTGGGAAGTCCTCAGTACGGCAATGAATCCGTTGTTCACTTCCTCCTTCAGACCGACACAGTAGCGACATGTTGATCTTCTTACCAACCAATGCCTCATGGTGTGCGCCGAAGAAGAAGAAAAAAAAGACCCTTCTTCGTCATTGAATCACTGCCATCATCATCACTCTGATTCACTCTCCGTTCAATCCGAACGGCGGAGCATGCACTTAGAAGCAGCGACGCAAGTCAGAGTGGAGACAACGGGGTTTTGCAGCGACAGCCACAAGGCCTGTGCATGGTTCACAATATCAATATGGCTTGGGCAATAGCATATACTGCCTCGTACGGAGAACGAGGAATAGACATACGAAGACAGACTGCCTCCTAGAGAGCCAGGTTTTCAGGGATAAGAGGGTGGTGTGCGCCTTGAGAGGAAGCCAACGTCGAGGTCCCTTGTAGAGTGCTTGAATGCCAATGTGAACACAATGTGGATGGTGATGAGGAGAGCACCACCACTCTGAGGGGGGGGTGTTTCGAGCAGAAATTGCCAATTCACAGCTCTTAGTCTGATGAACAATCGCAAGTCGGCGCCCACACTTGTTTGCTGGTGTCCCCACCACGAATGAACAAGTCGAAGTGCCACTGGCGGCGCATTGGGCAAGGGTTGGACTAGGCGCTCCAAGTCCCCAGGTTTTCGCCATGGGTCCATCTTGGGCTTAGTTATAATAACCAGCAATTTCCAGCTCGATTTGATGTAACCTTGTTCCAAACTCCTTCAGTTCATTGATCCAGAGCTATTCCACACATTGCTAATTCACGTCACGGTCGATGGGTGGCTCGCATCTTTTTGCTCTTCCGTCATCGCTTCTTGTGCCGACAGCCCCTGCTCTTGCTTGCTTCTCCACACTGGCCACCACTGGCTGACAGGTTGATCATCGATTCTTCTAGTGAGACCAACGGGGGACTTTTGTCAGCGCCCTGACTGTAATCTCCGTCGGGGAGTATCCGGTTGCACAAACGCTGAGCTTCGGCACTGCGATTGCTAAATCAACCAGGCGTGAGGAAATTGGATGGAGGGGCAAGGCTCACATATGCAAGAGTCGAGCATTCCAGTCGCGAGTTGAAAGGAAAGGAAAGGAAAGGAAAGGAACAGGAACAGGAGAGGAGGCGACACGACTGCGGGCAAATCACACCCAACGGCCTGGATTTCCAGGCTTGACCCAGACGCTCGGTATCACCCCCAAGAAAGTCTAATTGCCAACAATTTTTTTTGGCCCCAGCGCAAATGTGCGGCATCACCGCCAGCATCGCATACCCCGCCCGTCGTGGCATCCATCCGTGTCCCTATTGTCGCTGCAACGCCCCCGAAGCCGCGACGAATGGCGTCGACGGTCTGAACCACGCAGGTACTACCACAGACATCCCCCTCGGCGGCGAGGATACCACAGACACCCGAGGTACGGAGACTATCAACTGCACAGAGGAGACACCATGCGCCAAGGCCACAAGCGACGTACCGAGCAACGCAGACGCAACCATTGCCAGCCATGCAGGTCTACGCTCCAAGCTCGAGGCCTCAATCGCTATCCTGAACCACCGTGGCCCCGACGAGTCTGGCGTTTGGATTAGCTCTGACGAGAGCGTGGGCTTGGGTCACTGTCGCCTGAGCATAAACGACCTCACACCCAGTGGACGACAACCTCTCACCAGCGACGACGGTGAGATTCATGCTGTTGTGAATGGGGAGATTTATGACTTTGACCGTCTGCGCAAGCTCTGTGCAGATGAGCACGGATACAAGTTTTGCGGTGAGAGCGACAGCGAAACTCGTCATAGCTCTTTACAAGATCTACGGCGCCCCTGGGTTCTTTGAACATCTGCGAGGCGAATTCGCTTTCGTTCTGTACGACGAGCGCGAGGGCGCCAGAAGGGTCATTGCCGCCCGCGACAGGTTCGGCATCAAGCCTCTGATCTGGACCAAGATTGATGGCAGGGTCCTCATTGCGGCAGAAGCAAAGGCATTCTTGCCTTTCGGCTGGAAACCAGAGTGGGATATCAAGGCTCTTGGTACCTCCACCTGGCAACTAGGCGAGAAAACGCTCTTCAAAGATGTCAACACCTTTTTGCCAGGGCATTGGATGGAAATCACGGAAGAGGGGTTGGAGTTGCGGCCCTACTGGCTGCCAGAGTATCCCGACAAGGTTAGTAACTATTTCCTAGTGCTTGCAGCTCGCTGAAACAACTGAAATGGAGGTGCATGTGTGGCTAAAATTGGAGAAATACAGAGGGTAGAGGATAGGCGGTCTCTAGACGAAATGATCACCGAGGTTCGCCAGCGCGTCATCGAAGCCGTCCGACTACGACTGCGGGCTGATGTCCCTGTCGGCATCTATCTCTCGGGTGGCATCGATTCTTCATTTCTGGCGGGCATCGTTACCAAGCTCGTCCAGGAAGAAGATGTCAAGCTGGGCAGCCAAACATCACGTCAAATAAAGTGCTTCACCGTAGGGTTCCCCAAGGAATCTGGTTTCGATGAAAGTCACATTGCGGAGCGTACGGCTCAAGACCTCGGCCTTGACTTGCACACCAGAATACTGACCGAGGACATTTTGGCCGACGGATTTGAAGCGACGGCATATCATTGCGAGCAGCACCACTTTGACATGAATACCATTGCCCAAGTACGCCTTGTCGGATATGGCGAAAGAGCACGGCATGAAGGTTGTCCTGACGGGCGAAGGCGCCGACGAGCACTTTGCTGGATATCCGTACTCTCCTATCGAATTCCTGCGCGAGCCCGACTACTCGCGGCCGGAATCGCTCCTTGTCCAACACGACGAACTGCGCCAACTCATGTTCCAGGCGACCGATAACGAGGTGCGAACAGTCTATCGCGGTATTGGCACCAACAGCGAAGTGAACAAACTGCCAGACTGGTCACATCTTCCGGAAATCAATAACAGCAGCGCACCAGATATCTTGACGGTGTGGCATGCTCGACCCATCATATTCACACCATGGATGCAGGAGCGCATGGCGAAGAACGATCACCTTGCCACCTTTCTGGACGCTTTCAGCGAGGAGGAAAAGGTCAAGGTGCGCGAGCGTTGGCATCCGGTAAACTCGTCACTGCATATGTGGGCTCGCACAGGACTCGTCCACGTCTTGTTGAATACATTGGGCGATCGCGTCGAGATGGCGCACAGCATTGAAGCTAGGACACCGTATCTCGACCACCACCTCACTGAATATGTGAATAACCTGCCGCCCACCGTCAAGGTTCGGCCACACGACGAGGTACTGGAGTCGCTCATGGCGTGGAAGCAAGGCCGCGGCGAACTGGGGCACAGCGCCCAGCACGGCTTACAGGGCGTGTCAGAGAAGTGGATTCTCCGTGAGGCGGCGCGGCCATTTGTGTCCGACGAGGTGTACAGGCGGAAGAAGCTTCCCTTTATGGCGCCTACCCGATGGTCTCGAGATGGAGCGCTAAAGAAGCTTTTCGACAGGATCCTAACCCAGGAGGCCGTTGAAGGGTTGGGCTTTGTGGATTACAGGGTGGTGCAAATGGCCATGGCGCGCGCATTCGGCGAGGATCTGGAGTCGGGACCCTTCAGAATGCTGTTGAATGTGGGTGCGTGGGTGACGATTTCGCAGCGCCTGGGGGTCAAAAAGGCCGAACCTTCAGATTGGGTTATTTGAAGGAGAGCGCAAGCCGCCGCTTGGACCTCTCATCATGACATCAACGACGACGATGACGATGACGAATCTCTTTATTGCACGTAATGCTTGCGGTTTAGGACTGTCTAATTTCCGAAGCGAAGAATGTATACTAGCAGAACGAATTGATTATTTCGAGACCATGTGAGGACACGTATATACTAGCCTTGTAATGTGCTCTTGTGCGATATCAGACATGAATTAGACTCCGGAGTGTGGTGGCTCCAGGTGAGTTATGCACACACCACGCGGGCCGCCCCCTGCGAGATCTGATCCCTCACGGCCCCCAAAATTACTACGGAGTACAAACAGCTCCAACGCTATTCCCGCGTCCAGAGATCCGGTCTCTGGGATCGAGGGTGCAAGCTTTATTCCGAATTAGGTCATTAGAAGTAGGCCAGCACCACTTGGTGGTAGCTGGTTGACATGACAAGGCCAACTCACCCCATGCGCGATCCCAGTGGAGAGAGCTGTGAGTGTTTCTGTTTGGGACGTGTGCCTGAAGTTGACGACTCTATACTTGGGTGGCTTGTATAGTTGAAGGGTTTTTTTTCCTTTTCCTTTTTTTTCCTTTTTTTTTTTTTTTTTTTTTTTTTTTTTTGCAATACTCCTGATGTTTATTGAATGTGAAGATGAATTGCCATGTATGACGGGGGTTCTCACTCGAGGCTGGTAATGGAGCCGGTAGATAGCGAGCACGCGCCTGCTACAGCACCCTGGCAGGTACCCCCAACCGCTGAGTCACAGCGCCTAGATCGGCAGTTGGCTGTCATCCAGCGCCTATCGCCGCTGCACTACCATCCATCACCGCCTCTTCACCCCAACGGGCTTTGATAAGAAGCCAGCGAGAGCCGCCTCCTTCGCCCTCCCACATATACCTCACTACCAAACCATGAAATTCACGCGAGCATACTCCTCCAGCCTGAGCGGCGCCATCCCGCCGGCCAAGGCGAAATATGTGCCTACGTCAGGCGTCTACCCCAAGGGCTTCTCCGCCTCGGGCATCTACGTGGGCGTCAAGCCTGGCAACACGAGCAAGTCTGACCTCGCGCTCGTCACGTCTGACCGCCCCGCCGCTGCGGCCGCCGTCTTCACCAAGAACAAGTTCCAGGCTGCGCCGGTGACGTTTAGTCGCAAGGTGCTGCAGACGAGGGCGAACACGGGTCTGCGAAGCGTGATTGTGAACTCTGGGTGCGCGAACGCCGTGACCGGTATCGGGGGCTTGGAGGATGCGGCCAAGATGGCACAGACGACGGACCAGAGGGTTGGGGCGGAGGATTCGACGCTGGTGATGAGTACGGGCGTCATTGGACAGAGGTGAGTTGTTCAATTGGCTTCCTTGGGGGCTTTTCAACCGCAATTGAAGAGCGAACATGGGCGCTGACAAGATCTCCAGGCTACCCATTCAAAAAATTGTCGATCACATTCCCGTGGCATGTCACCAGGCGGGAGACTCGCACAAGCACTGGCTCAACTGCGCAAAGGCAATATGCACAACCGACACCTTCCCCAAGCTCATGTCTCGGTCTTTCGAGCTACCCTCGTCGCCGGGTGTCGAGTATCGCATTGCGGGCATGACCAAGGGCGCTGGTATGCTGGCCCCGAACATGGCCACGTTACTCACCATCCTCGCCACCGACGCACCAATTGCGCCCGGCATCATTGACCTCGTCGTGCTTCGACATGCCGTCGACCGGTCGTTCAACTCCATCACTGTAGATGGCGACACGTCGACCAATGATACCGTGGCGCTTTTGCCAACGGTGCAGCAGGCGGTAAGGAGGTTTCCTCTGAGGCATCGGCCAGACTATGACGCGTTCAGGACGCTGTTGACTGACTTCGCCGTCGACCTGGCCAAGTACATTGTCCGCGACGGAGAGGGAGCCACAAGTTCGTCACACATCCGCGTTGTCGACGCTGCCTCAGCGGAGTCCGCCGCCAAGTCGCTCGCTCCATCGCCCTCTCGCCCCTCGTCAAGACGGCGCTGTACGGAAAGGACGCAAACTGGGGCCGCATTCTGTGCGCTGCCGGCTACGCTCTCATCTCCATCGCCCGGCCAGCCCATCAACGACGTGCCAGAGATTGTGCCAGAGCGGACAAACGTCTCATTCATCCCCACTGACGGCTCACCTGAGTTGAAGCTGCTCGTAGATGGCGAGCCCGAGAGCGTCAACGAGGAGCGCGCGAGCGAGATCCTCGAGGCGGAGGACCTGGAGATTTTGGTTCGCCTGGGGACTGGCGATAAGAGCGCGGTGCACTGGACTTGTGATTTCAGTCATGATTACGTTACCATTAATGGAGATTATAGGACCTAAATCGGATGCGTGCTTTTATCGACGTCGAGGCTGAGGTAGATGTGGCTGAGCGTGCTTTTTCGTCCCGTGACGGTGGAATCCAGCAAGACGGTGTTGACAAAAGTCATAGATATAAAAAATGGTCCATGTACCAATTATGTTTAATATTTATCTTTGCCCTAGAGCAAATTGACATCAAATTAAATAACTCCAACACCACATATATGTTGTAAATCCCCTTGCCATAGCAGCGGTCGCCATTCGCCGCTACGCACTCAGCGTCCCCTTCGTGCTAGGCATTCCTCCTTCCTTCCCCTTGACAATGGTCGTCGCCGCTCGAAGCGCCAGCGCCGTGGCCTTGAAAGCGCTCTCGGCCCTGTGGTGGTCGTTGTCGCCGCGGATGCAGTCGACGTGCAGTGTGATGCGCGCGGCCTGTGCAAAGCTCTGCAGGCAGTGGGGCACCATCTCGGTACTCAGCTTTCCGAGCCACTCGCGCTTGAGGCCGAGTTCGATGACCGCGTACGGACGGTTGGAGAGGTCGACCACGGCGCGGGAGAGGGCTTCGTCGAGGGGGGCGTAGGCGTACCGAAGCGGGTCACGCCGGAGAGGGTTTCCGAGGGCTTTGGCGAAGGAGGGAGCCGAGGGCTATGCAAACGTCTTCGGCAGTGTGGTGGTCGTCGACTGGGTTGGCCAACGTCAGCTTCTCCAACATTGCGATTGATGCGATTGGGCTGCAGCCAGAGGGTCTGAAGGGGAGCTTACTGTAGAGAATCACCCTGGCAGTTGCAAGGACATGCTCCAGCCGGCGTGCTGGCGAGGGCGTGGAGCATGTGGTCGAGGAAGCAATGCCCCGTTGTTGACGGAGATGGTCTGCGACTTGCTGGACTGGAGGTGCGTGCTCTGCGCCCTGGAGGTTGAGGAGGGAGGGTGGGTGGGTGTCGGGAGGGAATGCGGCCGCCGTCAATGTTGAGGGCGAGGAGGATCTTGGTCTCGTTGGTGTCGCGGGCGAGGGCGGCCCATCTCGCGGGTGAGGCGGAGCCCATTTTGAGGTTGGATTGAGGCGTGGGAGTGGGTTTCGACGATTGATGGTTCGATTGATAATTGACGATTGTTGGATGGCAACGGTGGCGGCTAGTGACTGTTGTAAGTTGAGAGTTTTATTTGGCGATGCTGTGATTGGGTGTTGAGGGAGCTCCTGTATCGGCGGGATGGTGGGGCATAGCGAAGCCATGAAGCTATTGCTAAACTTATATGGCACCCTTTACCCTGCCACTGGAATTAAAGCAAAGCAGTCGAGCTTCTATGGAGCTGAAAATAGGGATATATACAAGTGCTCTTATTATTATTAAATTAATTCAAATTAATACTTATGCGATTCGCTTTGCTTTTCTTATATAATATGTGATGAGAGGGAGTGTACATCCAAACTACTTTTAATTAATGTGCGACCAGTGAATGTAGCTATGCGAATAAAATCTTGTACATGAACTTCTAGATACCTACCACAGAATTGAGGTCACTGACAATTTCCCACCGCGAGGGCAAGAATATGCAGGTAAAGTATCATGACGATGTCCAATATTTGTGACCTTCACCTGGAAGTTGGGAAGACCATTCAGTCTTTGCCAACCTTCAGCCTGTGGTCAAGAACCCTTATTGCCGCCTTGCTTACGCTGTTTCTCCTACCTCTACACTGCAAGAAATGTTGGAGGAATAGATCAGATCTGAAACCAGTCCGTCGGATCTAGAGACCTTGTTCCTACGCTTCGATTTGATAGCCCCAGCCTCATACAGTTGTGGACATGAAGAGGATGTGGACCACGGGCTGGCTGCATTTGCGATACAGTAGCCTTGCTGTAAACGATGGGCTTGGCGTATGATGGCTGTGTCTCAGTTTCGCCACAGAATCCCGTTTGATAAAACACCTCCTGAACGTCTGTCCTATAGTTTGTCGTTGCAGTAGACGGAATATGTGGACAATGCAACTGTGAAGTTGGGAATTGGAAGCCTCCTTATCATAGCACCAGCCCAGTGACGATAGGCAGTGCCAGGCGCTACAGCTACCCCGCCACTGAAGACACCCCTGTAATTAGCTGCCGCTCCAGGCTGATTCATGTTGGCTCCATGACGACGGCGCGTCTCGAGGGGCACAGCAGCATCACAACAACGAACCAAACATCATCTCAACAAACTGCGGCTGAAGGACATCCAGCCAAACATGCCTCGACCCTGACCGATCGACCACCCTCTCCTATATCCTCTTCTGTTTCTCTTCGTCGCCTCCCTCCCCCTTTACGACCCGATCAATGCTTGCAGCTGTACGAGACACGCGATGGAAAAGTTTCTTAGAGAGTGGCGCCAGGATGCCCTCAACAAGGCCCAGTACGAGTCGGCCATCTTCATAGGAGACAAGCTTCTGGCTTTGACTAGTGAGCGCTGCGAATCTCCCAGTTCGAAGCGCTGCTGACCGTTGCATCTTCTCAGACGACGATAATGACGCCTTCTGGCTGGCCCAGGTCCACTTTGCTACGGGCAACTATACTCGGGCACAGGCATTCCTCGCCAGGCAAGACCTCGTCACGCGCAACCCATCCTGTCGATACCTCGCCGGCCACTGCCTCATCAAGCAGTCCAGATTCGAAGAAGCCCTCGCCATCCTCGGCGACCGAAACCCGACGCACCTGATAGCCAACGGGGCCATCAGTAACAAACGCAAAACACAGGCCCGGCAGGGTCGAAGACGCGAGGGCAGCATCGACGAGGAGTCGGCGAACCGGCGGTTCGAGGCGGCCATGTGCTTCCTCCGCGGCATCTGCTACGCTAAACAAAACGCCTTTGACCGAGCCAAGGAGTGCTACAAGGATGCCGTCCGCATCGACGTGCAGTGCTTCGAGGCCTTCCAGCAGCTCATGAACAACTCGCTCCTCTCCCCCGACGAGGAGTGGCAGTTTCTCGAAAGCCTCGACTTCGACTCCATCAGCGTCTCGGGTGACGCGTCGTCGTCTCAGGAAGCGGCCGACTTCACCAAGATGCTCTACACCACCCGACTCTCCAAGTACAGGAACCCTGCAGCCTTTGAGACGGCCTACGACTCTCTGTCGACGCACTACCGCCTGGGCGCTAATCCCGACCTCCAGCTTGCCCGAGCTGACTTGCTATACACGCAGTGCCGGTACCGAGACGCCTTGGCCATCACGAATGCCATCCTGCAGGAGGACAAATACAACTTTACGATATATCCGGTTCACCTTGCATGCCTCTACGAGCTGAGGATGAAGAACTTGCTGTTTCTCGTTGCCCACGACCTCGCCGACAGCCACCCCGAAGAGCCCGCTACGTGGCTCGCTGTCGGCATATACTACTTTTCCATCGACAAAATCGCCGAGGCTCGCCGGTATTTTAGCAAGGCCAGCATGATGGATGCGCATTTTGGACCTGCGTGGATTAGGATTCGCCACCACCTTTGCGGCGGAGGGAGAACATGACCAGGCGATATCGGCATACTCCACGGCGGCTCGGCTCTTCATGGGGACGCATCTGCCGCAGATCTTCCTAGGCATGCAGAATCACGCACTGAACAACATGACGCTGGCTGAGGAATTCCTAAAGACGGCCTACGGCCTATGCAAGACGGACCCGCTGCTCTTGAACGAGATGGGCATAGTCAAATACCACCAGGACCGGCCAAAGGAGGCCATTCAGTACTTCACCGCGGCGCTTAAGATTGCCGATGATATTGACAGTGACCCAACGGCCTGGCTCTCGGCGCGAACGAACAGAGGCCACGCCTTCCGTCGACTACGAGACTTCAAGAGCGCGTGCGACGACTTTGACGACGGTGCTGAGACTGGGCGGTAAGGACGCGGCCATTTTCAGCGCCAAGGGACTCATTTTGATGGAGCTGAACCGGCCAGAGGAGGCGGTTGCTGTCTTGCATCAGGCCATGGCCATCAACCCGCAAGACAGCATCGCCACTGAGCTCCTCAACAAGGCGCTTGAGAGGACGGCAGAGGCAGACGGCGATGCCGAAGAGGAAGCGGAGGACCTGCTGGCGTTTGAGCAGCAGCTGGAGCAGAAGAAACTAGAGGCCTCTCACAGGATCAACGGTCGGAGAGACGGCGGGCGGGGGATGATGGATAAAGGAAAGGGGCGAGTGGGGAGGAGGCGGACGATGCTGGACGATGAGGAAAAAGTGGAGAGCATGATGGAAATGACTGATGACGATGAGTGAGGGCATTGCAGCGGCTGGACGGGCGTCTAGGGCAAAGTTGGACAATTCCATGAGTGGCGTTCAGGATTATTGTGGACATGGTGCGTTTGCGGCTTGACGAGCCTAACGGCATTTTAGACGTCAGCATCAGATATCTACCCATGAGTTGTATACTATACCAATGGACTCATTGCATTCCTATGTTTGACGTCTTTGCTTCCAGTACCTGCTATTCTCTGGATAGACGTTCGCTTGGTGATTTGTCCCATGGAGTTGACCATTGCGTTAGGTAGTCCATTATCTTCATGGACGGTCTCTCCTTTCTATCCGATCTAGGCTTCCCACTTGAAAGACTACTGTACACTTCTCTCTGCTGTCTGTATCTTGCAACCAGCCAGCTAGACATACAGTGCTGCCATTGCGATGGGGAGGGCATCTCGAGTGAAGGAATGGAGGTGCCTTGCCTTTCCGGAGAGAAGACATGCCGCCACACATATCCGTGAGTTTCAAATGAGTGTTACTGCATTAAGAACAGAAATGGTAGAGATAACAGCAGGTCATTTCACATCGGCAACTCGCTTTGAGGAATGGGACCCCCTGACTAACTGAGCACCGTTGATATGGCCAGGGGAAGTACAATCCAGGAAGCAATATCAACCAATTTTGGGGCAATGATGAATCGATAGTCATAGTAACAAGGCGCAGATAGAATCTATGATAAAGCATAGTCAATGTTAGTAAGGCAGAGAATGCAGCTATATACAACCTTACTTCGTGGAACCTGACTGAGAACCAGTCCTTTTCGGGAAACAGAGCCAACAGAGCCAACAGAGCCAACAGAGCACAACAAATCCACAACAGGAAATAGATAAGATATCCGGGAAAATGTCGCTTGCCTAGTGTAGCTTCTGTCTGCCATCTTGCATGGCTGTCTTCTCCTGCCGCCTTGGCACGCCCGTCTGCCTGGACTGTGTCCCCCGTGCTCCCAGACTCTTCTGAACACCGCATTATATACCACCCAAGATGGCCAATAACAGGCACTTTACTACCGACAATCGGGCAATGGCGGGAGATGGCGCCGGCTCTAGACGATGTGCGTACCACCAGCATGCGCTAGGACGTGTATTGGGTTGGATGCCGCGCTGCTTTGTGTGCATAATCTCGCCTTCCAAACGGGTAATTCTGCTTTTGCTCCTCCGTGCTCCCCGGATCTCCGCGTCGCCTCATTCTATTTCCCATTTCTCCTGATAACCCTGCAAGATGGACAGCACCCCAGACCATGTTAGACACCAATGCGGACGGGCTGTAACATCGCCGCGGCATCACCGACTTATCGGCCTCGGGAACCTGGTCCACCTGGCACCCTAGCCCCGTCTGTCATCTGGCCCCTTGTACATCTGGGCGCTTAACATCACGGTATCAGACGACTCGGGGCGTGTCGACAACGCCCGTGCCTAGTTAACCGTCTCTATAAAACCTTTGCCATGGCGCCTCCCAATGCAATGTAGGCAGGCATGTCAGCGCGCGGCAGCTGCTCTCCCAGATAATCCCCATCCCCCAACCATGGCTTCCAAACCCGCCGACCATGGCGTCGGCTCTGAAGACGATCGCGAGCTCGAGGCCGCATGTTACAAGCGGGAGATGCCCCGTCGCTTCTCGCCTTACTCCCTCGGCGCCCTCTCCTTCACCCTCACCTGCACGTGGCTAGGGACGGGGTCTTCGGTCGGCATCTCGCTGACGGAGGCGTCATCTGCCGGCACGCTGTGGGCTCTCCCCATCGCTGGATTCATGACGCTCGTGGTGTCGGCGGGCATGGCGGAGCTTGCGTCTGCGTATCCCGTTGCCGGGGCGCAGTATTACTGGTCGTTCATGGTGGCGAGCGACAAGTACAAGTCGTTTGCATCCTTCTTGTAAGCCCGCCGAGAGCCACCCGTCATGACTGAGCACCGTGGCCGCTTGTTGCTAATCTGGCATGTCTACCAGCAACGGTTGGATGAAGCATCATCGGGTGGTGGCTCGGGTCCAGCTCAGTGCCAACTTTGTGTCCTCCATGTTGCTCGACATCGCCGTCGCGTGGTATCCGGACTACACCCCCAAGCCCTGGCAGCAGTGGCTGATATATACGGGACTCATTTGGCTCGCAACGTCAATCAACATCCTCGCGTCGGAGTGGATCCCTCGGTTCAACTCGACGATCTTTGTTCTGTCGGCCCTGACACTCAGCTCTACGGCCATTACTCTGTTCGTCGTCGCTCGGGACAACCATGCATCCGCCTCTTGGATGTTCACGGACACGTCGAGCCAAAGTGGCTGGTCGAGCAACGGCTTCGCGTTTATGCTCGCGGTAGGGAACGCCGTGTATTCATTCCTGGGAAGCGATTGCGGCGCCCACATGTGCGAGGAGATTCCGAACCCGTCCAAGAACGTGCCTCGGGTCATGCTTTACCCTCTCGCCATGGGCCTCCTGACGGCGTTTCCCTTTGCCGTCAGCTTGATGTACGCCATTACAGACCTGGATGCTGTCCTGCACACGGTCACTGGGCTGCCGCTTCTGGAGATATACTTTCAGGGAACCGGTTCGAGGGCGGCTGCCTCGATCCTGATGGCCGTTTTTGCCTTTTGCTTCTTTGCCAACCTGGTGGCTAATGGTGAGCTGCCTAAGCGAAGAAACGTCAATCCGTCCTGAGCTAATAGAGCTAGCCACAACCTCATCGCGAACGCTCTGGGCCATCTCCCGTGACGGAGCAATGCCTTATTCCAAGTTTTGGATGAGAGTCCATAATACCTTCAAGGTGCCGGTGAATGCTCTGGTTCTATCTGCAACCTTTACTTCGGTTCGTTTAGCCACTCTTGATGACATGACATGGCATGACGGAGCAACGTTAACTAAGAATAGCTCTACGGCCTCATCTTCCTCGGCTCCACCAGTGCCTTTTCCTCCATGGTCAGCGCGGCCATCATCTTCCTTCAAACATCATGCGTGATTCCACAGGCGATCCTGCTCTACCGCGGGCGGGACCGGGTTCTACCCGAACGATACTTCAATCTCGGAAAATATGGAACTGTCATTAATTCCGTGTCAGTCGCCTGGGTGGTGTTCCTTGATGTCTTGTACTGCTTCCCTACGGCTAGGCCGGTCACTGCGGAGAATATGAGCTATGTGTCTGTGATCACGGTCGGGCTCGTGGGCTTTGTCGTTCTCCTGTGGTTCACCACTAAAAGAGGCACTTTTACGGGCCCGTATGTCGACTATGATAGGATCAACGCTATGCGGATGGAGGCTATCCATGGTCAGCCGGTAGATGCTGTGGTGACCAGAGAAGACAGCAAGCCGTTTAGCGTGAGAGAGGAGTATAAGAAGACAACATAGTAGTGTGGCATACACTTCTAGCGACTAGCTAGATAGACTAGGCAGGTGTCTAGATAATATCTACGTATGATTAGTAGCTAGGAGCCATCCCTGTAATTATTCACATGCGATAGAGTATAGGATCACGCACCGTAGCTAGAGCATGCTGAGTGTGTCGCCCTTATCCTTGACTGCTATATGCCATAGGATACTTCCGTCTGAGGCAAACTAGATCGATCTAGGAAGGCAATATATGCGAACACGCAAGATTTGCTTGCAGCAGTAGAGACACGTGTGAGTCCAACGCCATGACACGACAGTATCAAGTCGTGAGCAATGATGAAAAGAAGTACTTTTACTATTCTCACGTTCATTGAGCTGATAGCTGAAGAGAAGGCGGGGAGAGTTTGTCTTAAATATAGGTGTAATTGGTGTTGTATTCGGCGTTTACTGACTTGGTAGCTTACATGTAGGTGAGCAGGTGCGTTCATGATGTTTTACACACATATCACTCTAGGTACCCCATGGTATCTATACCCTTACACATCCTTGCAGACCACCTTTCAGCAGTTTGCCTATATTAACTCTTACAATTCTGACCGTGGTCGACCCCATCTGAGGACCCTCCTGTAACCGTTCTTAACATCCCCCACTGCCTTTTGACATGTTGGTAAATCGGACAATCCGTTATTATAACCTGCAGTATTTTTCTGAACAAGTTTCAGCATAAGCCCATAATGTCGACTCTCGAGATTACTAGTGAATAGGCGAGTGATTTGTTTGTAGCATCTATTTCTTGCGCCGCCTCTTTCTGTGTAGCCTTATGGTTCGACCTACGCTTTACAGCAATAATCTCTGTCTCCAAAGAGCAGTCGTGCAAAGAAGGTGGTGTGGTTCGCGGCTTGGGATCGTCGGCATCAGACGCAACATCTGCCTCGGCTGGAGTCAGCGACCAGTTTCTGGTTTAGTTGGTTCAGTGTTATAGCCGAGAGTATGCTTGTGATTGTCGTAGGCCTTCTCCATTGCCAGACCAAAACATGAGTACGTCCGATTTAGCGTGTCAAATATGCTCATATCCTCAATCAGGGCGTGAGTCACTGGAGTCTTATATCACCCCTTGAGTCATTTTATATGCAGGAGTCGAATATACCCCATCCTGTTAACGGAACGCGCCTCGAGAATCGGCCTTTGTTTCTCTTTGAGATGTCTCGGCAAATAGCAAATACTTTAGTCTCCGGAATTATCAAGAGGTCATACTACCAAGACGTTTCACGGAGAGCTGCAACATCTGTATTAAAGAATAGTCGCAGTGGTGAGAACGAGGGCACAGGATCTACCATGACTCGAAGGACTGAAGAGAGGGGAACTCCTGTGCCTTGAAACTAACAGTGTTATGCGGGTGGTTGGTTGGTTGGATGTGTATGCAACATGAGTGCATGAACCATGCATAACATGACGTCCAATGTGGACGGAGAACTGATCCTTGAGTCTGCCACTATTCTCCCATGTAAACTGATATACACGCTCGCAAGGCCTCCCACCCCTATAGCATTTCATCGCTCGGAAGCTCCCATAACAGGCCGACTCCTGTCGGCGAGAATCAGGTGCCAGCCATAGTTACG
Source organism: Calcarisporium arbuscula (assembly GCA_009828645.1). Classification (NCBI taxonomy): domain Eukaryota; kingdom Fungi; phylum Ascomycota; class Sordariomycetes; order Hypocreales; family Calcarisporiaceae; genus Calcarisporium; species Calcarisporium arbuscula. The sequence continues at coordinate 338,717 of WBSA01000029.1, read as the reverse complement.
ATTATCGCGATGAAAACAGCAAGCATCAAAAAGATGCATGGCAAGACTGGGGCTCGAACCTAGGAGGATTGCTCTAGCAGAATTGACTTGTCTAAATGAGAAGATGTGATATCTTAAGTCTGCTGCCTTAACTAACTTGGCTATCTTGCCATCATATCCCATTGACCGCGCCAAGACTACAACTAAGTACTCGAAATCACTTTGTAAACACAATAATATTATTTCATGATCTTCATAATGGAGAGCCAAGATACCTCATCAGACCTTGCAGCTTGCAACAGCTTTCTGGCACTTCCGACTCTACAGCCACTAGCCCTAGTCGGTGTCATTTAGACTTCTTCCGTAGCTTCAATCTCTTGACCGTGCTGTCCTCTACTCGACGAGTATATACTAAAACCGTTGAGCTGCTTGGCTGGTTCTGTTTAAGCCGGTCTGGTTTGACGCGCGTATATCGTCTACGAGCAGGCAATGACCCCTGCTTGTGCTACTATGCCGAAGTTCAAGGACGATCAATCAGCCACTCATCCAGGGCGTTATTGAACCACTTGGCGTCTTGCAATGGGGCAAAATGACCGACTCCAGGCAGGACTACCAAAGTAGAACCTGGAATCATGGCCGTGATTTCATTCGAAACCTCGGGTCGAATTAGCTCCTCCGAGTCGCCAGTGACGATCCACACAAGGGGCCCTTCGCTCGAGTCGTGGCGCGATGTTGTGATTCTCGAAAAGTCCTCCGCGGTCCAAGCAGGATGAGATGCCTGCATGGCGGTGACTTTGGCCTTGAAGGCGTCAAAGTCTTCAGGCGTTGACGAGATGGATTGATACTCGTCCCTCATTCTGCTCATCAGGTCGGACAGAAATGGCACTCGATCAACAACGTACGGATTTGCTTGATCCGGCTGATAGTTTGCACCAAATGCAAATATGCGCTTGACTTTGGCAGAGTAGCGCATGGCCAACGAGAGACTCGTATTGGCCCCGTCCGACCACCCGACAACGTGAGCAGCTGCCACGTCGAGATGCTCAAGAAGCGCAACGACATCATCGGCAAAGAGCTCGTAGGAGAAGGGCCGTCCAGCATCGTCGGTTGAGCGTCCGTGACCCCTAGTATCCATAGCCACTACGGGATATCCCCTCTCGACCAGGTGTCTGATCTGGATCCCCCACCACCGCGAGCTGATCTTCCCACCGTGCAGAAACACCACCGGGGTCCTGCCGCAAGTCAAAGGTGGCCCGTACAGGGCATACCAAAGCTGGCAGCCGTTGACACGGGCTCTCCCCCAGAACATGGTATCCGGTAAGCTTGGGGTAGGCGGTAGGGTTTTGGACCGCGGCTTTGCGTCTTGCGTGTTCTCCATTGCGGATCTCAAAGTTGAAAAGGCGTCTGACAGTGAATGTCCATACACAACTACCCTGTCTATGAAAGTAAACTGATTCTCTTCATCCACGGGCTCGGGAGGATGGGTCGGAGTCTTCGGGACACCTTATAGTTCGGGTTCTAGTTGTGTTGCCGGCCAGAAGACAACGCGGGTGGGCGGATGAACTATTACTTGCACGTTATTCGCGGATAAGTCAGGTCCGTGATTACGCGACCGGGGCTGCGCGCGAAGGCCGAGTCTAAAATAGCCTCAACCCTAGCATATTCGGTCCGCAGGCTGAGTCTAAAATAGCCTCGACCCTAGCATATTCAGTCAGCGCAGGGCGGCAAGACCACAATTCCAACTGGTATCTGCCGGATGCCACAACCGCTAGCGTCTTGTGTGGCAGGGGCACGCGATAGCACCGACTATGGACGTTGCGTCTTACTCCACCAGCGAGGTCAAAGTGCCGAAGGACTCAAAGGCATTAGTTTTTTCTCAAAGTGCTTGTTTCTAGTGGACAGTAGCTAGGTCCGGTAGATGGTTGAATGAGCCGAGAGACCTATTGAGCTTTCATTTCTCACTCTTTGGCTCTTCCCTTGGCTCGGATCCTTTCGCCGAAAGGAAGGGTTGAGGTATTAGTACATATGATCACTCTCACGGAAAGCAGGCAATGATGATGAAACAAGTACTAGTCGTAGTAGCGTTAGTGGAGGAATAAGGAATCAAGGCATGAAACCATCTTCATGGCTGTCAACATTGGTTATTTAGCCGCAGACAAGGACCCGCAATAGAACAAGGCCTCTAGATTTGAGCAAGAGTATGGCGCGACTTATGTTGAACTTAGGGATACTGGACGAATTGACACGGGCAGTGTGCAACAGCCAGTGTTCCATGCTGGATAGGTCTATTTTATAAGCTCCATCGACTGTTGATTAATCTGTGCCTTACACTGGTATCGATTCCCAGTGGCAGGAATAGAAAGACTTGGGCCTCACCATTGTGACACACCCAGAAGTAGACATCCAATCTGATGGAACGTAAGCTGAGCCGTCATTCCAAGCGGCAAAGCCGAACAATTACCCTAGCAGGAGATTGCAGGCCACACAAGACTTGGAACATACGGCCGTTGCCTTTGGAATCTGGACCGGACAGGCGGGGAAGTTTCTCCTCTTGTGATCGACCAGACTACCGATCAAAGGATCTGCGGAATGTCTGGGATCCAAAAGCTACAGCTGCCGCAGATCTATCACAGTCCTAGATGCAGCGTGCTTAGTGTTCACCATTGGTTTCACCCTAACCTATGGCTGTACCCGCTCCGTGTCCCGCTCCGATCCGCTCCGATCCCGCGCCGTAAATTCCGCACTGTAAAGCCGCATCCTGTTCCCGCCACCGCACACACACCGCTCTACCCTACAATCCCGTGCTATTATTCCGTACTAGAAAGCGTCTTCTACATTACCTTGATGTTGATTAAATCGGTAGGCCACGGGGCAAGATTGACGGCATCGGTGGCGGCGGTAGGTAGAGCGTCTGTGATGCATAACACGATGCCCCTTAATCATGATGTCAGTTTTGGTCGAAAGAGTGGTGTGTATTTAAGGATACACCTTTGTACATACGGCTGTTGGAGAGCTGAGAGGTAGAATCTCTTGGGAAATTCGACCGGCAGGCACACTGCTTGGCTAGACAGTGCTAGAGTAAGTAAATTACCACGCGAAGAGAAGAACCAACCCTTGTCACCGGCAAAGACATGGTCACTGCTGAGAGCAAGTGATCCACGAATGGTCATGAAATACGATGTAAACGTATTTATCGGAAGACCCCAGTAATAGACTACACTTGATTGAACCCGAAGCTGATGGATGAAACCACGAGTCAACTGTTGGACGAGAGTTCGATGCTGATTGGAATGTAGGATACTACATTTTCACAATCTGTTATTACGGCCCACAGTGTCTACGGAAACCATATATAGGAAAGACGAATGTATTTGTAATTGCTTAATCATCCCGAAGTGTTTGAAGTAACCCACAACATCCTGATTGCTATTCAGCATGGTACTCAACATGCTGCCGACACCCGCAAGGTTGGATGGGTAGCACAGTTTTCGTCATATTTCAGTCCTCCATAGAACCCGTGGCAATAGAGCTACCAAAACTCTTCGGCAAGGCCCTGCGCCTTTTGCTATTGCGTGCCATCGATATCTTATGCAATGACTCCAAAATCACGCGCTTGTAGAATTGTCGCCAGCAGCTCCCTGGGCAGCAGACCAAGCTGCAAGACGCACAGGTTCAATCCGGGGACCAGGCCTCCAATGGGCTCCTGTCCCATCAAGCCGGATCTTCCCCTCTCTCTTTGCTACGCCAAAGTTAATCCTCCATCGGTCTTGTGTTCCTTTCCTCTTTTGGCAACATCTAGGTACTGCTAGCACCCTCTCACCGGTGTACTCTGCCGGGTCTACCTTGAATGGGAGCACTTCATCAGCATAGGCGCCACCGTCGTCATCCATCTCGATAATATTGATCTGCAGGACTTCTGGAATCTCGTCGTTGGTGGGGACGAGGTGATCGAAAGTAACGCCTTAGTAGTCAATTTTGCTATTCATTCTGTCAGTACTACGTGATAAACAGTGATGGTAGCATTGCTGGTGAGGTGGTAGGCAGAGTATGAAAGTGCTAGGTGATATTTACTCACTTCAAAGGTATAGCACCCTCCATTACCCAGCCAAGGTACTCATCACGAACAACGAAATCTCCAGCCAACTCTTCCGGGCGAGGGTCTCGTTGATAAATCTTGCTAAAAGCCAATCTTGCTAGGCGAGGCCCTGCAGCTTGCGGAAATCCATGGTCTCCGATGGTAGTATGCCATTGCGCCTCGGGCACAAGCTTTTTAACTGAGACTAGTGGGCCTTCGATCTAGATCCTCAATGGTTTTTCGGGTGGAGGTGGGTGGTGAAAGTGAGGGCGAGGCCCTTGGATGCAGGGCGGGATGTGAAGCTCGAGCGCCGCCATTGATTCGACATCTGCGCGCACCAAGTTAGCCCGGTGAAGATGTGTATTTACAGCAGTCGGCGCAGAACATGATTCAAAACTATTGCGGCGATATCTAGTCAAGTGCCATGGCTAGTTTCTCAACGAAACTCTGTACCATTCAAGTATTGAAGCCTTGTGACGTGGGTTTGGTTGAGCATATTAGCGTTAGGCAGCCACTTGTATGGTAGTATTCTTCCGGGCGCATTGTCTCTCCTAGTTGCTGCAAGGGAAGCCTCTTGGTCCGTGTACCTTGTGAACAATCCCGATGATTGCTGTTATCTCACTCCGAGTAGTGGCTCTGCACGAATTCAGATACGTCTTGGACGTAGGGTATAATGTTGGTTGATTTTGGTTTGTGCGACTGTAGTGTTATGACTGGGTTCCTAGCCGAGTCCGGCAGACGTCGATAACGAGAGGAACCCCTTCTCCAACGTGGGGCCCAATATATTCACCTGTTAGTTTACATACTAGAAATTCCATATAGCTATTCGTGTACCAGTATCGCAAGATTAGATGAGTGATTTATCCGAATTCGCGGCGAATCCTCTTGGTTATTTCAAGATGGCTTGAACAGCACCGGCATCCCCGGTGCAGGCAACTTTAGTTCAGCCACTGGTAACTCTAGTTGTATCACTGTTTAATCGTGGGAATAACCACTTCTTGTCGCATCGTAGTACTATGGAATGGCAAGGCGGAGATAGACGGGGACTCATTTGGTAACTTTCGAGGTGTGATGCATGACCCATTGCTTAAGAACACATTTAAAGAAGGGCGAGTATTTGTGTAAGACTATTGATAAATCTAGGATGTTCGAATAAAACAATCCTTTTCATTCAGCACTGGCTTCCCATCGATGAGTTCCTGCTCTACGCCGATTCTTGTACTTTGATTTGGTATGTTTTATTCTTAATGTCTGCCCTATGAATACATCCGCAACACTAGCTCACAGGATGGAATCGAAGCACAGATATTCTTCATGGCTCCATCTTTAGTGAAACCTGTGAACTTATGGACGGACTGCTCATAGTCTCGGAAACTCAATGGTTTTGTCAATGCTGTGCTTGTACCAACTTCCTGCTCTGGGTTCGTCTGTAGAGATGTGAGTAAGAAACTTGTATCTGCATATGTTTTATTACCAACTATTGGATGAATGGCACTGACCCACGGATCTAATTATATGCGTCGTCACAGTGTGTATACTTTTTAGAAACACGATGTGTTAAGGTGTATTATTATGAATATGGAGCTATATCTAGTACATTAGGTGTCGGAATCATCATATTTGAAGGTTGCTTCAACTATCAAAGCAGTCGTAAATTACTGGCATCTCGAACACTTCTATCTCAACCACCGACGACACCCCCGGCCCCAGGCCCTCCAAGATAGATATAACTACCCCATTCTTCGCCTGAGTTAAAGTGCGTCTCAAGAGTATACCGTTTCGGATCATCCACGCCCATACCCTGCGAGCCATCGTAATTATAAGCTTTGTTGTTAGCTAAGTACTGAATATTCTTAATATACGCCGCCTTGCTGCGTCCCTTGTTCGCAAAATTCCCGCTGCCCATATCCGTAGTGGTAAGACCTTGCTCGCTCTGGTAGACCTCGCCATACCAGCTCAGCTGATCCGACTTGGATTCGAGCGTGATGTCGGGGCTGTTTCCATTTCTGGTGAACAGCTTGGCCGGATAGTATCCCACCCACTTTCCGTTTACCCCAAGCCACCAGTTGCTCTGGTATTTGTAGTACTGGATGCTCAGATCGCGTTGCACACCACCGACAACGGAGAGGGGAGTGAGCTCCATGCCGGGGTAATAAGTGGTGTCAATTTGGATGAAGCCTTTGTAGTCAAGGTTCCATGATTGTAGGTAATCCTGGTATTGAGTGTGTCCATTGACAGTGAAGAATATGAAGAGGTGAGGATTCTTTTGCTCTGACGGGAAGTTAATCCAGCCAGCCTCGAGTGTCTGCAGGCCCGAGCCACCAACACCAGGGACACCATTTCGCACCACGGCACCTTGCAGGAGGGAGAAGTCATTGCTGCTCTGGACGTACGCCCTGTACATGCTCAACGTGCCGCTTGTGGCGAGTGAGCTGACTTTTTGGCCAGTGGTCGCGTACCAGTGACGGCCTGCGTACTGGCGGCGGGTAATCCGAGAGGGCGGCTTTATCGACTCACGGCCATGGGGAGGAGGAGGAGGCTTCTTTGGTGGCATATTCCCACTCTTTCGGGCAATGGGCACAGTTCCCCTAGGCCCGGAGTGCACATTGCGCAAGACGTTGAATTCAGCCACAGGGGTTAAATCGTGGCCGGTGGGAGGGTGGGGAGGGGGACTGGCGATTTCGTCGCTGGTCTGCGACTCTATGGCGATCCAGTCTATGATTTGGCCGTTGGGAAGGGTGACTGTCTTTACGATGTTGAGGCCTCGGTTTGGGATGAAGCTGGCTAGCGTGAAGGGGACTAGCAAAGCTGCAATGGCTATATTGTAGATGGAGAAAAACATATTTACACGAAGTCTCTAGCAGAGAATGAATAAATAAATGCGATAAATGTGAGTGTATGAAGCTGATGCCCGTCTTGCGATCGAGGAAGGTAGGGAGCCTCATTCCAACTTACTCGAGTCTATCTATTCATATTTACAGTCAAAGATAGGAGTGTAGTCTTATTGGTATAGCTCAATTCGTGCAGGCATAGTTGAAAATAAGGTCTTGATCGGGAAGGTCTCGAAGAAAATGGCGATTAGTTCAGGCGCGATGATACATCACGACAGGCAGCTACATGTCAGATAAGCAAGTGGCGTTGATCACCTTGACACGGTCAGTTGAATATCGAATGGCGAGAGTCTATTGGTAGTCGTCGCATCAATTTGTTGGACTTTTGCGTCCAAGTGGCTGGCGATGATGTGATCCCCTAGGTCATGCAGCGCAACGTGGTTGACATTCGCCGGCGTGTTAATCGGACTACCAAGTGCGAGCTGTCAGGCGGATACCTGAACCAACAACGCGGGTAGGAAGGGAAGGTTACATTATAGAAGTGAGGTATTAGTCTGCAAGTTTGCCTTTTCCACCAGGCTGTTGTCTAATAGCTCTCTTCACGGCTCCTTTGTTGGTGGAAGAAATGGCGCCAGTTAGGTTGACGAATACCCGACTGCTGACCTTTCTTTTTGTTTGCTTACACGGCTGAAACTGAGACATACTTGGGTTTGAGGCAATTTGGATTTCCAGAAGATCGACAAAGCTAGAAACAAACCGTTTCCGCCCAACAACGAATCTCGGTTATCCCTGGCCGCGATTTCACGATGCGGGGATATGATAAGCGAATGTCTAGGAACAATACCCTTGAGAGCACTATAGTAGTTTCTGACTCTTCTCTTGGTAGATGTAGGTCTTAGTGTTGTTATTTGCTTATTACCTCGAACTATGGGCAGTGTGTTGGTTCCGATCCAACGAATAACTTTAGCACCACATGTTTACATTGTTACTTGCATTCATATGCTCTACACATTGCAACCAGGTGGGTGTAGACTCACCTTGATGCGTGATCTAGCCAGCGATGTATGCCTGTCAGCCAGCCCCTTCGCGCTTCGCAGAGAACGGTTTACGCGGCTGCCGCGACATAAATTCGATATACTACACATATGCCTGATCAGCAGCTGTGTTCAGTGCAACGTCTTTAGTCATGTACAATCACCTGCAACCAGTAAAGCCTTCATAGGGAAAGCCACTTGCATACTGATGGTGTTGGACTATGGCCCGCCCGGCAAAGCGTCGCTTCCGAGACCTTGACGCAAGGCCTGCCACACCGCCCGCAACCCTGCCCATCCACTCAAGGCTATCCGATAATGATGGCAACATTGACCACTCTCCTACCGACTACTTGGCGCCTATTGGTAGGTGAGCATGCATGTCTTAGGATGCGTTCGGACGGAGGGACACGTGCCTATCACACGGCAGAGTACACGGCCAAGACCCTTGGTGAAACAAACACCTGCTGTCGCAACCAACTGAATAATGGAATACAGCACCTGACGAGGTGTGTATGCATTAATACTACAGCTTTTGGTGCGAGAAAAGGCGGTTTTCAATCCTCTAGCCTCATCCTCTACAGACTCACCGCTCTGCGACACGGCCTTCAAGATGGTTGAAACCGGGGCATAGCATCGCCACATTTACTAGCGGTGTAGAGAAGACCAATCCCGCTCTTCCACGATTGAGCTATACATGCTTGTCTGAGCTGAGACTGTCTCAGCAAAGGGACCCGGCCAACAGTTCAAAGACCACGCGGAAGCTGATTGCGTCTGCCTTACCTAACCTCCTTGTCTTACTTGTTTGGCTAAAACTGCACTCACCAACATGTTTTGTCCAAATCTGGTTGGTATAAACCCTCACCACAAATTCTACACAAGGGCTGTCACGTTTGCTGTAACAATGGTAGAGCAAGACAAACCTCTTTTCCATACATCACATGCGAACCACGTGTCTAATCTATATGTATGTCAAGCCGTCTTGACAGAAGAGCCCTCTACTGCACCCATGTCTCTCCAGCCCCCGCTGTATTCGCCCATTTAGCTGGGAAGGTGAAGAAAGGCACCACTTCGAATAGCAATTACCCTGTTGGAAAATGTTTTGTCGTGGTGGACTTTCTAGAATCAACTTCCGTGCTTCCACATATCGGAGCTGATTCGCTGAAGTATCTCTTCCTCACTTCATCTAAAGGCTTTGTGATAGGCTGACCCTCGTCTCGCGTCATGGAGTATACTAGCGTCTTGCACTTTCTGGTGCTCTGGGATATATTAAACGGGCAATTGTAACTTTTCGGCGGCTCGCTCTCCCTGCTCCGTAGTCGAGGCTGCGGAACTAGGGCGATAGTTTCACAGTAATTCAGCCGTGACGTTCGGTCTCTGTCAAGATAGCAAGGCATTGAACTTTGACCGTTTTTACAGTAGTTGAGCTTTGCTTTTCTGCCGTTGTATCGGCTTTGTTGCTTAATACTTCTGACTCTGAAGAATCCAAGTAGTCTCTGAATAGTTAAAGCCCCTCCATTTGATGAAGTTGCTGCTGTGCTTTCCATGCTGATTCCAGGGTATCTCGGCGGCCCACAGGTGTGTGAAGACTGGTTGATCCATTGATGAAGTGGCAGGTCTTAAGTTCTCTGCTGAGCCCTAGAGAGGCTGAGAATCGTTAGGATGTGCTGATAGATCCGAGCCGCTAATGAAGTAGGGTCACGCTCTCCCTATTCCCCTGCAATCTTGATGCTATGCAATCGAGCTTTTCCTATCAACAATAATTCGTACGTAGTGCTCAAAACGACTGTCGTTCTCCTTTTGACGAATTCACGCAGCTCATGGAGCTGCAGTTCCGCCCACAGTGGTGCAAGGCCCTGCAGAACCGCGTATTGAAAGTCCTCAATGACGAGATAATAGTCTACTTATCTACGTAAAAATTTATGTTGAGCCTGTTCAACAGTAAAGCACTTGAGTGAAGTAGGAAATTATATTCATTCTATCTACTCTATTTGAGCCATTGACCAGTCTAATTGCTACCTTACTAGAGCTGTGTTACGCACGCCATGTCCAAAAGCCATGCATTCTGAGCAGCTGGTAGCCGCCATGTGCTGACAATAGCGACTACAGGCCATGTCTAGACAAGAAATCAAACTTGAGTTGGAAGCCGGCGGTTGCGTTGTTGTGAAGCGGCAAGGCATGGCCAGTGTTCGGCTGGAGGGCTACTTCGATGTCCGTGGCGTGAGGGTAGGTTTCATTCAAGGCAGTCAGGTTCGCCAGCCCGTTGCAATTGCCTCTGCAGATGTAAAAGTCAAATTCTGGCAACAGGAACTGTATGGGTGCCTTGAAGGATGGCCCAGGGTTTCCAATGAGCGAAAAGGCTGACGCGAACTCCCCGATGGGCACGGGCTGCTTGATGTTCACTCCGTAGTCGAGCAACTCGGGTGTGAAGGCAGTCTTGGGGTTCCCACCAAAAAAGATGTTCTGGATGCCACTCCGCTGGCACACAACATAGCCACTTGAGCGGTCAAAGCGAGGGGATCCCGTGGCGGCGTATTCGACGCTGAAGGAGGTTGAGCCAGCGCTGGCAAGGTGCTGGGTCAAGAGATAGCCCGTGATGATGGCTCCGTCACTCAGGGGCCCGTACCTAGCAATGAATGCGGATGTAAGGAAGGACCCGAAACTGTGACCAACGTGTACGACCTTGCCTGGCTTTCCCGGGGCCTTGAATGCGGCATTGACGGGTTTTTCTTGTGCGGCAAAGCTAGACAGACTGCCATTGCGGGCCATCAAGGTCAACTGACGGAGAATCTCCAGCTCGAGGGGCGCCTGGACCACGGTGTATGCGTCGGGCTTGTCAGATTGGCCGACCCCCAAACGGTCGTAGGTGAAGATTGAGTATCCTGCTTTGAGGGCGGCGTCCACGTACGAGTGCTTGTCAGGTTTGTACTTTGAGTCCCAGTATCTCGAGTCGTAGTGCACTCCATGGGTGGCAATCTGCAGGACGTTCTTGTCGGAGTGCTTGGGCACACACAGCTGGGCGTGGATCTTAAAGGTCCCAGACGTTGTGGTGTTCTTGATGATGTTCTCAACCCCATGGGGAGTGGTGCGAGTGGCGTCGTAGATTGCCCAGGCGGTCGCTTCGATGTCGTTGTTCACCTTGGGTATGTCGTAAATTGCGCTGTCTGCGGTGGCAAACACTGGGATGTCCAGTTGTTTGCAGTATCCATGGGGCCGCTCGGTACAGCCAATCGCCGAAGCAGAAACGGAGGGAAGGAGAAGCGAGGCAATCGCAAGGAGAATAGACGCCATTGTGGTGAGCGCGAGGAGATGACTATGTAAGTTTGAAGGAAACTGAGTGCTGAGTTGAGTGGTGAGAGTTGTCTTGCAGGTCCGACGACGGAGTTATATAGAAAGGACAGTCCCACGCCAGGGCCGTTAAATCACCAACAAAATGAATTAAAAAGGTAGTCCTGGACTGGTACGATTGCTTCTCAAAGATTTTGCGGAGCACTTCGTGAGGCGGAGCACAAGCTTTCGTTAGCATCAATATCTGAGGAATACGCTATACGCCATTTACATTCACCCCTTCGAGAATGCAAGGCTGCAGCGAGGCTCAGACTCTCGGAGTGGAAAGAATTCTTTTCGTCCGTCCGAATTATTCTCGGCTTATCTAGATATGTTCCCTGGGATAATATTCTAGTATATTCAACAGTTGCGATCACTGCGTCCAAGACTTTTATTCTCGGCTGGGACTGTAGCTAAAGTAGCGACGAGACGGATGCGTTGAATCATCCCTTAACATCCATTCACCAGATGACTACAAGCGACTATAGCAAAGGGAGCCTTACTATAGTCTTGTATTGACATGGTGTGACCTATCGCCAACGTAGTTCGATACGGAGCTTGAACGAATACGCTCGTCGTCGCGTCTCCACCAGATTCGCCGCTCAGTCAGCCTCACCACGCGGTCCTTAGAGCATCAGCAAGCGTCTTGCATCTTCCGGAGCGATCGGCTACCTTGGATCGGCAGACCACTGTGGCACGCGCTCAACGAGCGTTGTCACAAGCTGCCGTGAGCAAGCTGTGGATCGCGGAGATTTAAGCTTATTGCTAAAATGTAGCCCGCATTTAAAGCCAGACCTTGAGAATAGACATTAGCAGGCAATACACATTCCCGTATACCCCGTACGGCTGCCCTGAAGTTCCCTGTGAGACTTTAATATAGACAATAATAAGGTGGACTCACTCTAATGGAGAAGTCAACGCCGACCAGAGTGTCGCTTCGTGATGTACCCCGATGTAAAACAACACGAGGGAAGAAACGACTTCTCAAATGAACCGTGAGGTGCCCGAGGCCGAAGCTAGCGTTGGAATACTGCATTCTAGGGTCGTTCCTTTGCGTATTCCCCACCCAGCTGATGTGGTCTCCTGGCGCCGATTGCCACGGTTTGCGTATGGCGTATTGCGATAGCCGCATTGGGATAGATGTACGGGGACGGGTTGACCGAGATTGGTGCATCACAATACGCTTATTAGGACAGGCAATCTAGGCTGCCTGTGCTGTACGAGGCCTGTGTATCAAGGGCACAATCATTGGGCGTATGCACTGCCACCTCACGACCATGGCTCGCAACAATATGAGCGCATCATGTACGACGCAGCAGGATGGTGCTGGCGAGCCCAACTTTATAGTTCCTGACGTATGTAGTCTCGGATGGCGCGGGCATCAACGGCGTCGTGAGTTTCCTTGCTGCCGGATTGATGGACAGTTTGAGAGGCATACTTCGACTTCACAATGACGCGTTGAGCATAACATCGCTTTGCCGATTGAAGCGATTATAGCGGAATGTAGGCTGTAATTTGAAACTGCGGCACCACCGTGGACGATCCTTGAGTGCTTCGGCCGCTCGCCAAACCCGCTAAGCAAGGGTGGCTACCAGGATAAGAGCGGCCAAGGCGGAGGAGTGAAGCTCAATTCAGTTCTTCCAACCATGTTCAAGCTGCACTTGGGCTCCAATTCAGTTTCTTGATTGGCAATAAATAGCACGGGACGGCCCAGCAGCTGCTATGGAACCCTGAACGGACCAGCTTGTGATCAGCTTCCATGAAAGAGCGATCCAAAGGCAGTGCCGTGACATGTAGCTTTTGTCGCCAGAGTTATGTGGACAAGTAGTATCGGTTGTCTTACATATTTGTCTGGCTGGTTTGGGTAATCTGTGTTGGTACAGGCGGTGATGCGACGATCACACACCACAGTGCACAACATGCATCGACTAGGGAGTGGAATGTATAATTGAGGTGCCGTCCAAATTTATATCTAGTTATCCGTGACTCAACAAATGCCGCGAGAATAGTTCTTTGGGGATGATGACCGTGATATACTCGAGTCTCTGCTCCGTCGCCTTGAAACAATCGGAGATTCTCAGGCAACATTCATTGGCCATTGAGGCTGCTCATCGTAGTACAAGCTTACCACCGTTTCACCGCCTTCAGATTATATGCTAGACTTCCCCGATATTCAGCTAAATAGACCGAGAGAGTCGGTGGACAGTGGGAAGTTCCTTTTCTACTTGGGCAGTAGTCATGCTGATGGTGGAACAGCTCGAGCTGGAGGGGATGACCATGTCCCTCCACTTTCGCCCTCTAGATCATCAAATAAATATAGCTTAGCTTACTGGTACTGCCGCAGATATGGGCTTTGGTCGGAAACTTCCTGGAATAGTTTTTATTTTGCATTGGGGATGTTCGACCCCGACCGGGCTCGTTGAAGTTGGTGAGCTGTCCCTCGGCCGAGTCTAGACAGAGCGGTCAGCCCCTTGATAGAACGGCCACAAACAGATATCTGAATGGCCGTAGACGTTATTGTCACATCTAATGGTAGCGGCCCCAGATCCCGCCGGACTGATCCTATCGGACATACAAGACAGCCCCAGGGACAAGAGGTTTGTTCATGTTACTCTATAGTAATAAGAGGGTAACCTAAGCCTTGAAAATAGTTATTAAATAATAGCAAAGGATTTTTTATATTTATAGGTAGCATTGATATCACTACTAGAATCCTAAAGAGCTAAGCCATGAAAATATCTTCAACTTGACAGCTTCAACATCCAAGCTCAAGCACAATATAAACTATAAACAAGCCACTAGGGTCACTCGCTCCGCACTGACCTGCCCTGCGCCCCCTTTACTGCATAGTGTGAGATTAGGCTGACAAAAAGGGATATGTGGAGGTTTTGGAAAAGCTGTACTTGGGCAAACTTGGACCGGTAGGAATCAGCAACGACTCCAGGAAGTCAACGTTCTACATCACCAGTCATTCACAGTTCCTCAATGTCTCTCATACTTTTAACATAAAATATTTAACAAAATCTAACGTCAAATTGTAATAACATGAAGAAAATAGCAGAGGCGACTCCAATTTATGTACCGCAGCTCGCTTATCTATCAATGACTCTTCGCTGCACCACTGATACGCGATGAACGAGAGATCGTGAATCATAGGGCACTGAGCGCCCTAATCACACGTGTGCAACACACACGTACTTATATAACAACACATCCGCTTATCTTTAGTTATTCTTAGAAGAATCAAGCCTGTTACACCCTCACTTCACGTACCTACACCGTGACAACCACCTTGCCATGCAACGCCACTGGAAAACTCTAGACCACCACATCAATTTCATCTAGACATGAGCTCAGAGGCGCATCCAAGTGACTAGTTAATTTCTCTATGACCTGACAGAGGCCGCGGAGAAGTATAATTGCCGTCTGATTGGTCATGATGTGAGTGTGAGAAGAGAGCTCAATTCTCAACTGATCTCCTTGTGGATAAGACATCATATACAACGACCGCGTCATGAGATGCGGGTTTCTAAAGCCTTGAATGCTAGATGTAGCACCCGAAACTTCGAATTCTGGGTGTTCCTCGATGTTTTGATGCTGGATTGTGGAGGAGAGCCTCGAACCAGCCGGCCAATCGGTGCAGTTCTCCAAGATGTTTGCGAATCCCAGCGAGTCTGCTTCTCCGAGCGAGATAAACTGCTCTTGAACAGAGAAAAGCAAGTCGATTGGAGTTTGAAAAGGAGCCATGTTGACACGAACAGGAACAATGTTTGCACATGGGCCCACCATATCCTCGAGCCCGTCAATAGCAGAGTTGCGACCAGAAACCAGGCAGCCATACACGACATCGGTTTCTCCTGTAATACGAGATAGAAGCACAGCCCATGCCGAGCTGAGGAGTGAGGCTGAGGTAATATTCCCGGGAAGACGCGGCAGGGATATCTCCGCGCTAATTTCGATTGGTATGGGCAGCGAGTCTAGAGTTGCCCCGGAGGATAGCTTCGAGGGAAGTGTAGTGATGGACGAGCCTTGTAGTAACTCCTTCCAATAGGCAATTGACTTGAATCGCCGACGGTGAGCATATGTGAGAAATTTGGAATAGTCAGGGGGCTGGAAGCTCGTCCAGTCATTATAGCGACCGAGGAAGGAATTGATGATGGTGGGCAAGGAGACGCCGTCATACTGAGCATGTGAAAGACGAAGCACAAACCGAATGCCCTGATTCACATGCCTAAAAAGGGCTAATGCGGTTGGAGGCTGAGTTGGCGAAAGTTGTTCTATTTCGTTGACACAGAATTCATGGAAAGCTTGATCGAGATCTTTATCGACGTCGTGAATGCAGAGAGGGAGATCACGCTGGTGAGGGATAACTTGCCAGTAGTTTCCGAGAAGGGGTAAAAAGGATGCGCGAAGGATAGGAAATCTCTCCAAGGTTAAAGAACAATTCCTCTCGAAATCCGAGATATCTAGGCTATAACCGAGATCGAGGTAGAAGTAGTTGCAGAACTGTCGAGGATCGCTGATCCCTCTCACCACCTTGTCCTGTTGGAATTGAGTCAAGGGCAGGATATTAGCCACTGCACTAGAGCGGATATCCAGGTCGAGAATATTAATCTCTGAGACGAGGCTTGCCTTGAGGTTGGCTTCAATGAGAGGGCCCTGGTCGTTGTCGCACTCGTCATTTTCGATTTGCTTCTTCTCATTGACCAAATTGAACTGAGCTAAATGCCACAGCGTAGGTTCGCGGAAGATTTGTGCGACAGACAGTTTGACGTCGAGCTTACGGGCTGCACCCACCATCTTCATTGCCGCAATTGAGTCGCCGCCGAGCTGGAAGAAACTGTCGTCCAGTCCGATGGAAGCAGGCTCGATATTGAGCACCTCGGCCCAGATGCCTTGCAGCAGTCGCTCCATCTGTGATGTTGGATGACGCTTAGGCCTTGCCTCTCGTACCGATGTCCGCATCTCGGCAAGCTGTGTAACAGAAAACGAGGCCCCCATCTCACGTAGTCCCTTTCGGTTTGTCTTTCCTGTTGGCGTCATCGGCATCTCTCGCAAAGAGAAGAAGACTGTTGGCACCATGTAGCTGGGTAAGTGCTTTGCCAGGCTGCTTTGAATATCAGCGTCAACAAGAAGTATCCTGGCTGCGAGGGATTCCTGCTGATTCTCTTCTTCGTCACTAGTTGTATCTTCTGTTAGCTGGACAAAGGCAGCCAATGTTGGGCTCGAATCTTTCCCCTGTGGTGTGATGACTTCGGCCACAACGTGCTTTGCTTGTATATACTGGTGGATGCAGTGTTCGACTTCTCCAAGCTCAACTCGCTGTCCACGGATTTTAACTTGCGCATCCTTCCGACCGACAAATATGATGCTCCCGTCTTCGTTGTATCGAACCAGGTCACCCGTTTTATAGAGTCGCCCATGTCGTCCTGTTCGTCCCTCCCCCCCCGGCATACCTTCAACTAGCCATGTTGGATGCTGGATGAATGCTGCAGCGGTTTTTTCCATGTCTCCTATATAGCCAGGGCCAACAAGTGGTCCCTCCAGGAGCAGCTCGCCAATACATCCAACCGGGACAAGGCGCTCATGATTGTCCGGATCTACTACCCAGGTGACCTGACCCGAACCCCTTCCTATACTCGTGGCATTTGCCAGTGTGCAGTGATTGATAGTGCTAAATGGGGTACACTCGCTTGGCCCGTAAATGTTGAAAACGTCCACCCTGCCCAGCCAGCGGTTCACATCTCCAACATGAACAGCTTCTCCCGCCAGAATGATAGTACGTAGCTCAGGAACCTCCTCAGGAACCAGGAAATGGGCAACAGATGGAGTAAGGTGGGCGACGGTGGCACGTAGTGATCTTATGCATCCTGCTAGGTCATTTTTTCCGATCCTCGTCGCTTGGGACGCACAAGCAGGCACCTGCAGTCAGCGCCATGAATAAGTTTATAATGGATGCGTCAAAGCTATATGACGCAAAATCAAACACCCGCGATGATGCTGTAACGCCGTGGTCTTTTGCCTGATGGTATACCGCCGAGGCTAAATTTTGGTGCGTTATCATGACGCCCTTGGGTGTTCCTGTGCTGCCTGATGTAAATACAACATACATGGCAGACGATGGAGTGGCTTTGGAAACAAACGGCTCCGGGGTGGTCTGGCAAGTGAGGCTGCTGAAGAAACCCGCATTGATAGTGATGACGTTTTGAACCAGCCATAAGCTCAGAGCCTGGTTGGATGGGGAAGATAGAATAAGTGTGGCGTCAACTTGTTTTATAATCTTCTGGAGACGTTGCCTTGGAAGTGATGGGTCGAGTAACACAAATCCTCCTCCAGCCTTCAGCACACCAAGCACAGCCACTGTTGTCCACATGGACTTCTCAAAGCACAATGGCACCAAGACATCTGGGCCAATGCCGAATTTAATAAGTTGGCTGGCCAGCTTCGTCGCAAGGTCATCTAGCTCGCCGTATGTCAGCTCGCCATCCCACGCGCACACAGCATGCGCACTGGGGTCGGCCTGTTCCTTGATCATGCCATGGACGGTTTGCTCAATCGTTGCAGGAAGTGTGTGGTTCCACTCCCATATTTTCTCAAGGTCATGAGCCGTAGTTATCTCAATCTCCGATAATGTCTGCGTGGAATTTGCACCATCAAGCTGTTGCATCACAAAATCGAGCCGCTCCAGCAACGCTTGCACCATCCGTGGCTCAATGGTCCTCGAGTCAAAACTGGCACTAGCCGTGATACCCTCGTCGTCCGAGCCGAGCTGGACCTGAAGCGTGAGAGCGTATGTGTTGAATGATTGTTGTTGGCTGCCGTCCTTCCACTTTCCAAGAAGCTGCTGCGTAGATCCATTGTCTGGCGGCTGAATAACAAGCAGCGTCTGGAACAGGCATGCTTGCTGACTCTCTGGGCTCGCCTTTGCAATTCGATGTAAGCCGGTATGTTCAAAGGGCATCATATCAAGTCCTTGCTGCTGCACAGCTTCCAGATATTCGGAAACCGTCTGCCCGCCTGTGAATTTCACGCGTACAGGAACCGTTGTGATTGTCGGGCCTGCTATCTCTTCAATCCCTGCGATAGGCACACTCCTACCGGATAGAGTGATACCAAACACTACATCTTCTGCGTTATTCGAGCGACCGGTAACTAAAGCCCATGCGGCGCGTAAAAGGTTCGCGGTTGTGATATCCAACGAAGGTTCACTGCGCCTCGTTGTGAGTGTGTACTCGACGGTCTTGTCTGCTAATGGCTGCTGCACCGATGGTGGGAGAGCTGGGAAGGGCACGCAGTCGCAATTTGCCAAGGTCTTTCGCCAGTAATCTGTCACCTCGCTGTCATGTTTCTGTCTGATATATCCGACGAATGATTTGAACTGAGCCTGTGGATTGCATTCCAGCGTCTTGCCATGATACACTTGATATACAGCATTGATAACTAGAGGGAGAGACCATCCGTCATAGAGGGCGTGATGGACCGTCCATACAAACCACTTGTGTGTGCCCGCGTCGTCCCGCACAAGTGCAAAGCGTATAAGCGGCTGGCCCATCTCCATGGTCTGTTGCTTGTCAGCTTCAAGATAGCTTTCTAGCCCGGTTGCCTCGATCCACTGGATGTCTTCGTCCAATACAACCTGCAAGAAGCCACTGTGGTTGTCATTGTTCTGCACAATCCTCGTATGCAGAATCGCCATTGACCGAGCCACCTGCTCCCATGCATTGCAGAATGTATTGATAGAAACGTCAGGGGAGAGGTCTAAAATGCGCTGCATAACATAGTCTCCTGGCCGCTTTAGTGATAGCGATAGAAGTCCCTCTTGGAGAGGCGTGCAGGGGTATATGTCCTCAACCGCAGTCGGTTCGACCTGACACTGAATTGAAACATCATTAACAAGCGAGGCAATGCCATCAACACCACTTCCAAGAAGGGAGAACGGTGGAATATATCTTGAAGCGTTGCCTTGTGTGTCGACAACGCCCTTGCTGGCCACGCTGTATAATCTGGGATTGCTGAAAATGTCTGCAACAGCAAGTTGGATGCCAACCTTGCGGGCCTCAGCCACAACAGTCATCGCGCCAATTGAGTCACCTCCAAGCCTGAAGAAGCTATCATCAAGGCCAATCACAGCTGGATCGATGTTGAGCAATCTTGCCCATATTCCCTGTAGCTGCCGCTCTACTTCCGACGTTGGCATTATCTTTGCCCCTTGAGCCTGTATCTCAGCTAACTGCTGGATGGAGAATGACGTGCCGATCTCACGTAGTCGTTTTCTGTCGGTCTTCCCTGCAGCCGATATTGGCAACTTGGCCATCGAAAAGAACACGGATGGTACCATGTAGTTTGGCAAATGCTCGGCTAGACTGTCCTCGACAGCAGGACTGACAGGAATCATATCGGCTGTCTCTGCCACACAGCCATCACTTTGGATGAAGACGGCCAGTATTGACTTGGGATTGTCCTCTCCTTGAAGCTGGATAACCTCGGCCACAACCTGCCCTGACTCTGGTATGCACTCCTGGACCCATTTCTCTACCTCACCCAGCTCAACCCGCTGTCCACGGATCTTTACCTGTGCATCCTTTCTGCCAATAAACATCAAGGTGCCGTCCTTATCGTACTGGACTAAGTCACCAGTCTTATAAAGTCGTCCGTGTCTCCCCCTCCCTGGCTGACCTGGCATGCCTTGTACTAACCATTCTGGATCCTCGACAAATGCCATTTTCGTCTTCTCTGCATCGTTGAGATATCCTAGACCAACGAGTGGGCCCTCGATAAGCAGTTCACCAATGCACCCAATAGGCACTAGATTGTTTTGATCCTCTGGATCAACGACCCAAGTTACCACGCCTGCGCCTTTGCCTATCCGTGTAATTTCTCCAGGGCTCGACGAGTAGTAATTAAATGTGCTCATCGGAGTACATTCACTTGGACCGTACCCATTGAATGTCTTCACTTTATCACACCAAGGCTCAGCGTCTGCAACATGTACAGCCTCGCCACAGAACATAAGAGTCTGCAGATTATTAGATAGAGATTCCGGCGAGAGTAGTTTGGCAACAGAAGGTGTAAGTATGAGAGAATCCGCCTTTAGCATCTGTATGCTGTCCAGTAGGTTGTCCTTGCGCCCTTGGTCGCTTGGGACGCAAAGGCAGCCGCCTGCAGTTAGTGTGACAAATGCGTTGAAAATAGACGCATCGAAGCTATAGGATGCAAAATCGAAAATTCTCGGGGCAGTAAACCCAAAAAGCTTCACCTGGTGATGAAGAGCTGAGGCCATATTCCTATGTGTAATTACTACACCCTTTGGCGTTCCTGTGCTGCCTGATGTGAAAACAACGTAGAGAATAGATGACGGATCAGACCTAGATAGAAGACACTCAGTGCTTTGATTCCTTGGACCTCTAAAGAAATCCGCATCTGCACTAATGGTAATAACTTCTTGTGCCAGTCGAGAACTTAGTGACTGGTTAGCAACCGAAGATAGGATGAGGCGTGCCTTATTGACTTGTAAGACAACACCCTTTAGACGACTCTCCGGAAGCGACGGGTCGAGTAATATGAATCCTCCGCCGGCTTTGAGCACGCCGAGTATTGTGACCATTGTCCACATCGACTTTTCAAAGCATATGGGCACTAGCGGCACATCCGAGCCAACACCAGCTTTAGCAAGCTGGTTTGCGAGCTGTGTGGCAAGCTTGTCCAGTTCTCCGTACGTCAGCTCACCATCCCAGGCACACACAGCGGGTGCATCAGGCTGGACGCGTGCCTTCTCTTCGATAATGGTGTGAACGCATTGCTCGAATGGTGCTGGAACAGTACTATTCCATTCCCATATTTTCTCCATATCCTGGTGTGTGACCATCTCAATGCTCGACAATGCCTGCCTAGGATCCGCTCCACTCAGCTGCCGTACTGCGGAATCAAGCTGCTCTAATAGCTTGTTCACCATCCAAGAACTAACGAAGTTTGAGTCAAAGCTGGCCGTGGCTGTAACCGCGGCCTTGCTGAGCTGTAGCTCCAGCGTGAGAGGGTATGTGTTGAGCCACTGTCCTTGATTTCCGTCTTGCCACGTCCCCAGCGTATTGTCACCTGCGCTTTGATCTTGGGGCTGGATAACAAGTAATGTCTGGAAGTTGCATGCTTGCTGACTGCCATCAGAGCATATCTTGATAATGCGATGTAACCCGGTCTGCTCAAAGGGAATCATTTCAGTTGCGTGCTGTTGCACAGCTTCAAGATACTCCGCGACGGTTTGGCTGTTCGTCAACTTGATGCGTACAGGGACCGTAGCTATTGTCGGGTATATCATTTGATCAATGCCCCGAACAGGCGCGTTCCTTCCAGACACTGTAACTCCAAAGACGACATCTCGTGAGTTGCTCATCCGGCCAGCAACCAACGCCCATGCTGCACGGAGGAGTATTGATGTTGTGATGTCTAGAGGCCCCTTAGTAGGCACAGCGAATTGGCGCTCAACTAGTCCGTCTACCATTGGCCCCTGCGAAGGCGACGGGGGAAGAGCAGGAAATGGCGTGAAATCGCAATCTGCTAGGGCTTTTCGCCAATAATCTGTCGTTGTCTGGTCATCTTGCTCTCGGACATACTTGATAAATGGCTTCGAACTGGGCCAATTTTGAATCGCTCCACCACGGTATGCCTGATTGACTGCATCTAGAATGAGAGAAAGCGACCATCCGTCATACAGGGCATGATGTACAGTCCACACGAACCACGTATGCATATCCTTCCTTACTAGTGCAAAGCGTATTAGCGGCTGGCCCATCTCCATCACATGTTGCCCATCAGTTTCAAGATAGGCTTGTAGTGTGATTCCAGATGCTTCGTTCCACTGGACTTGTTCATCTACGACCACCTGTAAGAGGCCGACATCATTGTGCTGCTGTACTATCCTCGTTCGTAAGATCGGCATCTTCCGCACCACCTGTTGCCATGCATTGCAAAAAGCACTAACATCGACCTTCTCGGGAGAAAGTTCCAGGGTACGCTGCATAATGTAGTCTCCTGGCCGTTTCAATGATAGTGATATAAGACCCTCTTGGAGTGGTGTGCATGGATATATATCCTCAATTGAGGTTGGCTCCACTTGACACTGGATTGAAATGCCTTCAAGAAGGGGGGTAACGGCAAAACCATCTCCCAGAAGAGAAAAGGGTAGGATATCCTCCGCATCATCGTTTGCTAAACAGACCCCATTCTTAGCCACATGGTGTAGTCTGGGTTGACTAAATATGTCTGCCACGGTTAGTTCGATGCCGACCTTGCGTGCTTCGCCGACAACCTTCATCGCGCCAATGGAGGAGCCTCCAAGCTGGAAGAAACTGTCGTCTAGCATAATGGTAGCTGGATCGATACCAAGAACTTGCGCCCAAATCTGCTGCAGCTCCTTTTCTATCCATGTTGTTGGCTGCCGTTTTGACCCTTGTCCGGCTGTCCGAATCTCAGCTAGCTCTTGAACGGAGAATAACTGGCCGACCTCACGTAGTCTTTTCCGGTCTATCTTGCCAGTTGCTGTGACAGGTAGCTCTGGCATAGAAATGAACACCCTCGGCACCATGTAAGCTGGTAAATGCTTGGCCAACTTGTCCTCAACCTCAGCCGTTATGGAAATTATACTAGCCCCAAGCCTCTCGTCAACAGTGCGCGGAAGCCCGTTCGCCTCGAGATATTCGAGTTCGCTTGTTTCCTCTGTACTGTTGTTCATCTCGAGAAACGCTGTGAGAACTGGACTTGAGTTATCACCATGTGGTAAGATAACTTCAGCTACAACTTGTCTTGCCTCTATACAACCTCGGATGCGGTGCTCAACCTCTCCAAGTTCGACTCGTTGACCGCGGATCTTGATCTGGTCATCCTTTCTCCCCATGAAGGTCAAGCTGCCATCTTCATTATATTGAACTAGATCGCCTGTTTTGTATAGTCGCCCATGCCGACCAGGTCGACTTGATGAGCCTCTAAGCAACCAGACCGGGTCATTGATGAATGCTGCTGCTGTCTTGTCTGGCTCTTTCAGATAGCCAGGGCCAACAAGGGGTCCTTCAAGCAGTAACTCGCCAATGAATCCCGGTGACAGTAGCTTATTGTAGTTGTCTGGATCTACGACCCATGTCACTTGGCCGGCGCCCTTACCAATACGTGTTATCTCTTCAGGACTAGTCGAATAGTTAAATGTGCTCATTGGAGTACACTCGCTTGGCCCATACCCATTAAACGTCCTAACGTTTTTATACCATGGCTCAGCATCCATAGTGCGAACTGCCTCGCCGCAGAACATAAGAGACTTTATATCAGGTAGAGAGTCTGGCGAGAGGAATTGGGCAACAGAAGGCGTAAGAATTAAGACGTCTGCCTTTAGTTTCTGGATACTCTCAACTAGATTATCCCTGCGTCCTGGGTCACTAGGAACGCAAAGACAACCTCCTGCCGCAAGAGTAATGAAGGCATTGAAGATAGCTGCGTCGAAGCTGTATGACGCGAAGTCGAAGATTCTCGGCGGTGGAGTTGTAAATCCAAAAAGTTTGACTTGATGATGAAGAGCCGATGCCAAATTCTGATGTGTTATCATTACCCCCTTTGGTATGCCTGTACTTCCCGATGTGAAAACTACGTACATAACCGATGATGAGCTAACAATTGGAAGGTCTTTAATAGCTTTATCGTCTAGGCCTTTGAAGAAATCGGTGTTGACGATAGTCACTCCTTGCGCTAGCCGTGAGCTAAGAGCCTGATTTGAGAGAGACGTCAGGATGAGATCTGGACCCAATTTGACCTGGTGGACAATAGTCTGAAGGCGCTGCTCTGGAAGTGATGGGTCAAGCAGTACAAAGCCGCCGCCGGCCTTTAATACGCCGAGTATTGCAACTGTTGTCCACATGGACTTTTCAAAACACAGTGGGACCAAGACATCTGGGCCAACGCCAGCCTCAACAAGGTGGCTTGCTAGCCTGATGGCAAGATCATTTAGCTCGCCATATGTAAGTTCGCCATCCCACGCGCAAACAGCGGGCGCGTTGGGGTGCAATCGGGCCTTCTCTTCCACCATCGTATGGACACATTGGTTGAGTGGCGATGGGACTGTGCTGTTCCATTCCCATATCTGCTCTAGGTCAACATCAGCCACCAGGCTGAGTTCCTCAAGGCGCCTGTCAGGGCTGGAAATGATCTCGGATATCGTAGTGCTGAAGCAACCTGCCAGACGCGTGGCATCACCCAATGCGAGGCTTCCAGGGCGGAAGCTTAATTGGATTCTTATTTCTGTACTCCTCTCAACAGCGCTAACGTTGATGTCGTACTGTGAAGGTATTAGAATTCGTTGGTCCTGATTCGTATATACATGAAAGAGATTTGTTAGGAATATTTTCTTACCTCTGTCGGATCACTGTCATTGAGAAACCGCATGATAAGCCCACCGTGACCTTGATTATCCTCGTCAAACACCCTCTGGAAAGAAAGGCCACTGTTGAAAAGTGCGGAGGCCCCCAGTTCAAGCGCCTTGTGAATGGCCGCCAGAGGAAAGTGTTGGTGCGGCAAGGTGTCAAGATAGTCATCGTGGACGTGTTTTAAAGTCTCAAGCACAGACTGTGATTTATCCAAGCGGACTCGACATGGGACCATTCCGATCAACGGTCCAAAGATCCTGTCAACATTTTCAACAGGCACATCTCGACCAGAGCAGAGATTCCCAAAGCATGGAATATTGGACCCCGTATATTCTCTCAGCACGAGCGCCCATGCAAGTTGGATGACTGTTGCGGCCGTCACACCGACTGCGGAGCAGAATGCACGGAGCTTGCTCGTGTCGATATGAGGTACTGTGACCGGCCCTATGCTGGCGTAATAGGTGCTGCTCCCTGGAGAAGCAACTGGGAAGAAGCACGGCTCAACCTTCGCCAGATGTCGTGCCCAAAACTCGAGCCCTGTCGTATGTGGCAACTCTCCTAGGTAGGTGACGAAGTCCCGATATTCACCGGCTGGACTCATGGCGCCATCGTTACTATAAGCTGCACGTAAATCATCCAGAAGCATGTTAGTCGAGTAACCATCGACTATACTATGATCCATTTCAAGCCGAACATGAGCCCTTCCGTTATCGAGCTCCTGAATGGTGAGATGGTGCTGTAAGCCGTGTTTCAGGTACGTGGTGCCCGTCCCAATTCCGTTTACAGATTCTCCTCTTGAAAAAATAGTGATACTTGGTGCTGGATCTCTCAAAACAACCTGCATTGGACGACTTCTTCCGGGGAAGTTCTCGACCAAGATACATCGCAAGAGCGCATGATGCTTTACTACCGACAACCAAGCCTGTTGCAACTTAATCAAGTTGAGCTGAGCCTCGCCTTTCCCTCCAACTTGTACTTCTAGCTCAGTATATGAGCGGTAGTTTCTGGTATCCTTTGCTTGAGCCACCAAGATGCCTTGCTGCATTGGTGAACAGGGGAATATATCTTCAACATCTTCAGGCCGTACTCGAAGTCGATCTAGCCAAACATCTCGAAACTCGCGAATATCATTATACGACTTGAAGGCTAGTGGAAAGTCGCTCAGGGTCCAGTCTCGAGGTGCATTAGGCAGCTCCTTTGCCATTTGAACCATGGTAAGTTCATATTGGACTGACCCACTCTAGGATTCTCCGCTGGTGATCCATATCCCTGTGATAGGATACCATTCCAACAATGCACCCCTTGTCTACCTGCACGTCAATATCGATTAGAGTCCACCTCCGCAGCTGGGTGCTTGAGGGTGGATCACATCCATCTGGTAAGCCCACTTCTTCAAAGAAGGCATCGCTGCGCTCCAGCTGCTGGTACAGTCCTGCATAATTAAACATGACCTCGGTAGGATACTCTGAAGTAAACTTGGCGACATTAGTCTCGTCTGCAAACCGCGATGTAAAATGTGACCAGCCATTCTGAGGCAAGCTGCGCATATAATCCTTTGTCCGACGAATGATATCTAGTAGACTGGTGTTTCCCTGAGTGGTAACTTGCACAGGATATATAGTCGTAAACCACCCCACAGTCGTGGAAATGTCGATTGTGTCATCCCAAGGCTCGCGACCATGACCCTCGCTGAAAATTGTGGGCGAAACACGATCAGGAAACACGAGGCCAAATGAGTAGATAAGGGCTGACAACATGAGCTCGACAGGGCGTGTCCCAAAAGCGTCGTTGCAGCTACCAAGAAGCACTGAGCTGGTTGGATTATCAATACAAAAGCGCTTTAAAACGGCGTCGCCTTGCAAATTGTCACTATTCTGCATACTCCAGTACGTAAGAAGAGGTGGCTGCACTTCGTATTGATCTAAAGACTCGACCTTTTTGTTGGCATGTTGGGCCTGCAAGTCAACCCAAGTCTGAAAACCCATCGGGATTAGTGTACTAATGTTTCCTGTTGTCAGGAACTCTTCCAGTTCACGAAACAGCACGCGCCACGATACTAGATCGATGACGAGGTGGTGTATGGTGAGGAATAGTGTCTGAGGCTCCTCGTCGGCAGCATCGAAGAGTACGGCAGCGACAAGCAGGCCTCTCTCAATGTCTAATGATTCACGACACTGAACAATATCTTCAGAGTTGGTAGGCCTCTGACGAACGCACACATTAAAAGCCTTCAAAGCATCGCTTGTTGGCTCTTGCTCCCAAGTTCCCTCCTTGTTCTTACCGAAACGCACTTGAAGGATGCTGTGTCTGCTAATAAGAGCCTCCAGTGCCATGGATAGAGATTGGTGCTCGATTTTTGCTCTTAGCCTGAGTAGGAAGCGCTGGTCGTATGATCTTGTCGGATCGGGCTGCAGATGAACATATAGCCTCTGAATCGGACTTAGCTGACGCGACAACTCACCGGAGAGTCTTTCATGAGGCAGCAATGGAGCTCCCTGTACACCACCGGCTCTTGCAAGACCCGCTACTAGGCTTGATATCCTTTTTTTTTGCATGATATCAAGAGTGGATACATTGAGCGACAATGAACGGGCTGCCGAGGATACCTGCATGGCCGTGATCGAGTCGCCGCCAAGACGGAAGAAACTATCGTCAACCCCAATTGTGGCCAGGTCGATGTTAAGCACTTGTGCCCATATCTTCTGCATTTGCCGCTCCAGCTCTGTCGTCGGCTGTTGCTTCGTCCCTCTTCGTTCTGTCTTCATCTCTACTAGCTGTTGGCCAGAAAACGACCCGCCGATCTGCCGCAAGAGTTTGCGGTTAATCTTTCCCGAAGCTGTGATGGGCAGCTGCGGCATGGAAAAGAACAGGCTCGGCACCATGTAGCTCGGCAGCTTCTCAGCTAGCTTGTCTTCGACATCGGTAGATATGGGGAGCATCCTAGCCGACTCGGTCTCCATCTTTGCCTCTGGTCCGCCGTCATCTATTTGGAGGAACATGGCGAGTGTTGGCTTAGCATTCTCGCCTTGCAAAACGATAACCTCAGCTACCACTTGCCTCGCCTCGGGCAGACACTCTTGCACGCGGTGCTCGACTTCTTCAAGCTCAACCCGCTGGCCGCGAATCTTGACCTGCGTGTCTTTGCGCCCGATAAACACTAGGCTTCTTTCCATCCTCATTGTACCGCACCAGGTCCCCTGTCTTATAGAGTCGCCCGTGCCGTCCGGGATAGCCTGGTGCGCCATTCAGGAGCCAGGACGGATCCTGGATGAACGTGGCGGCGGTTGTTTCCGGATTATTCAGATAGCCACGGCCGACAAGGGGTCCCTCGAGGACAAGCTCGCCGATGCAACCCAGCGGGAGCAGAACGTCATGGTTTTCCGGGTCAACAACCCAGGTCAGCAATCCTGCGCCGCTCCCCAAGCCAGTAGCTTCCGTCGGACTTGATGCCTTGGAGTTGATTGTGCTGGTTGCAGTACACTCGCTTGGTCCATACGTGTTGATGATTCGGACCCTGCCGCACCAACGCTCGACGTCTCCGAGACTGACGGCTTCACCACCGAGGGCCACCGACTGCATTTCGGGCATGTCTTCTGGAGATAGCAGTCGAGCCACAGAGGTCGTGAGCTCAATGACATTAGCCTTCAAGGATTTTATGCTTCCCAGCAGGTTGTTTTTCCGATCATGCTCACTCGGGACACATAGGCAGCCGCCGGCTACGAGAGCTGAGAAGACGTTGTTGATGCTTACATCAAAGCTGTATGATGCAAAGTCAAAGATTCGTGATTCCACTGTTAGTCCCAGAAGCTCTATCTGATAATGGAGAGCCGAAGCAACGTTCATGTGAGTCAGCATTGCCCCCTTTGGCTTCCCGGTGCTGCCTGATGTGAAGTTGATATACATCAGAGATGAAGGACTAGGGGCTGGAAGCAGTAATTCATCCGTTGGCTCACGACCACTAACACTGTCCGGGCCTTCAAAAGTATCTGAATGAAGAATGAGTACAGTGGTAGCTAACCGCAAGCTAAGGGCCTCATTTAAAAAAGATGAAACAATAAAACTAGCGTTGACTTCTTGAACAATGGTTTGAAGGCGCTGCTCGGGAAGCGAGGCATCAAGCATAACGAAGCCAAGGCCTGCCTTGAGAACGCCGAGCATGGCTACCGTCGTCCACATAGATTTCTCAAAACAGAGGGGCACCACAGAATTCTGCTTGATACCAACCAGTCGCCTTGCCAACCTCGTTGTAAGCTGGTCCAGCTCGCTGTATGTCAAGTTGCCGTCCCAGGCACATACAGCTGGTGCATTGGGTTGGTCTTGCGCTCGCTCCTTGATGATATCATGTACGCACCGTTCAACAGGCTCTGGTACGGTACTATTGTGTTCCCACAGCTTTAAAAGGTTCTTTTCTGTAACCAACTGAATTTCTATTAGCTTCTTCTTGTTATCTGCGCTACTCAACTGATAGAGTGCAACGTCAAGCTGCTCCAGGAGCTGCTGCACTACCCATCGATCAATTATTGTCGCGTCAAAGCTGGCTGACGCTGTTATCTTATTATCCGAGCCGAGCTGTATATCAAGAATGAGAGCATATGTATTGAGTTGCTGCTGCTGATTGCTATCGTCCTGCCATTTCCCAAATACATCGTGCGTGAGGCTCTCGTCTTGCGGTTGGATAACAAGCAGTGTCTGGAAGAGCTGACTACCCGGGCATATCTTGGCAATTTGGTGCAGCCCAGTCTGCTCAAAGGGTATCATTTTCATTGCTTGCCCCTGCATCGCCTCCAGGTACTCTGAAACTCCCTGGTCTCTTGGTATTCTCACGCGCAATGGCACCGTGGCAATAGTTGGGGCTGCCATCTTATCAATTCCAATGACAGGAGCGTTTCTTCCCGACACCGTGACGCCAAAGACGACATCGTCTGAGTTGGTCATGCGGCCAGCAACTAAGGCCCAGGCGGCACGGATTAAATTTGATGTCGTGACATTGACGTTAGCATAGCTCCCTGGAATTAATCCTGAAAGTCGGTACTCTATTGTGCTGTCAGAGACTGGCCGCTTGGCAGAGGCTGGAAGTGACGGGAATGGCGTAGAGTTGCCGTCTGACAGGGCCGTCCGCCAGTAATCTACCGCCTTCTCTTTGTCCTGCTCAGTAATGTATTTGATGAATGTTTTGAATGGAGACGTATATCCTACTGTACCACCTTGGTAGACCCGGTGAACAGCATCGAGAATTAACGGCACGGACCAGCCATCATAGAGCGCGTGGTGTATCGTACACACAAACCATTTCTTCGTCTCAACATCGTCATCTTGAATAAGGGCGAAGCGAACGAGCGTCTGACCCATTTCCATTGGTTGCTTTTTGTCATGCTCAATGTACCGTGCCAATCCAGTCGCCTCGGTCCAGCAGATTTTCTCATCCAGCACCACCTGCACGAGACCGACATGTTCATGGTGCACGATCCTGGTACGTAGAATCGAGATTGCTCTGGCGGCTTCCTCCCATGCATTGTACAGGGGCTCGACTTGAACTTCGGGAGAAAGTTCCATTATGTTTTGCTTGATATAGTCCCCTGGCTGTGTCAACGACAAGGACAGAAGCCCTTCTTGAAGAGGGGTGCACGGATACGCATCTTCGATTGCAGCCAAGTCCAGTTGAAATTGTGCTGAGATTTCTCGGAGAATCGATGTGGTATCAATGTGGTCTCCTCCAAGGAGGGAAAAGGCTGGAATGATATCCTGCAGAGTGCTTTCCGCATCTTCATGTGCCTGGGCCACCGTCTGTTCTAGATTAGCACAGCCCAAGATATCTGCCACCGTCACTCTAACTCCAGCCTTGAGAGCTTCAGCCATGACTTGCATTGCCGAGATTGAGTCACCGCCAAGATGAACAAAGCTGTCATCCAACCCAATAATGGTCTGGTCGAGATTCAGCACGCGGGCCCATATCGTTTGAATCTGGCGTTCAAGCTGTGATGATGGTTGCCGTCGTTTTGTCCCCTTTCCAGCCGTTTTAGCTTCGACTATCTGCAGGGCAGTGAATGATCTGCCAATTTCACGCAACAGTTTCCGGTTGGTCTTTCCCGTGGGTGTCATTGGCAGCTCTCGCATGGAAAAGAACACTGTGGGAATCATGTAATTTGGTAAATGCTCAGCTAACCTGACTAGAACATCAGGAGGCACGGGGAATATCGTGGCTTTGAGAGCTCCTGGCTCTTCAGTCTCCATCGTCGCCTCATCCCTCATCAGCAAGAATGCCGCCAATGTTGGGCTGGAATGGTCTCCCTGTGGCATGATGATTTCTGCAACGACGCTCGCGGCCTCCGAAATACGTTCCTGAACGCGACATTCGATTTCGCCGAGCTCTGCTCGCTGGCCACGGATCTTGACTTGTAAGTCCTTCCGTCCAATGTAAGTCAGACTGCCATCTTGATTGTATTTTACAAGGTCACCTGTCTTGTAGAGCCGGCCCTGCCGCCCTGGTTGATCCGGTGCAGCCCCTTGTAAAAGCCATGTCGGATTGTAGATGAATTTTGCTGCTGTCATTTCGGCATCGTTTAAATAACCGCGGCTCAGCGGTGGACCTTCGAGCAGGAGTTCGCCAATACAACCCACTGGGACTAAATAGTCATGATTGTCTTGGTCCACAACCCAAGTAACAAGACCAGCGCCTTTTCCAATCCGAATTGCCTCCTCCATGCTGCTTGCACTGCAGTTGATTGTGCTTGCCGCAGGGGATTCGCTTACTCCATATCTATGAACGAAGCGCACCTTTGTGTTCCACCATTTTTTAACGTCTGCAGAAGAAACAGACTCCCCAACAAGAATAATCATCTGTATCTCAGGTATCTCTTCCGGAGAGAGGAACCGTGCCACAGAGGGGGTAAGAACTATAACATTTGGACGTAGTGAAGCTATACTGCTAGAAATGCCAGCCTTTCGATCTTGGTCGCTCGGAACACACAAACAGCCACCGGCGAGGAGGACTGTAACTGCATTGCTGACGGACACGTCATAGCTATACGAGGCAAAATCGAATATCCTCGTCTGTGTTGTAAAATTCAGAATCTCTGACTGAGAGTATACAGCCGAAGCCAAGTTTTGGTGTGTTGTCATGACTCCCTTGGGTGTCCCTGTGCTACCTGATGTGAAAACCACATACATGATGCAGGACGGACTGGCCTTGGGAAGCTGTTGGGGCATTTCATCATCAAGCTCTATAAAGAACGCAGAATTGACGGTAATGACGTTCTGCGAGAGTCGTAAACTTAGAGCCTGGTTGGAGGTGGAGGATAGTACGAGTGAGGATTGAACTTGTTGAACAATGGCCTGGAGACGTTGCTCTGGCAGAGAGGGCTCTAGAAAGACAAACCCAGCACCTGTTTTAAGAACGCCAAGCATAGCTACCGTCGCCCACATCGATTTCTCAAAGCATAGCGGCACTAGGACATCCGGCCCAACGCCATGTCTGATGAGTTGGCCTGCTAGTATTGTGGACAGCTGAGCCAGCCTACTATATGTCAACTCACCGTCCCAGGCACAGACGGCTATCGCATTAGGCTGGGTCTGTGCCCATTCCTCAACCATCTCGTGGATGCATCGCTCAATAGACTGAGGAACAGTGTTGTTCCATTTCCATATATTGTCAAGGTCACTCTGTGTAACCATCCTAATGTCCTCTAACTTCTGCTCCGGTTCTGCAAGCTGGCATAGTACAGAGCCAAGTTTCTCTAGCAAGTTTTGCACCATCCATAGGTCAAATACTCTGGAGTCAAAGCCAGCTGAAGCCACAAGATTATTATCTGAGCCAAACCGGATATCAAGTGTAAGGGCATAAGAATTCAGCTCTTGCTGGTGTTGTTGTTGTTTCTGATTACTGTTCTTCACCATCCCAATCGCATCCTGTGCAAGATTGTCGTCTTGTAGAATGAGCAGTGTCTGGAACTTGCACGCCTGCTGACCACCGGGGCATGTATTTGCAATATGTCGCAGCCCAGCGTGTTCGAAAGGGACCATTTCTATTGCTTGTCTCTGCAACACCTCCAACAAGGCCAAAACTGTTTGATCCCTTGGGATCTTTACGCGTATGGGCACCACTGGTGGGCCAACCATCTGGCCTATGCTGCCGAAGGTTGCATTGCTTGCGGATACAGTTGAGCCAAAGACGACGTCGTCCGAGCCGGTCATGCGGCTAACGACCAAGGTTAATGCGGCACGGATCATCAGGTTTAATGTAGTGATATCCTGGGGCCGGTCTTTAAGCAGTGAGAATTCATGTCTTGTTGTCTTGTCCACCATCGCTCGCTGCACCGACGGCGGTAGAGTTGGGAATATTGTGCAGTGGCCGTCTGCCAGGACATTTCGCCAGTATTCCTCTGCTTCTTTGCTTGTGTGCGAAGACTCCATACTTTCGTGATGCACCACTGGTTTCTCCGTGGTAAACAGGTCCGCATCCATCTTCTTGGAATGCAAGATCAGCCTTCATTATTCGAGTCGCTCACCACAGGATTTGCGGTCAACTCTTGAAGACTTTAATGACATAGCTCAGACAAAATATGGCGCCCCACGGTGGTGAGACTGTATGGAGTATGACGTGAGCCTCCGGACAGGTTTTGGAATAAATCTCGGCATCAACCGCTTTCACTAATCATCAATGTAACCCACCATCTGGGAAGCGATGTGCTGTACCATGTCATACACCATGCAGCACCGTAAGCTTGCTCCATAATAGTTTGCACCTTTGAATATTGATATCAAATAGCAGCTTCCTGTCCGGGGCTAGGCGAGGAAGATCGATGACTGCAGAGTCAGCCAGGTGGGGGGCCTAAACCATGGGTTGTCCGAATATTCTATTTCAATCCATCCTATCCCGCAAATTTTTATTAGTCGGATTGGATGGGGGAAGAGCAGAAGAAAAATGTGTAGCATATAGCCACACCTCACCCAAATTACCCCTGGTGGATATCCTCATTCTCTGCCTTATCCTTGGGCCACATACCACATACCTACTGTTCATGGGTCCACGTTTTACTGCAAAAGATTTGCTCCAATTATCGAAAGGTGATAGTTACGGCCACTTTTTCTCGGAAATTACTACTGATAACGTAGTTTGGTGGCGGTGTACACGCTTTCGCCTTCAACTCGTTGCAATATGCTGCATTGGGAGTGACTGTTTCGGGTCATCCGGCGACTTCTGGCTCCATCACAGCGCAAGCTTTCGCTATCTGTGAATGTCAGATAGATACAATTTTGCCATCTCTCAGACACAGCTGGCATCCAGCGCACATTCGGAGTCGCGCAGTGCATACCTAGCTCCACGGACATGGGGCGGGAGCATAGGGAGACTCGTCGTCACCGTCGCTCATAGCCTCGCCAAACCTTCGTGGCCGGCAGTCTCAGTCCCTGGAAACACTTTGCCCTTTTGGGGCCCTCGTCGACGTCAATCACGCGACACGTGCTCTGTTCTCCCCATCCATCTCGTCAGCAATGGTGTTTTCGGGCTGCTCC
Source organism: Calcarisporium arbuscula (assembly GCA_009828645.1). Classification (NCBI taxonomy): domain Eukaryota; kingdom Fungi; phylum Ascomycota; class Sordariomycetes; order Hypocreales; family Calcarisporiaceae; genus Calcarisporium; species Calcarisporium arbuscula. The sequence continues at coordinate 304,564 of WBSA01000029.1, read as the reverse complement.
GGTGATCTCGGGTTTGGGCCTGCGGTCCGGGGCTGCCGGGACAGCTTCGACTTCACTCTCCGGTTCGAGAACATCTTCTTCTCACTCATCCCATCCTCTATCATTTTCGTACTATCCCTTACTCGCTGCATTTGGCTCATACGCAGACCTACCATTGTGCGAGCCGTAGTGTTCCGGTACATCAAAGTGGTGAGTTCAGCAGCATTGCGTGAAGATTGACACGGCATCTGCACATCCGAACCGACGCTGATCAGGTATTGCTAGGGAATTTTACTTGTATTTGCAGCTCTGCGGCTCTCCATCCTCGTGCTGAGCAGCACAGCGGCCGCCAGGCCGAATGCTTTGTTTGTCGCCTCTGCCGCCGTGGACTTTTTAGGGACCTTGCCTGTTATTGCCCTGTCCTGGTTAGAGCACTCGCGTTCCCCCCGACCATCTATCCTGCTGAACGGATGTCTTACATTGACTCTCCTGTTCGATGTCGTGCAGTCTCGTTCGATGGGACTTGCTGCTGTGACATCCATCGACCAGACAGTTGCTCGCGTGTTCACAGCAGCTACTGCCGTCAAAGCCGTGGTCATCATCGCGGAATCACAACTGAGGACACGATGGCTCGTGTGGGACGTCAAGGAGCACAGCCCGGAGGAGACGAGTGGCATTTACGGTCTGGGCACCTTCTTCTGGCTGAGGCAGCTTTTCAGGGCGGGCAACAAGAAACTGCTTTCGCTGGATGACCTTTTCCCACTAGATCGCAGCATTGCGAGCGAGGTCTTAGCGAAGAGACTCGGGGATCATCTAGAGGCACATCCCACTCACGGGAAGCGCTTTGGTCTCTTGGGCGCTGTGGCCAACGTCCTTCTTGTTCCCATACTACTTCCCGTTGCTCCCAGGCTAGCACTTTCGGGGTTCAGATTTGCCCAACCATTCCTCATCAACTCTTTGCTGTCTTACCTGGAGGAGTCGCCTTCGGACAGCCGGAAAAATGCAAGCTACGGCCTCATCGGCGCCACTATCCTCACCTACTTGGGCATTGCCATATCGACCGCCTTCTATTATTACTACCATGAACGAGCTCTGTGGATGACTCGGGCTGCCTTGGCCAGTGCAATCTACAAGAAGACAACGGAGTCTAGTGTTTCTGCTGCCGACGACTCTGCTGCTCTAACACTTATGAGCACCGACATCGAACGCATCCGCTTTGGCTTTCTGTCTATGCATGACTTGTGGGCGGCTATCATCGAAGTCTCCATAGCGTCCTGGCTGTTGTACAGGCAACTTGGCCTCGCCTTCCTCCCTACTATTGTGGTTGTGTTGGTTTGCATGGCTGGCATCATGGGCATGATGAGCTATAGCGGCACGAGTCAAAAAGCCTGGATGGAGCGCATCCAGAGACGAGTTGGCATGACCTCAAGCGCCATCTCCAACATGAAGCATCTAAAGATCTCTGGACTGACAAGTCCTATGGACGCCATCATTCAGCAGCTCCGCCTCGACGAGATCAGCGTCGGCTCTAGCTTTCGGAGGGTCTTGATTATCGCCATCACGTTCAGCTTCGCCCCGTCAATGTTGGGTCCAGCTTTGACCTTCGCTTTTGCAGGCGGGGATCTGAATGTCACCAAGATTTTCACATCCATCTCGCTTATCGTGCTTCTTACTGAACCCTTGTCTCAAGTCTTCCAATTTGTTCCGTCCCTCGTAGCTGGTATCACCTGCTTCAAACGCATTCAGACGTTTCTGGAAAAGGATCCCCGGTACGACTTCCGTGAGTCGAGCCTCGGGAATCTACCAGAGAAGATGAAAGGTGAGGGCGCCCTCGGAGAGAAAGGTGTAAGAGAAAACCCCACCCCGTTTATAACGGTGGCGGGCGGCAGCTTTGGCTGGGAGCAAGACAAGATGACTTTAAAGCAACTCGACCTCAGCATCGTCAATCACGGTCTCACAATTGTCGTTGGACCTGTCGCGTCCGGAAAATCGACCCTATGTCATGCTTTACTCGGAGAGACACCCGCCTTCGAGGGCCGTGTGACTTTACACCATGCTCTTGGCAGGGTTGGTTACTGCAATCAGGTTCCATTCCTATCAAATGCCACCATCCGAGAAATCATTGTTGGATACTCTTCATTCAACGTGGCGAGGTACAATGAGGTGGTTGAGGCGGCCATGCTTCTACCTGACTTTGGCGTTCTCCCACAAGGCGACCGCACAAATATTGGAAGCAACGGCATCGCGCTGAGCGGTGGACAGAAACAGAGGGTCTCCATTGCTCGAGCACTGTATCTGCAAACGGACTTCCTGTTGTTTGACGATATTCTCAGTGGCCTGGACGCAGATACGGAGGAGCATGTCTTTCAGAGGGTTTTCGGCCCAGATGGTATCATCAAGCGCCGGAATGCAACTGCGATTCTGTGCACTCATTCTGTGCGCCATTTGCCCTCTGCCGACCACATGATTGCTCTTGGCGAAGATGGATCTCTTGCCGAGCAAGGCACCTTTGAGGAACTCATCGCCAACGAGAAGTATGTGCACAGCCTTGGGGTCAAGGGATCTATCCCACCTAGCGGATTTGTGACACCAATTCCACCGCTCGATCACATCACCCCTACTGATCCAGCAGCAGAAGCGTCGTCGGGGCTCCAAGAAAAATCTGCATTGTCTGAAGAATCCAGCAGTGTCAATGATGTAAACCGGCAGATTGGCGACCCAGCCGTATACAAACACTACGCAAAGGCCATCGGATGGCCCATCGTCTCGTCATTCCTGGTCTTCGCCATGGCTTTTGGCTTTTTTATCAACTTTCCCCATATCTGGCTGAGCTACTGGTCTGCGGACATTGCGTCTACCCATAGAGCCCATTCTGAAGCATATTGGGTTGGCCTATATTCGCTGCTGCAGGTTCTCTGTTTGCTAAGTCTCACAGTGTGCTGTATTTTTGGTTTCTTCCTCGTCGTCTCGCATTCCGGCTCCGTCCTGCACCGGGCGGCACTGCATACGGTCATGACTGCGCCTTTGCGATTCTTTACCAAGACCGACGCAGGGATTGTGACGAACCTGTTTTCGCAGGACATGACGCTTATTGACTCTGAGCTACCGCAGGCGTTGCTCAATTTCGTCCTGGAGATTTTCATCATCTTAGGCCTAGCTGCCGTTGTGGCAACATCGTCGCCATATATTGCCATTTCCTACCCGTTCCTGGTAGTTGTGTTGTGGTTGATACAGAGATACTACCTGCGGACTTCCCGGCAGCTCAGATTGCTCGATCTTGAAGCCAAGAGTCCTCTCTAGTAAGCATATGACGGGACTTTGACCCTCAGTCGTTTTCTCGTAGACATGACTGACCATGTTTTTGAACAGCACACACTTCACAGATACCCTCAACGGTGTTGCAACACTGCGGGCCTTCGGGTGGGTGCAAGACAGCATCAGTCTCAACAGCAAGCTCTTGGATAACTCACAGCGCCCCGCGTATCTCCTCGCCATGATCCAGCGCTGTCTAACCTTTGTCCTCAACATGGTAGTCATGATCTTGGCCACACTGGTAGTTGTGCTGGCGACACAGGTGAAGTCGATCACCGGTACTGGATTCACTGGCGCCTCCATGGTTGCACTGATGGAATTTGGCACTAATCTCGCGCATGCGATCCAAGTTTATACCATGCTCGAGACTTCAATAGGCGCCGTCAGCCGGTTGAAGTCATTCAGTGACAAGGTTACTCCTGAGGACCTCCCTGGGGAGGATATGGTGCCTCCCGTATCGTGGCCATCCAGTGGTGTGATAGAAATCAAGGGAGTGTCTGCCTCTTACGCGTAAGTCTAAATTCTCTGATTCCGAGATTTAAATGATAATCTTCTCATGAAAAGACGTTAATCCACCCCATTTGTAGTGAACCAGAGGACCAGACCAAGGAGAAGGAGGACTCGGGCGAGATTGCTCTTGTCCTGAAAGATCTGCAGCTTACAATTCATGCAGGCGAAAAGGTTGCCATATGTGGCCGTAGCGGCAGGTAAGTCGTCAGCATAGATTTGCTTGTTTGTCTTTAGTTTACCATATGCTCTGCAGAGATACTGACTGGCCGCTGCCGCATCTCAGTGGAAAGTCAACCACCATCCTACTTTTACTCCGTCTCCTCGACCCTCTCCCGAGTTGCACCGAGAATATGACTATTGATGGAGTTCCTCTTCACCGTGTGAACCGGTCCATCTTGCGGCAGCGTATCATTGCTGTGTCGCAAGATGCAGTCTTTCTTCCAGATGGTACTTCGATTAAGAAAAACCTAGATCCCTTTGAGCACTCGAATGATGCCGAGTGCCGCTCAGTGCTAGAGGCTGTTGATCTGTGGCGTTTTGCTGAAGAACAAGGCGGTCTCTCGGCTGGCATGTCAGCCGATACGCTCTCGCAGGGACAGAAGCAACTCTTCAGTCTGGCGCGTGCGATCTTACGTCGCCGGATCCGGGGCCAACAATCTGCTGCCGCCGCGGCTGCTGTTCCGTTGCTCAGTCATGGGAAGATTGACGAGGATAAGAGTACGATAACCATTTCTTCAGTCAAGGATAATGCTGCCGGAGGAGGTTTGCTTTTGTTGGACGAGGTAAGCTCGTCAGTCGACAAGGACACGGACCGCAAGATGCAGGCTCTCATCAGACGCGAGTTTGCTGGCTACACCATTGTCATGGTCTCCCACCGCCTGGAAATGGTCATGGACTTTGACAGGGTGCTCATCATGGACGATGGGAGGATTGTCGAGTCTGGGGGGCCGCGAGAGCTGGTCAAGGTTGAGGGTAGTAGGTTCAGTGAACTGTGGGCCGTTGGCAACGGGCAGCAGACATCGAGAGAGAGCCGTCTATCTATTGACTCTGCATGAGTGCTTCGTGATTGGGATGTAATTATTCGAGCATAGTGAAGATTTTTGTTGCCTTTTAGATGTGGGAGGGAGCAACAGCTCACGAGAAACCCTGCTTTGGAGTGGGGAAACTCTACCGATATGCCTGTGATGGCGGTCAACTTGATCAATCCTGGCGTCTGAACCCCGGTGATATCTACAGTCTTAGCCACGGGCGATGTGGAACGGAACAAGGATGGATCGAAGAAAGTATGCTAGAGCGGCTTTCCGAACTAGAAGATTACCGAGGGCCATTTGCTTTCCTACTCACATGCAAGTTCTTACATCACTAGTGCCGATCTATGGGTATATGGAGGCCAAACTGTCTTGTACACACACTTCTCATATCCTAAAAAAAAAACACAAGGAGGTAGTCTGTGATATCTGGCGATATAGTTAGAAAAACAAGTAATACATAATAACATGGCCTCTTCTCAGGCTTGTGTCCTGTCGCCGAAAGCCTCTCCTTACATCATCTAGTTTCAACTCTTTATCACACGCCATTTCAACTCTCCGGCGCTGTGTGGGAGAATTTACATGACAAATTTGCTTAAAGACTATTCTCCAATCCTTTAGCATCCCATCCACGGTAGCTGAAGCAGCGCTTACCGTTTGCGAGGTGTAGGGTAGTGTTGAGTTGGTTGCTGTGATAGTTGGAGTTTCCCAGCAGAAGAACGATGGTATGTAACAAAAGATCCATGTTGCAGAGTTCTTAGGATGTAATATATTGTAATAGTTATGTGGGTGATTGATCGTAGACTGGGGCAGTCTCGACGTGGAAAAAGGTCCCAATTTGGGTGAGTGTTGTTGTGTAAGAAGAAGCTGCGACAACAGTTGATCGTGTTTCATTCAAGTCAAGGGTCGTGCGACAGTTATACTTCTGACGGGAAATCCTACCTAGTTTGGCCAATTTTAAAAACGTAATCGATATTCGGCGGACGGGAAACTACTCGCTAGATATTCCAGTGTTTCTGCAAGACTCATATCTTCAATTAACGTAGAGCAGCTTTCCCCAGCTATTCAAAGAGCGTTTACACACCACCGCGAGCAAACAGTATATCATGGTAATTTAAGCTCATTACGAAAATGTAGCGTATTTTCAAACACTAAGCCTTATTTAGAGCTCTTCTTGGTAGGTAGTATACAACTATATAATAAAATAGTAACTGCATCACTATGCTCAAGCAAGCTCTATTCATAATATATATACATATAAAACAAGGTGAATTTCTACTCTAGTAGACATGAAATATTAATTATATTGGAATGTGAGGTGGACTCTGAAGAATGCGAGCATTACTGAGAGTTGACTCATGAAAGAAGTCGCTGAGCAAGCGAGATATTGGCCATGGCAAGAAATCCTCACAATCGCGTGGGGTCGCTTTGACCTCGGCCGAGTTCATCCAATACCTGGCGTCCTGAGAGCCGTAAGAAAACTACTTGTTATCAATTTGTTACAGGCTTGGCCTTCCAGGTCGCAGCGAGCGTGTAGCAACCAACAACCACACCTCTGTGAACACTGTTTTCGCTGTAGCGCATAAAGTAGATAAAACTTCGCCAATCTCGGCGCTTGGAGCAGAACCAATAGAAACGCTAAGCACCAGACCCTTGCGTAGCTTCCCAGACAGGACGGCCATAAAACAGGTCGGCTGTGGTTGTACGAGTCCACTTGGGCACATCATGCACCCATTACAAGGCCAAACTGAATATGCCTGACAGAGTTCATCTTCTGTCGAATTATCATGCGTTCAATGGATAATCTGCAGGCGACTGGATCGGTGGCGGCCTCTGATGAGGCTGACTTGCATTGCCCCCTGCATCGCCCCTCATGCATCTGGACAGGACCAACAACACACCCTCCCAAGTCTGGACGCCTATATATCTTCGCCTTAGTCGTCGGCAGCATGCTTTCGGTTGTTTATCCATGTTTGGTAGAGTTTACTTCATTGAGCTGCTTAATACGGGGCGCCAATCAAGCGATAATGGGGGGCTCTACCGACGTCAAGGAAGCCCAGCGCCGGCTGATGAAAAAGTACAACATCCATTTCGACGGCCCGATCGACCTCACTACCCCCCTGAAAGTGCCTGAAAACAGGAAAGCTCATTTTAGGCACATCAAGAAACTCGGTACAACCGTGTTTGCAGATTACCGCGACAGCATTCATGCCGACTCCCGCCATCAGCCGTGGAGAGAGCAGGTCCCCAAGCGAGCAAAAGCTATCACGACGATTGTGAAGAGATCCCTCGACACGCGGCGAAACGAGAGCGGCTGGCGCCTTCATTTGGAACCCATAGTCATGTATCGCTTCACTGTAGAAGTTGCTTGGTGAGTTACCTAAAGTGAACCACGTTGCTGTCAATCCGTCTTACACAGCATTGTAGCAAGATTTGTCGCGGTAGACTTTGGCGCTCAGAGCAGGAAGTCAATCCAAGTCAACAAAACGAACATATACAAAACTCGCTCAGCGAACGTCAGAAGAGGAGACAGCCTTGCCGGTGCAATCCAACTGTTCCCAACGACCATGTGTAAGTCTTCAACTGTAATCGGCAATTTCCCGTCTTCTAATTCTGCTTGTTTAGTTACGAACATGGAATAAGCGAGCTTTTCGACGACAGAGCGGACGAAGCGATCAAGTACCCCGCGGATCTACAGAAAGACCTCCCAAAGCGCGACCGTCCTGATAGGATTTATGGCCTTCGCGTTACGTCAAAGCTCAGTCGCCTACTAGACCTCACTGTTGATGGCAATTTGAGAACATGCCCTTTCAAAATGCAAGGTGATGCTATTGTTTTCCCCTTCCTTGTTCTCGAGGCAAAATCCGAGAAAAGCGCCGATGCATTTACAGACATCCAAGTTCAGACGGCATTTGCTATCAGAGAACTACTCTGTATCCAAGACGGACTAGCCAAAGCTGCTGACGAAGAAATTGACTGGGACGGGGGCCCGCTTGTCTGGTTTCTCTCTTGTAAAGGTGAGCAGTGGCGAGTGCATGCTGGATATATCGAGTTAAAAGATAGTATACAGCACTATGTGAGTAACCTACAAGCCAGAAATTCTAGAAACAGTGTTGACAATCTCTAGCGAGTCATTCGATTATGGGATGGCAGTATAGATAGCCTCGATAAAGCACTGCAGCTTCTACTAATCATTGATTACATTGCTGACTGGGCTCGAGATGTGTATCGGGAGGGTGTCGCGACGAGCCTGAGAAAACTCGTTGTCACCGACTCCCAAAGCTTATCATACGACCCTGATGTCTATTCAATAATCGGAAATGTTGAAAGATGGAATGATGGCAGGAATAGTGACAATGTCGGAGACCCAGTGGAATATCTAATGGAGAACCCGCTCCGTGCTTTTGATAGCCTTTATGGAGTGATTCGAGATGCGCGCTTCATACGAACCCGGTTTATTGGACTATACCTCACTGAAAATAACTTCAGAGAGTTTATCAACTCTACTCCATCGGATAGTGCAGCGAAAATACTTGCACAGTCTCTTCTTAAAAGTTTAGAAGAATGCTGCCGCATGAAAAGACATATGCTTGACGCATTAGAAGCCACCTGGACAGACACTGATCGATACGGATCCGACGCAGGCGCACCGGACCAGATTTTCTTCGTTGTCACCACGGCCGTATTTTATCTCGATCCAGATTGGGAGCAGACGAGGGAACTAGGATACCTAGCTGTCGCGGAGAGTCTAATTGACACCATCTTCAAGATAGCAGACATCAAACGACCTACTCACCAGAGATCATCGCGCATCCCTCTACTCCAATCCACCCCTTCGTTTGAAACACTATTGAAGCGTGGAGCTTATGATAACCTGTCAGCATGCGCATCAAAGGGTTGCATTTACAGCGGAAACGTACCAATGTCGTCAAGCAACTCCAAGAGAACATATAGATGGAAAGCTTTGTCGATAGAGCTACCTGGCCCTGGGGAGAAGAGGCAGCGGGATGTGATACTCAAAGTTGGATCGCTTTCAACAGCTAGAGAGTTCGTCTTTGGCCTTTATATGAGACATAGAGTGGGCAGAAACGAGCCGTCTGTTTCTTTTTTGCGTCTTTCTACAAGACAAGACGAATTAGCGACTTCAAAACAAATACTGATGCGAGAGGGAGTTCTGTCAAGGGAAATCTGGCCATGGGCCAACCGAATACCGAGACCTTTCTACAAAGATCTAATATTCACTATATCTGAGCCTCGTGCCACCATGGGAGAAAGGCCTGATCTCTGCCTTTTCGTTATGGATCCTGCGGTAGTTGAACGCGGGCTATCCCCAAGCCAACTACAACCAGCTCGGCATCTGAAAGTGAAACTCCCTGATTCGCGAGGCGGAGGGAATTATAAATGGAACTCGAGGAACATCACAGGCAATTCAGATATTCGTTGCCAGACTGACGCGTTTGTTAAATATCTACAGGCTACAAATGTACCGTATGGTATTATAAACACGTCCAACAATGCCAATGAACAGACTCAGAGGAAGACATTGTGGGACATTTTGACGAAAGATGGGGTTGCATATTCTACGTTGGAGGACTTCCAATTCAGCCCTAACTCGCCGTATCGAAGACGGGGACAGCAAGATTTTGACGACAAGGCGCCACCAATGGCGAGTCTTCCAGACGCATCTAGGAAGAGTAAAGAGCCCAATATTTTGAATATCGACCTACTTGGCATTGACAAACTGCACAAGGAAGCGACCGCAACGTCGGTTACACGGTCTCTTGACTGGCAGGTCGTTCCGGATAAACCCGATGAAAGACCTAGGCGAATGGATGGAGATGAAATACAGCAGGTTCCACACCCACCATTACGGAAGAGAACGCGCCCAACTAGCCAGGATTATAACGAAGCCGAATCTTCAGAGCAAGGAGCACGTAGGGAAATGCACAGGGCACTTGTTGAAGAGACGTTTTCGCGAGACTATGTAACCCAAGAAGAACTGGACGAGCTCATGGAGCAAGGAGTACTAAACTAGGTCTAATTCAAGGTAAATCTGCAAGGAAAATTACCCGAATTATAGAAACTTGCGAACAGGAGTTTATGGAAGGAAGATATTATTGTCAGCTGCGCATGTTCTCATGTTGACTCTAGTACGAGATATACACTAGCTCCCTAGACATCATGTTCAACTTATTTATTGACTAATACAATACTTTGTTGACTATTAAAGCCAGTCAAAATCCCACTACTCATGTACACCATATATAGTAGTTAATTAACTCCTGTGAGACATTTCTAAAATTGCTAGGGTCATCATCTTCGATCGCCTGCAAGAACTTGTGTGAGGTACATTGCTACATCTGATCCAGAGCCGAGGGAATATGATGGCATGTCTGCAGACGTGAAAACTTTGCCATTTTCTCTGTAACTGTGGGATAAGGAAGCATCAAGCATGTTCTCATCTCCCAATTGAAGCAGCGGCAAGCTGTTGGAGTCGGGGCAGAATGGACCCATTCAGGCGGAGTTTTCCAGCCGAGCATGAACAAAACATCCACGGAACCCTGTGATCCCGACTGAGTAGAGTTAGCTTGAGGCGAACGTGAATTTTGAGTGAGAATTGTTGCGTTGTTGCGCTTGATATACGATCTAGGATATCACGGCTCCACTCCGCCTCTAATTAGGACTCGCTCATAGCGCTCAGCATATCCGGAAGAGATCTGGAGTATTCGACGACTTTTGGAATTTTGCACTGAGCACTCCATAACTACCCGGTTCAAGATTATTCACTGAACTTGGATGGAACTATCAAGGCGATGATGAACTTGAGTGTAGGAGCCGTGAGGTATCGAGCTGCTCTACTCGGTAGAGCAGTTCTAGGGTTCTAGGTAAATATATAACTTCTCTTCTATAAGGCTTTAACTTCAGTCAAACAATGGATCACTCTACAATCCTTGCAAGTACTACTAGTCTTTCGTAGGTAGTGGTTCAAATGGCCGTTCCTGATCCAGCACATTATTTGCCTTATAACTTCCTCGGCCAATATCAAGACACCAACTACAATACCACAGTACTGTGACTTTCATGACAAACAATCACAAGTCGTTCACCTGGCCATCCAACCACCATCGACCTAGAAGGCATTAGTCCGAGTGCCTTCAACAGACGTTAGAGCGTAGGGTTTCACGAACAGTGACTATTTGGCCAGTCATGTATGAACTGGCACCACTAGCAAGAAATATCGCCGGCCCCTTGAAATCCTCTGGTGCCCCCCATTTTCCCATAGGGATTCTCTCAGTGATGGATTTGTAGTATGCACTGTTGGAATCAGATCTAGTGTCAATGTTCATATCCGTAGCAACATAGCTGCTCGCATCAGTTTTCATTAGCTGATCAGTTCATTAATATAGTTTCAAAATCTTCAACGGTGCGTACCCTGGTGCGATGGCGTTTACGCGAATGCCATGGCTCGCCCATTTATTGGAGAGTGCCTTTGTTAGCATCGCGACTCCGCCTTTGCTAACAGCGTACCCAGACATTCTAACTCCTCCCTGAAACGACGCTAGGCTAGCAGTGTTGATGATGGTACCGCGGATTGTCTTTTCGATCCAATACTTGCCGATCTCTCTGCACAGGGTGAAGGTTGCGCCGAGATTCACTTGCATGACTTCATCGTACAACTCCTGGTCGTACTCTGCCGCCTCGCATCGACGCTGAATACCTGCTACATTAAGCAAAATGTGAATATCGTGTTTCAAGAGTACATCAGGTACAATTTTGGACACGTCCTCTTTGATGGCGAGATCGTAGGCGTAGGTAAAACATTTGCGACCAATTCTCTCAATCTGATCTTTGGTCTGCGTCTGGCTATGATCTCGCTGCATTGAGAATAAGTCAACAACCAATTCTGCTTGAAGTCACGCTAGATTGAGACAGCATAGGATGGTTCGACTTACTACAATGAGCACAATATCAGCTCCTGCTTCAGCTAAGCCGACTGCCATTGCTTGCCCAATCCCCCGGGCTCCACCGGTAACCAGAGCGGTTCGACCCATCAGCTTGAACGCTTCCATTTCTGTAGCTCCGGTATGTTGCTTTGAATGAAACTTGAGATTGTAGGTTGTCGTGTTAAAAAGATGACATTATGTCACGGAGGAGTTGCGGCCCTTCCCCTCATTTTTTTCGGCGCTCGGCGAGTCGGGTTGGAGCCAAACTCGGTCGTGCCGACTCCGTCCGGCCGGTGCTTGCCGGCGACTTCAAACCAGTCGTGGCTAATAGAACTCATTTAAAAAGATTATATAATTTTTTCTCGTATGATATGATAAATAAATACATCAACAGGAGGTCGATTTTCTACATCTATTCTTACAGGTCCGTATTTTCAACCCTCAGCGTTTCTGAATGCAAGCTGACTCCGAGCACACCCGACCGAGTCGTGTTGCGAGGTTCACCGCTGCGCAATTCGGCGGAAACAGGGAACAGTCCTTGGAAGTAGATAAACCTGGGAGGGGATACGAGTGTGTGGGGATCACAGTTATCTCATATCTTTGGAGGTAGAGCAACCGGCACTTCAACCTCCATTTGTACTTGAGATTATATTTTGCCCCTACATTATTGCAAGCACGCAATGCTCGCGTGCCCTCTTCTGAACCCACGCGCTGTTACAACAACAGGAATGACATGATCCGATGTTGCTGCGGTCAGCAGGAAAGTACCAAGACTGAATCACTGAGTGTAGGGAGAGACGACCTAGCCCCGATTGACATGTGAAGCGTCGTCAACGATGTGACGCTGTCGAACAGGATGTGCCAATTCAACCAGTACCATAGTCCAGGCTACATGGCAGCAAGGGTTAGTTAAACTTGTCAGTGCCTCAAACTGGCTACTCCCCACCATTCACATTAATGCATGGGTTATTACTAAACGTGAATCCTTATGGTCGGGCTTCGGGCTCATGGGAGTCAAACTCAAGCTAGTGCTGGCTAACAGAGGGTCATTTCTCATTTCTAGGCGCTACCTAGGTGAATTATTATTTCGTCAACGGGTTATTCGGGTGAGTCGGCACGCATTTCATGGCTAGGATTCTCAGTAATCGACTTATAATTTTATGTGCCCATGTTATAAATAGCTATCCGAGTACTCCACTTTATTCAGTCTTTCAGTCACAGTATCATTCGACCTGCAACAATCTATCACGCTGTTAGACACCAATAGTTATCATTGTGTCTCTTTGTCAACTTGGCCATGGACAAATTCAAGCAGCAGCAAGTTCCTGCACCACAAGCTATTCATCACGAACTGCGAAACGCTGAAAATAGCGCTGCGTATCTCCTCCCTAAACTCAACCTACTGAAGGATAAGAACCCGGAGCTGAAGGTTCTAGATGTGGGCGCCGGTTCTGGGACCATTTCCATAACCCTGGCAAAGAAGATTCCAGCCGGCCATGTGATGGCCATAGACGTGAACGAAGGCATCCTACCCCGGGCTCGTGCGATTGCAGAGTTGTCGGGCGTAAAGAATATCGAGTTTCAACAGGGAGACGTATACGAGCTACTTTTTGCCGATGCGACATTCGACATTACGCACTGCCATCAGGTTGTCTGTCACTTGAAGAACCCGTCCGCGGCGCTGCGCGAGATGTTGCGGGTGACGAAGCCTGGCGGAGTAGTCGCCGCACGCGAAGGAGATCTCGAGACGGAGTGTTTCTGGCCTGACTTGCCTGGCTTAGCGAAGTTTCACAATTTTGCAGTTGGATCTATCAAAATGGCGGGTGGAAGCCCCAGAGCAGGCCGACAGTTGCTGTCTTGGGCTCTCAAGGCTGGGGCGAAGCGCGAGCAGATCACGGCAGGATACGGAGCTTGGATTTACAGCACCGAGGTCGAGAAGAGAACATGGGGTAAGTCCCATTCATCCCCCTTCATCGCTGAGCTCGACTCATTGCAGGGCTAACTGGTATTGGCAGCGCAAGCGATGATTGACCAAGTCCGAGGCGGTAAACTGTACAAAGTCGGCATTGACTCTGGGATAGCTACGACGATTGACCTGGAAGAAATGGCCCAGTCCTGGGAGGAGTGGCGGGAGTCTGAGGAGGCCAGCCTTGGCATGATGCAAGGAGAGATTATTATTGAGAAAGGACAAAGGGAAACGAATGCAAGGTATCATTGCAATATTGAATGCTGAATACATTCTTTGAATCATGAACAGCCCATGAATCCAACCACTGAGTATTTGTGCTCAAAGACTACCCCTCAGGAAGCTCCATTGACCTATCTGATATATTCCTGATTACTTGCTAAGTTGCTTTAAATCAGACCCGTGCAGACTATATGACAAACGCATGCTTCCTTTGTCTTGCCGCCTTGCCAATCGAACAATGCAACACTGCCGGCCGCACCACATAAATGTACTAATACAACGGAAATTTTCCCAATATCTCACCCCCAGGTTTTCCGGGGGACATTCCATGCCGCCGAGCTGCCGCTACTATTCGGAACCGCTGGCGATTTCCACGAGGAGTCCACCGAGTATGAAGACAGCGTCAGCAGCAGCATGCAGCATGCAGGACATGTGGCTGGAATTTGCGAAGAGTCCTTCCAGCGGCCTTCGGGGCGTTGGCTGGGGTTCGCATGCTGATGGGAAGCTGTGGTTATTGGAGGAATTACCGTGGCGCCGAGTCAAGAAGTTGGCATCTTGAAGCTCGACAGCGTGTGCACACCTGCGTTACACTCGTCCTGATTTAGGTGATAGAGGAGCGATGCATAGAGCAGTGATACAGGGGAGATGTATAGAGGAGAGAAACGTAGTGGAGACATACCAAGAGGAGAGATATATAGAGCAGTGAGGAATAGAGGAGCAACTTACATGGAGTCTTACTTTGTGGACGGTAAAAGCATGAGTAAACCGCGTCTCTTTCTACGCACCTCGTCTTAACTAGCAACAGCATATACTTGTAGTACGTTTATACTTCAGTCATCCTAATCGGGGCCGTAGTAATTGGCTGCCTGATGGTCTCAGTCGTGGTGGCTTATACTAGCGAGAATTGCTGTTTCAGTCACATTGTCCCAATCCGGCCAGACAAACTGCTGCACACGTTGATCCTGGAATTAACCCTAAGTCCGGGCACTTTTCATCCCATCCCAACCCCAATAGTTCTGCCAGTTCCATCACGCAATCACGCACCAGCATTCTCCCGCTCGCACAGCGTCTCGAACAGCACGGCAACACAACGAAATGAAGGTTATTGTCACCGGTGGCACCGGCTTCGTCGCCGCCGAAGTTATCCGCCAGGGCCTGCAGCGCGCCGACGTTACCAGCCTCGTCGTCCTCTCGCGCAAGCCCATCGCCGCGCCGGACGTCGATGCCGCCAGCGCCAGGAAGCTCAAGCAGGTCCTCGTGGAAAACTATGCCGAGTACCCCGAGGACGTGACGGCCGAGTTTGCAGACGCCGACTCCTGCATATGGTGGGATAGTCAACATGTACGCAGCCCAACAAGGTAGTGAAGCTAATGGACTGGTTGCTGTTAGGACGGTGGCGGTCACGCCAGGGAAGAGCAAGGCATACAATGCCGACGACCTTCGTCGCATCTGCTATGACTCGCCCATCGCCGGCCTCCGTGCCATGCACGGTGCCAAGGCCGCCAAGCCGTTCCGGTTTCTGTACATGAGCGGCCATGGTGCCCAGCGCGACGCGACCAAAGCTCCCTACATCCTCGGGCCATATCTGATATTGCGGGTGTGTGGGCATCTACCAACATGCAAGGGTAGCGGGACTGACAGCGCCACAGGGAGAAACCGAATCAAAGCTCGTGGAGATTGCCAAGCAGCATCCCGGCGAAATCGAGGTGTGCATCGCACGACCGGGGCTGGTCACTAGTGGAATCAACCTCTGGAGGACGGTATGGGGCACGGCGCTTCGCGTCACGTCTTTGACAACTATTGTTTCCCGTGATGAGCTGGCAGCCGCAGTGCTCGATCAAGCACTTACCGGCTTTTGAGGGTGAGACATTAAGTAACGATGATCTCGTGAGAATAGGGCGTGCAAGTTCTTCAAGATAAGAAGGGGTCATTGAGTGGCGACTTGTAGAGCTGATGATTGAGACTGCGAAGCAACGTCGGCTTCGCGAAAGAGTTGGATATCTGTATCTGTAGTAGGGTTGGGGTTAGGGTTAGTTTGGATCACCGTGTAATGAGTCATCACACACATCTGAAAGGTGTAGCCCACGGCTTAAGCTGCTCTAAGCGCGATTTGAAATTACACACGGATAGATTTCGGTTCGCCGTAGGTGACGCTGTTTCAAAATAGTATGGTTGACGACTAGATATTGGAACCTGTTGACGGGCAATATCCGCTCTCCTCAATGAGTCAATTCCTCGACACCTGATAGTGCTCCAATGTTTGACTAAGAGCTGAGGCACTACATAAGTCGGGGCTAGATAATACGGTGATTACGCACTCATGATGCGGTGAAATACAGTCATCATACAATGGACATCTAGCCTTCGATGGACAGCTGACTTAGTGCTCTACCTTTATCGCAGAAGTTTGGGTATTCTGATACCAAGGTTGCAGTGCTAGTTAACCATCGGCAGTGTGTTCGTCAGAGGTTGATTACAACTGCATCGTTTCACTACGCGACAGTTCTTCAGGAGCAGAAGCGTATTCGTGTCTTCTCAATAGAGCACATGGTGATCTTAGCAACACATGGCCCAATGTCAGGAGAGGTCCAGTACCGCCTGTTACGGTGGATTGTGAAGCAGACGTTTCAAGCATCACAGCAAACATGCAGATAAGCTCATCTTGCTTAGATCTAGTTGGCAGCTCAGTGCGTGATAAATCATAGAGCCCAATTGCTGTATTTACCGTCCTTACTAGCATATTGTCTGAGGGTGCATCTTATACCACGACGCTTTCTAGAATTGCTAGTGTCACAGTTTCTTGTGTCCAGGGTATTATCGTGGCATCGATAATGTCAAATTCATCCTGACAGCCATCCAGTTTGCCGACATGAGAGCTGAGCAAGGTCCTAGTCCGTACGATTTATCATTTTAAGGTATCCATTATCTAACATTTATGTTATCAGTATTAGCTCTATGCTTAGGCTCATCGACGAGACCAACATTATTTGTTTGCCGCAAATAGTCGGTCCCAGTTCGGCGTAGCAGAGCCCATGCCGTATTACTCCACACCACCACATGCTGACAACGGAAGGACTGAAGGAATGATCCTTCGAAGCCGTGCCATAGCGTGTAAAGGAGTAATTGCCTGCGGTGTTTCCACGAATGACTGATCGGCATGGTGTACTCACTAGTCTGATCCCAGAGGTGCTGGACTATAGTCTCAACTATATAAAACATGTAGGATGCCTCTTGATCACAGAGAAATAAGTCTTTAACGCTGGCATCCTTGTAACTATATCCATACTCACCTCCTCCAACATGCAACTCTCCAACTCTCTCGTAGCCGCGGCCCTTGCTGCTTCTGCGGTGGCCACCCCCAGCTTCAATATCGAGCAGCGGGCGAGCCCCGTCACCGGTAATGGTACGCCGGGTTCCATCTTCCAATTCGGCTCGGCCACCCATTGCCGCCAGATCTTTCGCGACTCCGGAGCCTGCGGCATCAGCACGTACTTCAAGAGCGTTGATACCAACACCCCACTCATCGCGCTGCCGTCGCGTTACTTTGATGCTCACGGATCGGAAGATCAAACGAATAAGCTGTGCGCCAAAACCATCACACTGACCCATAATGGCGTTACCAAGAAGGCTATTGTTGCGGATGTGAACACTAGCGACGAGCAGTCAATTGACATGTGCTTGGAGTTGTGGCAAGCTTTCGGCGGCCATGATAATGACGGCAGTCTGATCAAGCCATTCAGCTGGAGTATTGCCGTTTAAATACTGGGTGGCATTTTAGCCTTTTTCTTCTCGGCAGCTCCTGAGCTCAGCTACGCCTTCTTATAAATAGATGCTCCGTCTCTAGTACATAAGACAACATGTGGAAATAATGAATACTTTACTCGGTCATTTAGTGTAACTTACATATCAGCTAGATTGCTAGTCCGTTATATAATCCATGATGAAAATGGCCACATATTCTCCTACATATTCGCTGTGTTGAAGGCAGCTCGTTGGCCGTGTTCGAGGCTAGCGGTGCAGCAGAGAGCCACATACACCATGTAGTCAGACTTCTCCCATTGCCTGGGCATATATAGCTTAACCCGTCATCTCCATCAAGGCTGAATTATTATTTCAAGCTTGGCTCATGAAGTTCTCATTGCAATTACTGCAAAAGATAAATGCTCTGTGAAACCATGAACACTAATGCTCAACTGCACGAGTGCCAGCAATAACCTGGCGCATCTGAAGGTGGATTTTAACGTGTGTAGTTGGTTATTTGTATGGCTGTTCACGTAGAACTTATGGCATATCTTGATGCGCCAGTTGATATCGTTAGACTCATATAGGATGCTCCTATTACGTACATGTAAACACTTTATGAAATGACATGAATAACGAGTCGGAACACCTTACACAAAATTGCTCGGCACATGTCCAATAGACATTTAGATTCCGGTGCACTTCTTTCAGGAATACTATTGCATGTGACTATCAAACTTCTACTTAAGCCTTGATTCCCTTGACGAGGCTATCACCGAGAGAGCCAAGAGAGCCCTCAAACTCGCTGAAGCTCTTGGCGTTCCATTTAGCACCATTGGCACCCGGGACAGCCTTGCCCCCCTTGAAAGCAATGTACAAAACGTCGTTGGCGTCATGGGCAGAGTCGCCATTAACAGCGCGGCCGTAGCAAGCCTGTCCGAGTGAGAGGGATGCCTCACCAACCAGAGGAGGACCGTCGTCACCGTTGGTATCGGCCCATACACCATAAAACTGCAAAACACATTAGCTTGACTGCAATAACTCTAAATCCTTGCAACAGAACGCGTACCATCTTGTCACCACAGACTACGGCAACAATGGAGAGTGGCTCGATGCCATACTTGCGGGGATCAAACGTGGTGTATCCCTTCTTGTCGCCGTCATTGCCAAGGACAACGTACGAATGAACGTACGCATTAAAGTCCTCAATTCCTTTGTTGTAAGCCTTGACATCGTCTCCCCATGTCGTATGGCCCTGTGTGTCTCCGGAGCTGTCGCAATCACCGTTCCCTTTGCCCAGGTGCCCATCGCAATCAATGTCCATATTTACCAGCTTGCCGTTCGTACCTTGAAGGTACATAATGCCACTATCAGCCAGATGATCACCGCAGTAGCCAAAATCTGGTCCTTGTCAGTATACTTGTACTTGCGGCGTAATAGTTACTTGGTCGTCGCCTCACCTTTGGAATCGTTCTCTTGACTGTAAAAGCCTGTCTTGAGAAAATTGGAACAGGTTCCCTTGGCTTTAATGGATTTGTAAAGTGATTTGACATTGGCAGGCACGTCTCTAGCCAGGCCATTGGTTGCGAGCAAGCCCGCAAGTAGTGCAGGGGTGATGACAGAACGCATTTTGGAGAATGATATGTTGGTTAATGAAACAGGACTATTCTGATGTAGAGTTGATTGACGATGACTATTAAGTGAACAACGTGGAAGGGAGGAATGTGTTCATATAGCTGTGGTGGTGAGAGAATTGCCTTTGAGGATATGATATTAGGAACTTCGTAAACTCTCCAGGTTATCGTACATGTAACGTTGGACTGCAATTAAGTTTAATCCTATCATATTCCATCTTTGTCTAGAAGGTGCTTTGACTTAAGTCAAGGGCCATAAGTAATAGACGCTGCTCTACGATCAGCGATCAGCACTGGCCTTGTGATCCGTCTGTGATCCGTCATAAACAGAATGAACGTCACCTCCCAGGCATACCAATGCCACATGGAGAGTTTACATGCTAAGCGAGGCACTTTCGCCATCGTGGTTGGTGGAAAATATCACGCCCAGGCAAATCGGCATATCCCGACAATCCGGGGTAGGGTAGCATCTAGATCCTAGAGTGCTAAATTTACCCCGTATTTTAGAGGCTGCTCGTCAATTTAATAAAACATCTACCACCTTGATCCGGCAGTTGCCGTAAGTAGTTGCTCAACAGGCCAATGTCCAGACTGTAAAACACGGGGGTCGCAGCGGTTGCGGACCTTGCGTACTGAGATCTTACTAGCCGGACCTGGTGTCCAATGCGGTTACGTGGGGGCCTCAGTTTACGTTACTATACCCGGTTCTAGGTTCGATCTACAGTGTCGGATACCAAGCTAGTCCGGAAGATAGTATAAATAGCTGCGCTTGTATAAATCAAGTTCACCATGGGACGCCAGGCTGCTCAGCCCGTCAAGTAGACGAGCTGGAAGGCCACAACGAAACACACGTTACCAAACACTAGCTAAAAATAGCCTGTGCTTCCCCATAGCTGTTGAGAAGGGCGTCGCCTCATCCACGGCAGTGCGACGATTGCGGCTGGTGGAAGCCCCCAAGACAATAAAGGTGCCTATTCTATAGATAATGGTATCGGTTCTTGAATACTACTTGGGATGGTGTTTAACTCCGGTACTACGGTTAAATCTACGAGTTCAATATAGCGCTCGTGGCTTACATATTAGTTCGTCCTCGAATAATCTAATTCTTACAGTAGCAATCTTAGTGTCTATAGATATGTTCTTAAACAACGTCAGTCTTAGCACCGCTCACCCTAGAGCTGTGTTGCAGCCAAGAACCAAACATTGCCATACCTCGCGTGCATGTCGATGTGACTATCCACCGCCATGGCATTTCCGCGTAGCTCGTGGATAGATGTACAATACATTTGCCAAGGTGGCAGTAGTTCTGGTCAAGTGCGTCGCCTGACAATACTCTAGCCATATCGTGGGGGAAATAGAAAGCCGTTTCATATTAGTCTCCCATTGATTTCAACTTTATATTCCGTACGGTAACACCAGATATGGAACGATTTCCCTGCCAGTCCAAAGGCACTGCATATCTCTATGTCAGTAACTATTCACGACGCCAAAATTGAACGTTGTTCCATGTGACTGTTATATCACCCGCGCCACTCAGCGTCTGGTAGGTGCCAAGTTTATCATAGAAGCGGCTGTTGGGAGCCGTGTCGTTGCGGAACATCTCCTTGCCGTTCACGTACACGCTGTAGCGATGGTTCTTGGCGTCATGAATGGTGTTGATGCGCACAGCCGAGCCAACCTTGACAATATCCTTGTCGATAGTCGTGCCGCCAACGGCATATAGACGACCTGTCCTTTCAACGGCCAAGAGGAACCAACCTCTGCCATTTCCGCCGTCGAAAGTCTGTTTGATGGCGATACGGCTGCCGGTCATTTTGTTGACGGTGAACTCGCCGCTAAACTGGTGCACGCCTGAGGTGTAGTCATTGTGATATCGGCGTTCAGCACGCATATGGCCACAGACCGTGCTGCCGAGCTGCGACTCCGGAAGGTGAAATGTGCTGCCATTGACGACGCCGCCACCACAGCTCTGTGGTGTAAAGCTTGGGTAGACCTCTACCCATTTGCCGCTCTCCAGCGGATTACCAGCAAGCGCAACGGCCGCCGTGTAGAGCACTACAAGCAACAGCCTTGTGAACATCTTTGCTGAGTAGGCAATGCTTCCGATGTGGTTGACGGGGAAATATAAAAGTATCCAATCCGGACTGTGAGGCAACGGAATCTGGTTTGTCACACTCATGAAGGATCAGTCACAGGAGGTTGTCCGGAAGAGTTCTCATATTATTGTGGGAAATTGCCACTCACAGCAGTGGCATCTTGCTGGGTGAGTATTGTGAACCCACAGCACATATCTCATGCCCATTGAAACGCCTCGACAAATGGTTAGCAGACTATGCATGGTCTGTTGGGCGATCCTTTTAGCTTGTTAAATCACAGCCCACTTCTCCTCGGAACCTTCCCGTAGAGTCTTGGACGACATGGGCACGATCCCCACTCTGTCCCGATGCCCGGCCTTGTCTTGCAGGGCTACCCTGTCTTCGAAACCGCTTCTTACCAACCTTGCGTAACGGCGAGGACAGACGTGGCTTGGTTCCTCCTCACAATTTGCGAGGAGCTACTGTCAAGGACTCGATGCCACAATCCCCCACGCCATGGGCTGCGGAGTTGTGTTCTGCCATCGAGAAGCGGAAGCTATAGGGTCAAGTATTGAACTATTGTCTTGATGAGTTCATCAGCAAACGGGCAGCCTGTACAATCTGTACATTTGTCGGGCAAGAAGATACTCTAAACAATCTACTTGTTGACAGAAGCCTTTCAATCATGTCTATCTGTTCAATTGAGAGTCTCTCTAAGACGGGTTCACTGCTGGTGTAGTCAACAGTCGATATAATTATCTGGAGCTGAGCTGGCCTTGATCCGTCAGTCACAGCCGCAACAGTAGGCGTCCCAACCACATGCTTCGGCTGTGAAATGTGCTGCATGATATCATCAGTCGCTCTTACATCGCTAGAGCCGTGCTCGTTCCCAGTCCAATCAGCAAGTCGGTTCTGATGAGGACGGAACGTTCCATCCGGCAGAACAAAGGTTCTGCTCAATACGAATGCTCTAGAAGCCGCGATGCTTTTGCCGATGCCCTCATACATTGGCCTCTGGATGCCGGCTGCGAGGCGCTCCCTCGCACGAGTCACGCAGCCTTCAAATTGGCCCACCCCGGGCCATACATACACGGCTCGCCTAGCACGGACTAGGTGGGACTTTGCTCAGAATGGCACCTCGACGTGGTCCAGACTGCTTACGTGAAGGAGCATGGAACAGATCAAGTTCAACAAGGTCGTATGGACCCAGTTGATTGGTGGAAAGATTCCTCAGGATTTGGGGTAGTACCGCTGAATCGTACGTTCCCCCAACATCGTCTGAAGATCTACCAAGGTTTACGCAATTGGAATCTCGGGACCTAACGCAAGCCAACGGATAAGGTGATTAGCAACCCTCAAGCGCTTACTGACTGACATGACATCTCTAGGGTCCAGCTCGTGCCGTATGAAGGCAATGCTTGGAGAAGCTTGCCTGGAACTCTTTGGCTATTGCGGTAAATGGCATAATTCATCGCTTCATAATTGCAGTGGCGATCCATCTTCTTGTGAGCATCAAGGTGCTTCGAGAAGACAAGGCAAGAAGATGCGGTGTGAGTATCTCGTCAGTAAGACGTAGCCAGTGTGTTCAAGTCCGACCTAATCAAGATGGTCAATCATCAAAGCCTAAAGATCTGCGTATATCCGCACATGCTCCGGGCTTCCAAACCTCGTACCCCTGCACCGGTAACCTCCGTCTCTGCATGTCTTTCCTGTAGATCTCCCCACGTTAGCGTTCCATCAACGCAAGCTTGGCGAGATATGTTAGCCGAATGGGAGCCCGTAATAGCACTGGACGTTGCCCCGTGCCCACTGCCTAATCTCAATGTAGAAGTCTGAGTCTCTCTCCGAACCCTCTCCGGGTGCGTGGCGTTGGTAGCGGAAGGGTTCGGAGTCTCACCCGTCCATCCGCCATCCTCTCGATCTGTTACTGAGGACATGTATGTGATGCACGGCCAACGCAAACTATGCTGGTGGTTGCTATCGTAGTACCCAAGACACCCAAGTCTGTGGGGTTGCCGGAGTTGGGGGTCAGTCGAGTGTGAACGAGGAATCAGAACTATGCAAATGTTACCTAGTGATGGACAAGTCGAGTTGCGCCAGAGCCTTGCCACAAGTAACATCTCGCAGTTGCAACAAGCTATGCTAGTGACATCGCTCCAGGTCCATATCAAGGTCAGCTCGTCTGCTTTGTTGAAGATGGCCGGCCGTGATTGCCAAGCACGGCTCTTCCTCTTCTTCCACCTCCGTCTTATCCCATAATATTTTGGGCTAATTTTGAATCTATTCTGCTCGCTGTTGTCCATCTTGTTGAAATAAAGATAAGATGCTCCTCCAGACCGCTGCCCTGCTCGTGCTGCCCTGCCTTGCCGCCGCCGAAACGGTCAGGACCAGCAACGTCGCGGGAAAGGCTTTTGATCGCATCGCAATCATTTACTTTGAAAACCAGAACTACGAAAAGGCCTTTGGAGATTGTACGTATACGTGTATCGTACTTATCGTGACGATGACCATTGCTAATCAACTCTACCAGCCAACTTTGAATGGTTTATGAAAAAGGGCATTGCCCTGTCTAACTACTATGCTGCCACTCACCCATCTCAGCCCAACTATATGGCTGGCATCGCCGGCGACTATTTTGGCATGCAAGATGACGATGACTCAATGATTGCGCCATCTAACGTGGCCACCGTCATCGATCTTCTCGAGTCCAAGAGCATCTCTTGGGCGCACTACATGGAGGATATGCCTTACACGGGCTTCCAAGGCGGCGAATATAACAACCCCAAGAATGGAAGAAATGACTACGTGCGCAAGCATAACCCGGCTATCATGCATGAGTCTGTTACCAAGTCGCCTTCCCGCCTAGCTCAGGTTAAGAACATGTCTCTGACCGATACCCGCCGCTCCGAATTTCACAAAGACCTGAACGCTAACAAGCTGCCTCAATGGATGTTCATTACCCCCAACATGACATCCGACGGCCATGACACCTCTGTCAAGACGGCTGGCCGCTGGTGCCGGACCTTCCTGGAGCCTCTCCTGTCAAACAAGAACTTCACGCAGAATACCATGGTGCTCATCACCTGGGACGAGACTGAGACGTACGAGGGGCGCAACCGGATTCTGGGCATCCTTGTTGGAGACGCCATTCCCTCGGAGCTGGTCGGCACGACTGACGATAACTTTTACAACCACTACTCGGAGATTGCCACCGTTTCTGCCAACTGGGGGCTGCCTACGCTCGGCCGCTGGGACGTCGGAGCCAACGTCTACAAGTGGGTTGCTGACAGGACCGGCGATAAGGTCAGGTCGTGGTCTTCAAGCTCCGAGTTCAAGAAGTACCTCTGGAACGACTCATATGGCGGCTACTTCAATGACAAGAGCAGTAATCGGAAGATCCCCAAGCCTAACCTCGATCTTGATAATCCCGCCTCCGGAAGACCTATCCTGCAGTCTATAAAGGACACTTGGGCCCACAGCAATGCGCCCACCTACTACAAGGATACCATCAAAGTCGCGGATAAACGCAACCCGCCCGCAGGCTATAAGACCTAGTATCTACGCAGAGGAATCATTATATAGATTAAGAACCTTCTATAGTCAAGATTTTGTAGAAATTTTATACTATACTATGATGATTCAATATATTTCTTTCTTTTCTAATTTTGTATCCATTAATATTTAGGTTGCTATCTATTTGTTATGAGCATAGTTACCGAAAAGCACGTATAGGATAGCTAGGTTTAGAATCTAAAGATTACCAAAATGCAATACACAATAACCCGCTACAGAGAGTTATGCTAAATTACAAGAATTAGTCGGAATGCTTGATCTAAAAGGAGCTGCGGTGTAGGTTGCTGAAACGGATAAGGACAGGGGTCGGATATCTATTCAGGCCTTTCGAAGCGTCCCTCTGGAGGCCGCATTGAGTTTTTGTAAGTAACCTTGCTGAAATTACGTCTGTTAGAAGAGTGCTCAGATTTCCTTGACATGGATGCCGACTTGCTGTCCTTATTAATAACGCAGGAGTACTACTCCATCCCAGGGAAGCAAGAGCGCATAGGACCACGAACTTCAGTTGGCAACAGGGTCCTTGGTACCACTGCTACTTTGCATGACTTTATTTCTGCTACTGGAGCAAACAGCCAGGAAAATCCTCGAGGGTTCGTTCGGGTGATTTGGGCTTCTTCCCTCTCCAATATCGGTCTCCACCTCGTGGCTTTGACATGAATCAGGCAACGTTACAGTCACGGGTTGAGGTAGCCAGACGAGGACTTGGCCAATGCAAAAGTGGAATTTGCTTCCTTGCTTGCTACTGAAATGTCCTACAGGCTATGGATGGCATACTCGTGTGTGCTCATCCCGGGAACCTGAAAAGGGAACCTCAACGCCATCGCGGCCCATTTCTAAAACCCTGCAAATTTCTTGTCTATCCCGCCGTCATGGGTACTTTACAAAGGTATACTGCGGATGGATCTCTGATATGATAATGGGGTGTGGTGCATCTGTGCGTTTGTGCGTTTGTGCATTTGTGCATTTGAAGTACCATGTGAACTGTCTTGTCCATCACGATGTATAAAGAACATAAATGTCCGAGATGTCATCAGAATCAACTAATGGGTTCTTGCTTGCATATAGCAAGAGTATCAATCGTGTGTTCTATGTAGCTGCTGGGTGTTCAATCGTTTGTTTGCATTTGCGTGGGAATGGGCTTGAAGGATATTCGGGAAATCTCGAAGCAAAGCAGCTCAGGAGCAGGAATCCCAATCAGTCCGATTGACGTCAGCGGTTACGTATTCCGTGCAGTATGGCAAGGAATCAAGTGGCTTCGGGGACAACGAATGGCCGCCGGCGATTGTGTAGACAGCGTGAAGAATGCCAAAAACCCTTGCTACCTCAAGTCGTACGAGGAGACTCACTCGGCCTGGAACTCCCTCGCATGCAAATGCTACAAGGTAGTGTGAGCTTGACAATGCAACTATGCATAAACATAGGATTCTTGTTAATTGGGCCGAGCCAGAGGCGCACATCTGGGCCTGATTGAGCTGATAAAGATATCCTAGGATTGAGCTGCTCGCGGGACCTCCTCGCGGCCGTCACAACAATCGCAGGTGCAATTTATCTACTCGGCTGTTCGGCAGCTAGACTGACACATCTCCAGGCACCTACTGCAGATCTATTCGCCTCAACTCCTGATCCGCATCGCAATCAAGAAGGCCGCGCATTTTAGTGCCGATTTCACCCCACGTTGAATCCGAAGGAATACATGCCTGTTGGAATTCTATGCAAGTATGTCCATTCTCAAACAATGAAGTCATAGTGAGGAAATAGTGGTGCTAATCCGTAAGCAGGCAGATGTAGATCAATGGAAGATCAATGGAAGTGTCGGAACATCGCCATTTGAGTCTCAAGCATGGGCGACAGGTTTATAAGAAGCCAGTATAAATATCCCATTACCTGCAGGCCAAGACTTCCAGAACATTCAAATCCATTTCAAGACAGCACATTAAGCCTTTATATCAAAACACAAGGCGACTTACACCAAAAGTTGAAACCTACCACGCAAGTCCCCATTACACATAAACAAAATGCACGCTTCTACTCTGTTCGCCCTCTTCGCTTCGGCCATGGTTGCCGCAAACCCCGTCACTCTCCAGAGGCGCGATCCAAGCGACAAGTCCGGCAAGTCAACCATTGCATTCTCCTGCGATGACACGACCATTCCAAACCCCGGCGGAGCTGGAGGCGAGGGCGAGGGCGGCACCGGCATCTTCAGCACAGACCTGGTGTTCACAGATGCGGGCGGCACCGGGCATCACCCCGATGGATGCACCACCGTCGACGGCTTCTGCGACAATTGCATCGTGTCGGGCGGCGGTCTCAGCTCGCCCACCAACATCACTGCATGCTCCAACCCAGCCGGCGGTGGCTGCTCCATCCAATTCCAGTACAATGGCTACGGCTACAATTCCGAGACCAAGGAGCCAAAGTGCGGACACACCAACAAGTTTGAGGCTTTCGGTGACAAGAAGACGGCAATCTGTTATTTCGACGTCTGAGGGAGCTCTGGGTCGAAGACGAATCTGAAATGTATCGAGTATCAGGAGGGAATGTATTTATACAAGGGTTTGGCAATACAGAAGAATTCTTCTTATTCTAAATAAATCTAGATTTTCAACCGCCATACAATCGATCGTAGCTATCACTCATGACATAAACGCGTGCCTTAACATGGTCACGAACCTGTTGCACCTCTGCTACCCCTAGAGAGTGGCTCAGTGCTACTGATCAAGAGTTGTTGTGTGCAGAAACGTAGTGGACAGAATCTGATACTCTGACTTTTGGAAAGTGTTGAATATTTGTGGCGTGGTCACACGCTTATCAAGTGCGGTCGAGTCTAGGCTCATCAAAGGTGACGCAGCTGCGAGAGAGGGAAGTAAATGATGCCAAATATAAGCTTCATAGTGAGTGAGGCTCCCAAGTATAGCTTAAAATGGAAATCGTAGCAGGATTGCAACGATAAAAAGATGGACTGAATAATGTCGGGATCCTGCTACTCCTTTATTGACGTCGGCTTGTGAAGAAACTCCTACTTCCTAGCTATGTACGGGTCGCTGATATCCACTTCAACAGCTTCACACTATTAAAATAGGTAGAACATTTCTTTGACGGTATAAATATAGCTAGCTGAAACTACACGCAGCTGATGAATATTGCATCATGCTCTTATGTTATACGTATTTGAGCAGCAAGGTAGGCTGATATATACGGACAAGTCGCAGACCTCCAACTATTAGCACTTACCAGTCTAGAACGCATTATCATCTGCCGGGTAATATAATTATCCCATTTAAAAGTAGTCAACGCTTCATTATCAAGTCGATCAGTGCAAGGAAACCTGCAAGCTAGCACAACACATCGACCAGTTGAAATCACCTTGGTATCTTTAGGGGAAATTCTCATCCTGCCGCACGGCGACACTAACTGTACTACCTGGCTGAAATGCGAAACAGGCCTATTTTGTGGCTAATCTAACGAGGAAATTGATGCTGCATATAGCGTCTGGAATTCTTGGCTGCACTAATGGTGACTAGATTAACTCGCTTGCGTTACTTGATTATACTCGCGACGAAGGTACGTGGTAGCGAATACTCTGCTGGTTAAACTACCAGCGGTTGACCCTCGTGAGTCTATAATAACATGGCTTATATTAATTAATATGACCTAGCCTTATCTATCACCTAGTGTTTCCTGGCTCGGAGTATTTAAATGGCACCTGAAGCCGAGTACTATTTTAAATATACAGTGGGTACAAAAGGTATTTCACTCTTATACCGGCCACCAGGAAGTCTCCGAATTGTCGAATACTTCCGGGCAATGCGTAAAAAATGGTAACCAGTATCAAGATAATTCTCTCATACATCTTTCAGGAGGAATGGATTTCCTATTCCGATCTATAATATGTCATGATGATATATAATGTAACGGCGTGGGCTATAAGATAAAGTCGCATTTAGGTATTGCCCGAGGCACTGACGGTACAGAAAATGTTCCAAATACGTTTTGCACCCCACTGTAGTTACAGAGCGCCTATGAGTAATATGCCAAACTTTATGCATACCCTGGTACCCAGCACCTGTGGGCGCCTATTTCTAGGCCCTAGTAGAACCTGCCGTGCCAATAATGTGATTGCATGCTGTACTTGACTGGCATGGTGCTATACTCAGTCACTCAGTACCTACGTGCGCTATAATATCTCCTTACAGCGCTCACAGACTCCAGCAAATCCCAGCTGACAAATCGTTCGACACTGGTTGACAATTTCCAACCCTCAGTGTGCCTGATCTCGTCTGCGACTTGAACTCAGCCTCGGCTATATTTACACATACGAAACGATTGCCCTACAGCACCGACGCTGCAACATAACGATGTCGTCGTGTAATGTGCCTCCGGATCCCGTGAGTGAGCGTGACAGCGACGACTGGCATGCAGTAACGGACACCAAGGCACGGAAGCGCATCCAGGACCGGCTGGCGCAGAGGGCGAGGCGTGAGTGATTCCCATCAGGCACGTTCGTATCTCAACTACTTGCTGAGTGCTGACGCTTTGAAAGGGAGGAGGCTGAAAGAATCCGCCGTTGCACAAGGCCCGTCGGAGCAGCAGCTCATGCGCCGAAGCGGCATCATAACCGCTCTTGGACTCGACGCAGAGACGCCCAGCGGCGGGCTCGTAATGCTCAACGTGGACCACCCTCGCAGCTCGCTCGACCTTACCAAGGACGTTGGTGAAGATGTAGCCTTCTCGCCTCCTACGTTTATGTCTTCCGCGTCGTCTACCTCCGTCCTTTCCTCGCACCCGACGCCAGGCGACGGCCCTTGCAGACAAGACCACCATATGAGCCTCACGCTCCAAATCCCGCAGCAGCTCAGTCCCATCGCAGCCTGGTTCCTCAACAGCCAAGTCCTCGGGCTGCCAATTTGCAACGCCGTACCTGCCCGCTCACCGCTGTGTTCGCCTCTCGTGCCCGAGGCACTGCAGCCCACCTCTACACAGCTCCTGACGGTCCATACACGGGGCATCGATGCCATTCCGTTACCAAAACTCCGTGATAATTACATTCGGATGAGCGGTTTGATATTTGAAGAGGATGACTTCACTCGTGACCTTCACACAATGCCGTCCTTCACCATCACCCCGGGTGCTGCACCGTGGGACCCAGGGGCTTGGAAGGTGGGAAAGGAGTTTGCCAAAAAATGGGGCTTTCTATTCTACTGATTTGATTGCTTCGTCGATTCATCATCGGATCGGTGATGACAGGTAAACCCTAGACTTGACGACAGAAAAGGTGAAGAGCGGGCGGTTGACTTGTCAGTCACTGTTTCTAATTTCACCACTGCGTCGACTGACGAGGCCAAAAATCCAGTCAGTCACCAAATCCGGCACACTAATCATCGGCGCATGATCGCCCGGTATGCTAGTCACATCCACCTTCTTCCCACTCGTCTTCTCCATCAGGTCGATGCCCGCCTGTTGCACCTGAGGGGGTATGGTCTTGTCATTCTCGCAGAGGAGATATGATAGAGAGACGCCTTCTTCCAGGTAACCCGCTTGCGTGACGCCATCCATATAGCTCTGTCCCGAGTGCTGTGAGAACTCTTTGGCCCATTCGGCACCTTTCTCCGGGGGCAGGAGGCTAAAGACGGCCTCTGCGACCTGGGTTAGGTTCGTGTGGTGCAGCCACCCAAGTGCCTGCCAATCGTCAGCTTGCTGGGTGGCTCAATATGGGCGTCACTCACATCAGGTGCCATCCCAATCGTCTCCTCTGTGCCGTCTCCTCCGAAAACTTCACCTGCAGTCTGACCCACAGCTGGCACCAGCGAGGTGATAAAACCGAGCCCTACAATGCCGCCTTGCTTACCCTGCCTCTTCCTCTGCGTCTTGCCCAAACCTGTGGCTGCCTGAGTCAGAGGCACGCCGCCATAAGAGTGGGCAATGACGAAGACGTCCTTGCCCGCGTCCGCCAGCTTCACAGTCTCGCGAGCAATCACCGCGGCATCATCGTACATTGGCGGCGCGGGCTTGGTATCGTTGGGGAGCCGAACGGTAGGCATGTGCAATACCTGTATGTCAACCCCCTTTGCAATCAGCGCATCGCGGAGAGGGATGTACGGTGCCACAGGGCTGAAGGCGCCTGGGATGATAAGAACAGAGGGGCCGTTGGGAGTCATGTCGGCGATTTAGGACAATTTACAACGTAGGCGTCGCAGATGGTGTAAGTGGAAATTGAGTAGAAGGTCTGGGTAGCTGGCAATGCAGGGCTGCAAATTCGGATGCAGCATCGAAAACCAGCGACCACGACCAGTTATATACTTCATTCAATCGCAAGTTATAGGATCGTACGTACTATTGCTATATCTACTCTCTATTGTGAACTTGATCTCTCAATCAGCCTCCGGTAAGCCCCAGTCTTCTGACATCCCACTCGATCTTGCTACTGGTCGGCCGGCTCACAGTGGGGTTCTGACTGTCAGGTCTGTCAGAAATATGGGGCGAATCCTACAACTCAGTTGACCTCGGAGACTTGGGAGAGGGAAGGCATGTAGATCTATTTGAAGAATCAGAAACTCGGCAATAAATCTTAGAAATCAGTCGTTTCGTTCCAGTCACGATTTGTAAGGAGCCCGACCTGAGCCCATGAGGCTAGGTTGAATACGTTGAAGCTGGGATATATGTTTGATACACAAGAGAGCGAGTTCGCCTGCTAAGTATGAGAAGAAGCAGTATATAATCCTTACAGATATCATGCATCAAGCTCTCTTGCAACTATATCTAACAAATAATATAGTACTAGCAAATCGTCGAGCTTCGTCATCAAACAATGATAGAGTATAGGACCTCGCGGAGACATACATCGAACTGAGAGACTGAAAAGATACAACTACTGTGTTAATCAACCTAGCTTAATGTACAATAAGCAAGTTTCTTGCTTATTAACTTATTCTAGACTCCCTCACTTGTCTTGAGCCACGGGCTGCGATATTGTGCGCTGCTCAAGGGTGGCTATTGAGCAGTCGAAGAATGACGGGCCAATCCACGATCCTAGATAATGCGGTTGATGGAAATAGAGAGAAACGACCTGAAACATTGCAAATTAGCTGCTCTACTTGGTACACGCCGGTTCCCCCACCCCATGCCGGAAGAAAGCACCTGAAGAATTGTGGCTCTGCATCCAGATACATGGCCGCGACTCTTGAGCAACTGGGCTAATACTAAGGTTGTTCATCTTGGAAATAGCTGCCATAATGGTCCTGCTTGTCTTTGCTGGGAGAAGTTATCCTCATTTCAGGCGTCGAGCGCCACGCAAGGTTGTGCGTTGCCCTGCGCTCTCACGGCTCACCATCCTAGTCCGGATCATGAGGCCGAGGGCGTATGGGACCGTAAGCAGTGTCTCCGTCCTTATTCTTCTGATCAACGATCTATTAAGCCAACTTGGGGGCAGCCCGACCGCGCTGTAGTGCAATGTTTCATGCAGGGTAAGGAGCGAGAACGTATCCATCTTTTCGCTGTGTACTTGCCGAGCGTTTGCAATCGATATCTAGCCAGATGTGGGAGGTCAAAGGCATTGCGCAGAGATGAATCTTCCCGAGGCTGTCACCAACCTTACCCGGGCATAGGCTTGAGTTGCGCGTCTTTGCAGTGCCGTCTTTGCAGGTGCCGGAATCTACAGAATATGTGGGTTCAGTGAGGCGCATTTCGGCTGACCCAGCTGTATGCCTCACCTCTTGTCGACGATCATCGTCCTCAAAATCTTCCCAGCCATACCCTCGGTGATGCTTTCGCCGTAAGTCTTCTCAGGACGTCTAAAACCTTTGAGGTATCTGCGTCAGTGTCGAAGAAGATATCGTAGGCCACGTATAGCTGTCATACTATCGTCAGCGGCGACTAAGCCAGGATGAAAGTTTACGAAGCTCGCCAATGTACATCACTTCGTGCGGCTTCTGGAGATGTGCCTTGTCGGCATAACTTTTGGTCAAAGTTGGTATACTGTCACTCTTTGCCATAGCATCGCCGAGTGGGAAGGTAGACGGCTGCAGCGTCAGCGCCAGCTACATTGGAGGGAGAGATTGATTTGGCGTTTGTGGTTGCGACGGCAAAAGCTACAAGGAGGGCTTTGACATGTTGTAAAGTTGTATAAAAAGAGATTGAGGAGTGGAAAAGGCTGTCTGCGCTTGACCGAACCAGGCATCCCTATGCACATACGAATCTAACGCGTAGACAGTATAATAGTGTCTAAGCCTTGCATTCTTCGGTTTCATTTGCCCAGACGTCACTCAAGGCCATTCCAGCGTCATGCCCATCTATGCACTTGAGGCGCAATATTGGCAACTTTGGGGCGACGCAATGTCAGCCCTGTGATCTACATTCATCATCGACGGTCCGAGCTCAGGGTTCACTAGAGCACTCAGCCTCGCGACAAGTAAATCTATGGAAGGTTGTGTCATGTTGGACCCACGGTACCGCTTAATCGCAGGTTGTAAGTTGGTGCGACCTCAAGAGAACTTCTTGTTCTATTGTCAAGGTCCATCAGCCTCATGAAGTCTAATACCGCCGTATACTCTTACGACTGTGGAAAGGTTCTAGTCCAACATTAAACTAGTTTTGTATTTAACATACCGTCCGCTCGCCATACGTCAGCCCCAGACTGGTGGTAACATCGTAATATCTAGGTGCTCACTATTACCCTTGTTCACTAACCATGATACTGTTGATCTTCCGTACATTCATCCGCGACGATATCTGATTGGCACCGTGGTCTAGCGCAGGATTGAGGAGTCGTTCAAAGGATGAGTACACCGAGGTTGCCGATCGTCACCGCGGTGACGATCGCTTACCCCGTGGATGAGCACCACTCACGATCTACGGAGTAAATGCAGCTATGAATACATCTGCATTTAGAATAGCTGCCACGCCATAACTTCTACGCGTACTAATAAATGAGCTTTGCTCCATGATCTTGCCATTATGGGCACGTCATCGCAGCCGCTTGCATGCCCTGTCATCGGTCCTGGCTCACGCGGCTTCATCACCAGAAGCACATAGTCAGGGCTCTGCAGCAAGTATTAGCTCCAAACAGAACAACTGAGGCGCCTTACATTCCATACGTCACAATGACGCTGGTTCTCAAGGCTATGAAGAATGATATCAGGGCTCACTAAGACGACATTGTGACCCAGGATCTTCAATGCGTGTGTTAGTGCATTGCAGAGGTGACTCATTCGTAGATATTCGCAGATGCATCGGCTTCAACTTCACCACAGCTTACAATAACCCTTCACATTTTATTTCTCTTCACAATCTCTCTTCCAGTAGAATCACTGCGGTTCCTCTTTGTCTACACCCATCAGCCATGCCCAGTCTCAAGATTTACATAGCAATCAAGAGCAGGTACCAGGTGTTTGACCGCTCAGGCAAGTTACCCTTTAGCATTGTCTTTGGTCTCTCTCGCCGTGAAGCCGAGGACACCGATCCACGACCGCTAGTCCTAAACACGAAAAACTCGATGCTGGATGTCCCGTATGCGCTTTCCCATAAGCTACTCTCGCTGCGTGGATGTGATGTCAAAGAAGAGTACGATATTGAGGTTGATGTGCGTCAGCTTAACCAAACTGAGAGTAAAGAGGAATCATGGTTGACGCTCCCCTCGCCCGTCGGGAGAACAGAACACCGGGGAAAATCCATAATAACATATCGGTATCATGTCGATCCGACTAGCGAGCTTGCATCCTTGCTCAAACCCGGAAATAAGTATACGCTTCAAACCCGGCAGGGCGACGATCTGGGCTTTACGGAATATGCCTATGGCGATCAGGCAGAACATCTAAACGAACAGGGTTTGCAAAAGCCACTCCCCTCAAGGCTAGTCAGTGGTAGAACAGATGGGCACGCAAACTTTAGAGTGGTTTCGTCTCTGCCCTGGCCCCCAAAGATAGAAACTCGAATGCAACGGCTTAGAAATTGCGGGGATAAAGACGGGGCGGCAATCCTCGAGATTACAGCCTTGAACACAGGTGCCGAAGCCGTCACTGTCCAAACCCTCCAGCTTCAACGGTTTCTCATCCCTTGGGCCGCTAGGAGAATGAGGAACAAGGTCATTTCAGCTACGACACCCGCCCCCGTATCATCGATACAGGAGAACTAAACCCCAAGGCGACCATCCAAGTCATCAACACTGCCACCAATGCCATCGTGCGCGAAGCCTGCAAAGCAACCGGCTTCGACCAATGTCGGCGACGCGACCTGCGCCCGAAATTGGAGCTTCTTGTAACCCTCAAGTCGGAGCAGCCGCTTGTGAGGCGAGTGGATGTTAGTGAGGTATTGTCCGGTTTGCCGGATGGCACGTACGGTCTTCGGATGGAGCCTCGGGGAATGTGGTGGTGTAGTGGTAGTTGCGACGACTTTGTGGGAGAGGGAGAGAACAGGAAGCGCGTGCCACAGCACTTGTTCTCGTTGTTGATTCCGCCTTTGATGGTGGAGTGCGACGATGTTGTGGAGGTGGAAGTGATGAATGGAGTTGCAATCTAGCAGTCACATACACATAGAGTAATTCTTTTTGCACAAACGGCGGCAGTACTACATTATGTTAGTATGATTACATGCTTATGTCAATTTTAATACAACTAAATATTCAACACTCACGCTAGAAGTCTTGTGTATACAAATGCAGCACACGTTTCTGCCTTCAACAAAACTCCATCACCGCGGCCGTTGAGAAGTCATGCTCAGGGCCACCACATCTCTCACCACTTCAATGTGCGTTATTTATAAAATAGATTGGTATTACCCTGCTTTCTCACTAGCGAGTAAGACTAGGCGGGTGTTGATGCTACTGAATCTATTATACTACATCATTCATCTCTTAAGGACAGCCGTTCCTCGCAATCTTGTACGAGCCGGAGCCAGAGTGCATTCCTACACTGTCCAAGTGCACGCACGGGGGATCTCCACCCTCCTTTGCGATAAAGGCATCCACATGGACACAGGCCTCGACTGACGGAGTACACTGGTTTGGTTCGACACCGCTGTACTGCTGAAGAGACCAGTTGAAGTCGTCTCCGGCAAAGTATGCGTAGGCCCCTCCATTCTCAAAGCACCCCTGGTTGCCGGTCGAGTAGTGGGTGCCGCCACTCTGCTGCTCGCACGCAGGGTCATCGTAGAAGACGAGGTAGTTGGAATTACGTGCCACGTTCTGCTTGGTCTCATCCCGCTTTGAGGTTGAGGGGCAGGTCTTGTCCGTGGACAGACGGTAGTATCCTCCATCGCCAGTCGTAAAGCCCAAGTCATCAAGATGAGTGCATTTTTCGGCCGACTCGGAGGCCGTAAAGACGTGGCAGTGGTTGGGATTGTCACCGTTCGAGTCGCCAGGTGGGTAAGAGATCAGGCTAAACTCCTGCTGGTCGGAGGAGAGACACTCAAAGTACGGGCCTCCGTTCTGGAAGATGCCATTGTTGTCGACGGCATAGTTCTTGGAGCCAGAGCGAGTTCCGCAGCGGTCCTCTTCGAAGAAGGTGCAGTAGTAGTGGTCTCGGGGAGCCAGCGTAGCACCCAGGACAGCCCTGGAAGCCAAGGCAGTGAACAGCACAGATCGGAAAGACATTGTGGTTTCAAAGCTGATGGTATTTAATAGAGGTAGGTGGAGGCTGATGTTCTGTACTCTGTAGTTTGGACTAAGATACAGAAGATGATTGTGATCTGGTTCGAGACCAAAGGGAGACGTTGAAGGTCTTTTTATAAGTTTTGCGGCGTGCCGGTTTGAATACTGTTGCCATTACTCACGGGGTCCGCGATGTTCGATGCCTGTCCTCTTTCTCTCCATCTTCCACGTTTACGCTCCTTCATCCCACGCATCATGCTGGGAGTCAACCGTTCAATGTAGAAATTACGTAGTGCTTCTTATTCAGCTGGTTTCGACCTTCACTCTGTATCCAAAACGTCAGAGCCTTACACGCACAAGTAAATCATTCCTCAATGTGGCAATAAGTAATACAGACGGATTCAAAACTCGGAAATCCTGTCATGCATACTAATGGAAGCTACCGGATAGTTCGGCACCAGGACGACTAAGCACCCCGTGTCAACGTTTCTGCCCAGCTCCTGGATTATATTACAGTGCACTTGGGTATGTTTCAAACGTCTAAATCGTTAAAAAAGTCATTTGATTGGTGACTTTCAATGCCATCCTTTGCTCTCTTTTGCACCAAAGACACGAAGATTACGCATTGGGGAACATTATGTAGCAAGTATACACAGTTTTCACAGCGCCACGGAGGCGACAGGATTATGTATATCCAGTAAAACCATCCCGCGACCAAACACATTTTGAACCGCAAACCATCCACGATACATGACGGATATGGCCGGAATGACGCTTCTCCAATCCCGCTTGATGTAGTATTTCGGGCGGGGCACGACGCGCGACGCTGATATAAGATCTACCACGCTACAATAAGCCACAGCACCGCAAAAATCCCCGGGCCAGAGTCTCTAGAGAAAAATGACGTATTTCGAGGGCGTTGTTTTGAACAGCCTTTCAGAGTATTGAAGCTGCAAACAAGATGGTTTGGGGGGGCATGGGTGCGATACAGAAAATACATCTCGATCGCCATGCAGCCCTGCGAAGCGTCAATCCGGGAGGTCACAGTCTCACCCATGTAAAATGCACCGACGGAGCCGTGCCAAGAATTATATGAATATGGTTAGCGTAGGAATCTGGATTCAACCCCAGATCGGGTTTACCACGCGAAGGCCAGAACGGGTTTTAGCAGTCGGGCTTTAGAAGTCGGCGTTTAGAAGCTTCAAGATCAGACGCAGTGACGCATTGCATCGAGAAAGCTGGTCCGTATTGAAGGTATCTGGACCAACGTTCACAGCCCTTGTGCATGCCAGGGAGGAAATTTGTAGGCCTCACTTGCGTTTCTAGACTTGTGGCATCTTCATCCTCCTCTCCATCGTCAGCCCCAGAGAGAGTAGTGATACTGCAAACTCGCCGACCTCACCCCGGGTAAATTGACAGAGTATTGGGGAAAAATGACTCATACATTAGTTCCAAGTATCATGTCCTAATTCAAGTCTCCTAGCCGTTCAATGGTACAGGTGCTCGTATCACATGGCGTCGTGCGTTTCGGCAATCATGCCAACTTCATTTGACAATCCTAAAATCAACGACCATGTACTAGATGAAACATCTTTATGGGTCTGGCGATATGCCGGTTAAGTCAGGTGGAGAGACAAATCCCACTATGCGAGGTTGCTGTAGTGCTTGTCTCCCACGGCTTGATCTTCTGTATCTGTACTCTCTTCGACGGCGTCAGTGGCGCAGAAACTGTTCCTCGGAATGGGGGCAGTTTAACAGGATCTGGATATATCGCTACACACCCCTATTTACCTGCAACATCCTCCTTCTTGCCATGGAGCCTTCTCACGCAGAGCTATCCAATACAACCCCTGCGACTCTGCATCACCAGCTAGTGACGAGCAAGATGCAGCAGTGTGCCCGACGTCTCCGAATGCCGAACCCTAGCCCTGTAATGCGCTTTCTCATCTGGAGAAGCAGCACCTGCAATTAACACCCCACAGCTGCCAATTGCCTGGGAAGACTTCCAGGAGGGGGAGCAATGGCTGTGCATCAATATTCCCGGCAAAGTATATAGATATGCCAATGAGGTCCAACTCTCCTACAACGACAGCAGGTTGTGCAGCTTGACTATTCGATTAACTTCCGCTAGCTTCAGAATCTCGGCCTTGTGCTGGGAAGAGAGGGAAGCTCAGAGGGCATGTCATGACAATCATTTTTCTTTCACCGTCATGTTTGTTCATCAGAGGACACACCACGTATGATGAATACTAAAAATTATATCGTGCAATATTACTCATTCGACTTTTCTGTCTTACGGCCATGCAGCTCGTGTGCTCGTAGACTTGTCAGCACCGCCACCATAAAGTTCTCGCCCGTCTGCGATACAGCGTGGATGACCACGTCTTCTCCAAAGGGCCATTCGCCTTTGAATGACACGTCATCTCGGTCATCGTACTCTGCAAAGTCTTGGACCTTGATCTCATCGCCAACGAGGGTCGTCTTGGCTGCGGCGAGGGCGTCTGCGCGGTGGGCGTACACTCCCTCTATGTCGGTGCTCTGCACAGTACCAGACCGGTCTGCGTTATAGTCAATGCTTGTCTGCAGCACGTAGTGAAGCTTGTCACAGCCCTGAGGAAGCTGCATCTCGGCAGAACCGTCCCCTTTGGCACCCAGCTGTTCATTGTTGGGCGTCGTGCTGATGCCGACGAGAAAGTCATGCGCGCTTGGGCGCCGAGCGAGAACAACGATGCCATTGCCATAGGGCCAAGAAGTGGAATCGTTGTCCGCACCACCCGTAGGCTTAGGGTGTTCCTGGTAGGCCTCAAAGTCAGAGCGACGGTAACCTAGCCCTTGAAGCGCCTTGTATGCGAATGCCTTGGCTGCCCCGAGTGTGGCGTGCGAGTTGAGCGGATAGACGGTCCTGCTCGTATCGCCGGAGCTGCCTGAGGAGTCGACAACGGTAAGAATAGTGTGGAAGAGGGTTGATGGGACCCTGGGATCGATCTCCTTGGCAGCCGTCGTGCCAGACACGGGATCCATAGATGACGCCATGCTTTTTTCCTTGTGTTGGTTTGTGCTTCTTACGTTCGGTAGATGGCGTGCATCGTCTCACTGTGCTCTCTTTCTGAGATACTGGTTGGCTTTTTATAAAGACGAGCCGAGTGCCTCCTTGCCCTCTCTCGAAGGACATTGCCTCTGCCTGGGATAGATAGGTGTGCCGCAGAGCCTACCATCATATGATGCTTGCGATACGCGCTGCCAATCACCAGTCCAGCAGGCCATCATATCACCGTCTCCAGCAATATCAAGACCAAAAAACTAGCCGGTGAGAACTAGCCATGGAGGGAGGGGAAGATTGGGTGGTGCCACTTTGTAGTCGAATTGCATGGTCTGGTTCTCTGATGGGCGTCGTCGCATGACGCCACAGCAATTGTGTGTGTAAAAACGGATGCAATACAGCAGCCATCGTTGCCGCCATTGGTGAGCCGCTTTGGATTCAATCTATTTCCCCCGCGTGTCCCGTTCGTTCCATAATTCCAACGGTCGTCGCAGCTCGATCGCGACGTATTCTTCCGTTCTGGCAGACAGCTCAACCGCGGCAGCGTCTCGGCTCAGTGCCCATATTCCGGTTGATGGAGGTCTCCGTCAAGACGGCCAGCATCCGCTCTGGCATCATGCCCAGCAAAACTTCGAGATCGAGATCGAAATCGACATTCAAAACGTCGTGCAGCTCGGTTGCACCGGCGCGTTGAACCTTGATGGCCCGAGCAGTTACGTGGTTAGCAGGGATGGTAGTGCCTTCCCTCGAGCCTATGACTGCTACTTCCTCGGTGGGCTGCAGTGGTTTATAGTGGTCCGTACTCCGTACAAGGCAGTGCTCACTGTGGCGGCCTCAATCGTCGCATTCCTTACAGTGGTTACCCCGCTATAAACATTCCTTGAAGCCGCCGACGCTGTGGATTTCCTTGTGGTGCGTAAATCAATTAATTATGCTTCACTCCGTCACCCCTCAGTAGCCTGTCCTTCGAAGAAGCGAAACATTGCCCACACCCGAGAGGGAGTCCATATTCGCACAAGCTCTTGTGAAGCCATCGATAATTCAGCTCTTGCATCAGACTGCCCGAGACTCCCGGGCGCCAGACTCCGATCGGTGTCCCAGTCCTTATCATATGCCACGCGCTGCCTTCACCAGCTCGCGCATCGCCACTTGGATCAATCTTGGTGGCGCCATGCAAGCTCCCTCCACCACACCACCACCGCATGCGGCCGAGACTCAGCAACTACGTCAGAATGATTAGCATCATGCTACCATCAGACCACCTCTGTCGCCTCGCCGAGTCGACGCCGACTCTGGTGCAGGTCAAACTCAAAAGACGAGCCAATGTCAAGCGGAGGCATAAGAGTGACTACACCTTCCACCACCCTCCCGCTTACACTTCCGTGTTGGCACTCCCCTGTTCTCCTCGTTTCACACCCATTCGCAGCTCATCCACGACTCACTTACAATGGCCGAGGCCCAGTCGATTCGGGCGTTTGGCCCAGCGCGGTCGACCGTCGAGGGCGCTCCGCTATCCGAAGACGAAATCGATCAGTATAACGACTTCTTCAAGGCCAGCTGCTATCTTGCCCTGGGGATGATTTACCTGCGAGAAAACCCGCTTCTTCGGGAACCGCTCAAGAAGGAGCATTTGAAGCAACGGCTCCTTGGCCATTTCGGGTCTGCCCCAGGCCAGATCTTCACCTACATGCATTTCAACCGCCTCATCAAGAAGCATGATCTCGATGCCTACTTTGTGTCTGGCCCGGGCCATGGCGCACCAGCCGTTCTCTCGCAGTCCTACCTCGAGGGCGTGTACTCCGAGGTCTATCCCGAAAAGTCCCAGGATATCGAGGGACTGCAGAAGTTCTTCAAGTACTTCTCTTTCCCCGGTGGAACTGGCTCGCATGCCACCCCGGAGACACCCGGGTCTATTCACGAGGGAGGCGAGCTTGGCTATTCCATCTCACATGCTTTTGGTTCCGTGTTCGACCACCCCAATCTCATCGCGCTGACAATGGTTGGTGACGGTGAGGCCGAGACTGGCCCGCTTGCGACGTCCTGGCACAGCAACAAGTTCCTGAACCCCATCACTGATGGCGCCGTCCTGCCTGTTCTCCATCTCAATGGCTACAAAATCAACAATCCCACCATCTTGGCTCGGATTTCGCACAAGGAGCTGGAGAGTCTCTTTCTCGGGTACGGTTGGCAGCCGTACTTTGTCGAGGGCGACGAGGTCAACAGCATGCATCAGGCCATGGCGTCCACGCTTGAGCACTGCGTGCGAGAGATCAAGGGCTTTCAAAAGCAGGCTCGCGAAAGCGGCAAAGCTTTCAGGCCCATATGGCCCATGATAGTTCTACGCAGTCCTAAAGGCTGGACTGGCCCGCGCAAGCTCGGAGACAATTATCTCTCAGGATATTGGAGAGCACATCAAGTTCCTATTACCGATCCCGCTACGGATCCCGAACACCTGAAAGTTCTGGAGGCTTGGATGCGTAGCTACGAACCAGAAAGGCTGTTTGATGAGGAAGGCCGGCCAATTCCGTCTCTGAGGGCGCTCTGCCCTGATGGGAACCGTCGAATGAGTGCAAATCCAGTCGCGAATGGCGGGTTGGTCAAGAAGCCACTAAAGATTCCCGAATTCAAGAGCTACGCCATTGAGGTTGATCGCCCCGGTGCCACCATGGATTCTGGCATGGAAAACATGGCCAAGTTTTTAAGGGACATCATCGCCCAGAACCCCCATAACTTTCGCTTATTCGGCCCAGATGAGACAGAATCGAATAAGCTAGGTCATGTCTACGAGGCAGGTAAGAAGGCTTGGATGGGAGAGTACTTTGAGGAGGATGCCAACGGCGGAAACCTGGCCATGGCGGGTAGAGTCATGGAGATGCTTTCAGAGCATACTTGCGAGGGTTGGCTGGAGGGATACGTCCTGAGCGGACGTCACGGCCTGCTGAACAGCTATGAGCCATTCATTCATCTTATTGACTCCATGGTCAACCAAGTAGGTTTTCACCTCAAGACTAGACTGTGTGGCTGCTAACATCTTCGCAGCACTGCAAGTGGATCGAGAAATGCCTCGAGATTGAATGGCGAGCAAAAGTTGCGTCTCTCAATATCCTATTGACGGCTGTTGTCTGGCGCCAGGACCACAATGGCTTCACTCATCAAGACCCAGGCTTCCTCGATGTGGTGGCAAACAAGAGCCCAGAGGTCGTGCGCATCTATCTGCCACCAGATGGCAATTGCTTGCTCTCAGGTAATGCGCTTATAGGGGGCACAACGTGCAAATTACACTCGCTAATCTGCCAACAGTGATGGATCATTGCTTCCGCTCCGTCAACTACGTCAATGTTGTAGTGGCAGACAAACAGAAACATATTCAGTTCTTGGACATGGATAGCGCCATTAACCACTGCACCAAGGGCATTGGCATTTGGTCACAGTTCAGTACCGACGCTGGGGAGGAGCCTGACCTCGTCATGGCGTCGTGCGGCGATGTCAGCACTCATGAAAGCCTCGCTGCCATCGACCTCCTCCTTCAGCACTTTCCGGACCTGAAGATTCGCTGTGTCAACTGCGTCGACTTATTCAAGCTCATACACCCAAGTGAACACTCTCACGGCTTGACTGACAAGGAGTGGACCGGCATATTCACAGATGACAAGCCCATAATCTTCAACTTCCACAGCTACCCTTGGATGGTGCACCGGCTGACATATAAGCGGCCTGGAAGCACCAACCTGCACGTCCGAGGCTACCGCGAGAAGGGCAACATCGACACCCCGCTGGTGCTAGCGATTCGGAACCAGACCGACCGATTCAGTCTTGCCATTGATGCCATCGACCGCATGACGCATCTGCACAACCGCGGTTCGGCGGCCAGGCAGGCCCTACTTGATGCCCAGATTGCCGCGCGTAACGAGGCGTTTGAAACTGGTATTGACCCCCCGCTGTTGACAAATTGGGTGTGGAAGCGGAATGGACTATGGAAAAAGGCGTCCCATGCCATTTCTAGATAGGCCAGATAACTAGTTAGGACAACCTTAAGCACATACCAAAGGCATTAGCCAAGGTGCAGCGTTCAAGTTCCACTTCCAGCTGCTTTCTCTCAAGTTCTCCATCCACGTTTAGCCATCCGTACCATCTAAAATTAGGAATGAGTGGTCGTAGCAGTTCAAGTTGGATTTACATAGGAGTAGCAACTAGAGCTCAACGCAGTTTTTAGACGAAGCCGGGAACTCCGAGCTGTCACGTTTACAGCCTGTACACGAGCGTACCGCCTCCTATATCTCTATTTCAACTCAAGCATCACCTTTAGTCGCCGTCAACTTAATCTGCGTAGGATTTCCAACGAGATGCCTATTAATGCCCTGACGATCCCTTATACAAATGTCTGCAGATATCAGTCATGGTAATCACAGGCCAACCAAAGTATAATGTGTACACAAGGATCACCGTTCTCACCTTCATACTACGCAAGCAACACGTCAGGGAAGACCGTCAAGCTATAATACGGCCCTATTATCAGCTATATAAAGGAACCAGGCGCATTCAAAACCATTCAGCAAAGTAATCGTTCATTGAGGTCGGGCAGTAAACTGGCGATCTAAGCGGTTCTCCTTCACTGAATATGGCTTCTCCGCCTCGTCTCTCGCCACGTCATTCACCCACCTCTCATTGAAAGAAAATGCCTTCTCCGCTGCAAACCTGGACACAAGAAAGTACCACGCGAGCGCATTGCCGACGGTGCCAACTTCGTCGCTTAAGCTCATCCTCCCCGCTTGTGACATTCTTCGCTGCAGCTCGTCGCTCTTGAAGAGATCCACCAGGTGGCCAGCGACGGCATTCCAGTCACCCGGCTCCACGAGATATCCGTTTACGCCGTGTTTAACCTGCAGTGGGATCCCGCCGGCAGTGGTGGCAATGACGGGGCGTCCTGCATACAGCGCCTCTGAGACCTTGACCTCGAAGCCTTCTCTGCTTGAAAGCTGCAGCACAACATGGGCGTTGCTAAGGAGGACATTGAGCAACTGGTCGTCGTGATCTAGTCGCATGACGCTGATATCCTTCAGCAGGTGAGGGTGTTTTGTCTCGATGTGGGCCATGGTCTGATCGTAAATGATGATGCCGTCGGGGTCGTCGACGGAGCTGTTGCCACAACTTCATGTGCCTCTGTGGTTAGCTGCGTCTCAGACTTCCCAAATTGATACGACGACTTACATGGCGAGCTGGGGAGGGTCAGGATCGTCAAAGCGACGGCGAAACTCGGCGTACGCGTCGACA
This sequence comes from Calcarisporium arbuscula, assembly GCA_009828645.1. Lineage (NCBI taxonomy): Eukaryota > Fungi > Ascomycota > Sordariomycetes > Hypocreales > Calcarisporiaceae > Calcarisporium > Calcarisporium arbuscula. Next base: position 259,691 of record WBSA01000029.1, on the reverse strand, counting down.
GCCGTGGGTATTCCTTTCGCAGGGTCAAAACGCGCGACTTGGATAATATATTTGCCTAGGATAGACCGTCAATCTCGTGCACTTTGTGACGGAGGACAAGACTTACGGTAAGGCCATTCCAGCTCCGTCATCCGGTGCCCGTGGCACTGGCTGTTGAAGATTTGCATGTAATATCCGGTATCCCATGGATTTATGTCCTTGTTCAAGCCGTCCAGCCTAGTCTCCATGTCAGCGTCATCTCACCATACCATGCTAGCCACGCGACACACTTACCAGTCACTGGTTGCAGGCAAGTATGCAACCTTTTCTCGCGGCACCGTGTGTGGCACAAATGAGGGTATTGGATGGCTGATGAAAACATCCGACTCCTTCACATGGCTCCAGATGAAGTTCCATATATCAGCCTGAGGGGTGCCGGCTTTGGCAATGAGATCGCTCCGAATCTGGATGTGGGAGCGGAACAAGACTGGCCGAGGAACTGCGGCTTTCTTGATGATTGGCACCAGCCCAATCATCTGCGGGTCATCTATCTATGCCACAGAGTCAGTCAAGATGCTCCACGTGGCTGTTGACGGTTGCACTGTGCGGTTTCTCACTATAATAACATCGGCACCGCCCTCTTCCGGCGAGCAAAGCGGTCCGCCATCATTAAGCCAGTACCGCTGGGCATTATCGGTTATCCAGTCTATAACGGCAGCCTTGTCCTCTGCTGTGATGTACTGATTGGGGGGCGCAACGCCCTGGAGGGTATTGTGGATGTTCTTGGTGATGCGAAAGATGCTCGGCCGAGGCTTAGGAACTACACTCCAAGTAAGCTTCGTAGCGGATATTGCAAGGAATTACAAGTGATTGCAAGTGTAAGTATTGCGTAAGATGAGAGGGAAATAAGCACAATTACGCACCGTACCATGTTATGTCCAAGCTGAGAAGCCGAGAAAGCCTCATGAGCGCATGCCGCATGAGAGCAACTCCTCCGCCTTGTGGCGTGGCACTAAAGAACGCGACTTTAGTCTTTTTGGCTCGCAATTTTTCTGCGTAGAACTCCATCGTTTCCCAGCATGTCTGTGAACAAGTTCCCTCGTAGTCCTGCAACCTGTTGATGCGAGCTCGGCCTCCTGCATCGACTTGCACCGCGCCATGCCAGCCAACTTGAAGGATGGGCGCCATGGAGGGACCAAAATACCTGTACGACATTGAAATAAGTAAAGATGAAACAGCCTCCACGAATTGAATGAGACTCACGTAATGCATCTGCGGGCCATTGAATCGGCCTGCTCATCAACGTGCTTCGCTTCCCACAAGGATGTCTTGCTCTGACTCTTCGAGGGCAAGACGATGGGAATGGTGTCGAGGTCCAGCCAGAGGCGCGAACACAGAGATGAAGTAATCTTGGTGAGGGTGCTTGGAACTCCCGCGCCGATCAACTTGGCCGCGGTGCTGCGTTCATATGACTGAAGGTATTCGACGACATGGTCAGCAATGGCATCTCCGCCCTTCCCATTATTGAGTTTGACCCGGATAGCCTGACAGTCTAAGAGATAGACGACATCACGAATCGCGATGGCAACCTCGGCAACGTCACCCTCAACCTTTGCAGAGACGCCAATGTACAGTTTCTGGTAGTCCGATGCGGTGAGCAAGTGAAATAAGAGGAGATCCGTGGCAATGGACATACCGTAAGAGCAAGGTGGTGTGAGCCTTCTTTCTCAGCGATAAGGTCCCTACTTTTCATGTACTGTGACGAAGCTGTTCTGCGGGTTGAGAAATCCATCTTGCGTTGGTCTGAGATTACATCAACCTGCAAGTAAATCGGCTGCACTACATCAGCTTATTGCGCGGAAAGGGTCATGTGAAGCAGCTATGGTACATCAATTTAAAAACCAACAGTGAATAAACAGCAGCCCCAGCCGGAGACGTGCCGCGAGTTATTAAACCTCAGATCTAGTCCTAGATATAGACAAGTCGTTCAAGCGGGGGGAAGCTGGGTCGCTGGAATGAAGATAAAGTCAAAGCAACAAGTCCAGCCCTTGCATTTGAACCGGCCGCAGCGCCATTGTGATATAGCACCAGGACATTAGTTTCAGCAAATACGACGGTCGGTGGCCTGACTTCCACGTCATTGTTCTGCAGATGGCCTTGCCAATCCTGCTTTCGGCGACCATTCATGCAGACATCCGTAAAGGGCGGGTTTCTGCACTTGCATCAGAGCCATATCGAGCCATGTTTGGTCATGTCAAGCAGCTTCCAACTAATCTTACTGGGATGTGAGAGTGTTAGATGAGACAATGGTGCATCTACCCGGTGCTGCGTTTCTCAGCCCCGAACCGCACCCGAGTGCATGCAGCATAGGGACAATACGACATCTTACAGCCCGTGAACACGCATGCAATAATGTGGCGCAATAGAGTAAATATGGGCTGTCATTGATACCTATCTCTTGAACGTATCGATGTAGGCGACACTGGCTGCGCCTCTGGTCGCATTCCAACGAAGATTGGTGAGGTCATGCCGCCATCATGCTCTCAGCGTGGCTGCACTAAGCCTTGAAATTACTTTATTATTGCTACAGCTGACCATGTGGCGACATGACGAACGAAGGTCTAATGCTATAGTTTGTTTGTTGTGTATATCTGATACACGTGGTGCCTGTGGTTGCAACATGCTGCATCAGTCAACATTATGCAGTCACCGACATCCTGACCTTGTGTAAATAGTCACCAATCTTAAGACTTAATTGGTGGCTTTGGTCAGTTACAATAACAATACTGTATGCGGAGGTATTCAACGCGACTACGAACTCCCAAGAAATATTATTCTGCTCTTCCAGCCGCAGCCGTCATTGCCACCTCCCTCGATGGTTTGCGTCCGACCATTGAAACTAGCTGCTGGTAGTAAATCCACTGATAGACCCTTTTCTTATAAGCGCTGGCCAAATCGTTGCTTAACCATTGCTAGACTATCCTCCATGATTCCCTGAGGGTGAAAAGAGGAAGTCAGCTCCCAAGCTCTCCTCTGCTTGACTATAACGACGCCCATCTAACAGACGCAGCGCATGCAATGTTCCGAAACACATCCTGATCCGCTTTCGCAACATCCGTCCTATAGTCGCAAACTATATTGGAGCATCCTGACAGCCCACGGCAGCATCAGCTAGGCGTCAAGCTGACGGCGAACCGGCCGCCATCCACCCAACACGGAATGGTCTGATCGCCAGCAATCCCCAACACCTGACCTAGGTGATTTGGCACTGAGATGCCGTCACTGGTGCAATGGTGGTTGATAACTCGGCGCAGTGTAGCTATATCCCTGACGCCCTATTGCTTACACGCGACACGGCTCGACCTATCAAGATGAACATGGCTGCAACATTCTACTACATATGGGTTTTGCGAGCTTCCTATTCCATACAAAAGCACACTATGTAGGCAATCACATCATGTCTTGTCATGCAAGGCGCACCTGTGGCCTCACATTACGATCTGCCGGCATACACAAACTATAGAGCAGGCTACAATGTAAGCACCACAACGCGCCAACTACCAGTCCGACCGCCTCGCCAACCCATCCACTCAGCCCTAAGACACACGCGAGCGCCTCCGGCACCTTGTGATCGAGCGCCGTCCCTTCAATCAAGGTTTCTTGGCAGTGGTGTAGGCTGGTCGACTGGATCGACATCTCAGCCCTAGGCATCTAGCCCAGCCCAAAACGCCAGGACCAAGAATGACGCTCATCATCTCGGATAACTCATACAATGAAGAAACACTATGCAACTGTGAGCACCGCTCCAGGTATAAAACGGCCAGGATAATCCGCCAAGACAATCCCTTTCATTTAACCATCTCACCATCACTTCACTCTACTACTCTTCTCAAATACATCACCAAGATTGAAATATACAACATGCCTCTCGAAATCGTCAAGAATACCACCCTCTCCAATGGACAGATCATTGACTGGGTCAAGACTGAATCCCAGGGCAAGATTGCCAGCCCGCCACCGCAACCCCCAAAGAAGAGCGATCTTAAACAGCTTCCTGCCGATGCACTCATCCCTCATATTCTTGAACTGAATGGACCCGAGGGTACTGTTCCCATGGCTCGGAGCACCAGCTCCTCGAAGCCAAACAAGAGGCTTCCCCACAAGTCCGACGATCAATCCAATCTCAAAGAGGCTCTCGCTACTGATGCCGGTAATGCTGGCAAGCATTGGTACTCCAGTACTTCGCAGGCGGTGGCCAATCATGGTAGCAAGGCCATAATTAACCTCTGGAATTCCTTTGTTGAGGGTCCCAATGACTTTTCCCTGCTCCAGACAGCTGTGATCCGGTACAATGTCCCCGTGGCTGGAGGCGGCACAACCATGCAGACGGTCGAGGCTGGTTGGATCAACTTCCCCAGCCAGACTCAACAGCCTCATCTCTTTTCCTTCTACACTACGAACGGGTATGCCGCATATGGTGATGACCTCTGCGGCTGGAACACTGAGTATAAGGGCTGGGTTCAGGTAAGAACCTGTTGATCTATAAATACAATACGATAATGTGTAAATGCTAACAAATTCTTCAGGTTGACCCGTCCATCTACCCTGGAATTCCCCTTGGTCCTCTCTCTACAAGTGGCGGTACTCAATACGAGATACAGATTGAGTATCAGCTCTATCAGGGCAACTGGTGGTTGTTTGTGATTGACCGGTGGATTGGCTACTACCCTGCTTCTCTCTTCACCAAGGGCACTGATCCCAGTCAGACTCTTGAAACTGGATCTAGCGACGTCAACTGGTACGGCGAGATCTACAATTCTGAGGAAACTCTCACCACTACCGACATGGGCAGCGGCAACTTTCCCAACCTTGGCATCGGTCAAGCAGCATACATCCGCAATATCCAGTACACCGATACCAACCAGAGCTACCAGAACTACGATGGTAGCGCGGGCGTCGTTGTCAGTGACCAGAACCGCTACAACATCGACACGCACTTTAACTCTGATACCAACTATAGCAGCTACATCGTGCTCGGCGGCCCTGGTGCGAATGGCGTAGTTGGAGCTTAAGTGGTCGTTTTTGGTCAATTTTCGTATGACTCTTGATAGTTTCTCCGTGGTGGTCTGTGTTTATCGCTACGAGTGAAAGTTAAATAGTTGAGCTTGATAATATCATTCGGGGCCACAGTAACAATTGTGAGACTGAGCATATAGTTGATTCATTACATCCCCGTGCCAGAATATAGACATAATTTGAATGTAAGGCAGGGAGCAGTGGGGAGCAGACTTATTTACAAGAGCAACCAAACAGCACTCCATGCCACAGTACCGTCGCTTGGCTGGGGTAATACGAATGCTGCAGAATCAGATGTACACCTCGCTATCCAAACCATTTCTGCAGTGTCGTCTTCATCGTCATCTTCTTCGGTAATTCCTTCGCTTCCGGGTCATCGATGGTACCACCACCGCCGCTCGCCGCTCTTCGAGCCAGTATCAACAAGTCTGAGATGTCGTCTAATATACCATGCTCGAATAGAAACTCTATGAATGACAGAGCTGTGAAAGTCCGTGAGCGCCATGTATAAATATCCTGTGGTGTGGTTAGTTTCAAACGAGGTATATTCGGCCAAACAGAGATGTCCCTCTGCAGGTGTATGGAACGATTCGTTTCAGCGGGAACCTGAATCTCCAAAGCGCTTGACATGTTTGCCCCGTTAGTTATGAATTGCTGCAGGCCACATTTGAAAGTGTCCGGATCGATTAATCGGCTCGGTGAGTCATACAGCATAGGGAAAATCCGCAGGTACCCTATCCAGGTAGATTCTTGGTCCTCTTCCATGGAGCCATTTGGATTCGCACCCTTTTCAAGCAGATATCTCATCATATCTATACGAGAACCCGCATCGGTTCTTCCAAACATCTGTTTCAACCACAAGTGAGGAGCAATCATACTCTCTCTAACCAGGAGAATACTGAGCTGAAAAAGCTCATTGATATGCCAAACCATAGCGACAAGAAGCTTTGTATGAAGTTCAGGTGTGCCAGTGCCAGACTGCAATGCCAGACGCGACTTCACTTCAATGTATGATCGCAGCCCAAGTATCGCAGCCAGGTAAAAAAGTCCCAGTCGGTCGATGTTATCTAGTAGTCTCTCGCTCATACCAAGCAGCTCTGGTATATTTAGAGATTCTGTGCTCCCCTTGTGTGGTTCTAGGCTGTATTCAACATACACTTCCATTGGCGAAAACATGAGTGAGCGGGACCCAATGCCCTTTCCGCGTTGAGACCAAAACTCTCACTCCATCACTAGAAATGTAGGGAACAAAAACTAGCAGCCATCCAGTGCGATTGCAGAATCCGGTCCAACTCGTCCAAATACTCAGAAGGGAAGGGGTGAATTGCAAGACTCCGCCTCAGAAATATCACTTAACGCAGTCCGCATTACTGTGTGAAAATGCTGTCGCCCCCTGGGAAGTATTCCCAAGGCCGAAGATCGGGTCCCGAGGAGCCTGCTTAAGCCAAAGCATATGTGCCCAGAGCAGAGAACAGCGAGGATCGTAGCCCTGTTCCGTGTCATTCATTAGGATAGTGAAAACGGACGGTTCTCTGAGAAATTCCACCACTGATCGATGAATAAACTCTACGCACGGTGCTTTTAGAGACTTTCCATCCCACGCGTCGCTCTGTGCCAGAAACGCATCAAGAACCAGTCTCTCTTCGGCGTTCGCTAGCCTCACGCACAGGTTTTTATCCAAGGACCCATGCATAGAACCACTAGGAACAATGCAGTGTGAACCAAATTTATTTATACTATTATATAATGCATCGTAAATATAATCTGGTACGGGTCTCTGATTAATCTCAACTAGACCACAGCAGCGGCTACGCAGCCGACGATCAGTTTCATGGCTCCTGCGAATGACTTGTGAAGGTTCCAGGTGTGATATTGGTGCGTTGAGAACGTCTTGCCAGCGGTGCTCGACATTGGAAAACAGCAATGCTGTAATACAATACTGTTCGCCTCTAGCAGCCTCGTATTCCAGGCCTTGGAGAAGGACGCGAAATAACTTGGCAGCTTACTGCCGGTATTCTATTCGAATCTTACTAAACATTTGATGGTACAGCTCTGCAAGATCGGATGGGAGATGCTTCAGACGCCCTTGGAGCTCTGACATTCTGTCACCGTTCTCGAGCCCCTCGATGATGGATCTAACCACCAGGACCACCCACAGGAAGACACCAGAAGATTTATCTGTGAGCTGGTCAAGCAGGGAAGACTCTCGTGGTTCCGAATCCTCACTTAGGAGTCCCAGCTTGGGCCGGAGCATGTCCGCAGCATATTCTCGAATGTCGTCAAAGTTGAGGTCCTGCAGTCGCAAGCTCGGAAAAGACGAGAAACTTTCTGTGCAAGGTATGATAGGTCTACTCGATATTATAAACTTAATCCATGGGGACAATTTGACCTCTTCAAGGATGAGATAAATCAGTTCTTTGTAATCGCCAGTATATTCATCGAGGCCATCGATGACGAAACAGAGCCGCAAATTAGCGCTTGATTGCTGGAGAAGATTTCGAAACCATCTAAGGAGTTCTGGCAGCATTGGGTCCCCAACCCGAGATGTCTGCATACCCAGCCTATCAGCTGCCAGTCCATTCATATCTGGCTTCCTCTCCTCGCTGGTCTTCAGTATATCTAGACATAGCTCTGGCATGACGACCGGAATCAATGAAGGTGCCTGCATGAGTACATCATACAGGAGAGACCGAAGAAGTCCAGTTTGTGATTTTTGGATTTCGAATGGGCCCAAGTTCCAGAAAAAGAATGACGCGATTGCAAGCTGTCCTTGCCCAGCCCACAACCGAAGGCCGTCCATTGTCCGATTATCCTGGCACAGAAACTTCATGAGCGTCGTTTTCCCGGATCCCGGTTTGCCATTGATCCAAAAGATTTGCTCGTCTTGAGAAACTCAGCCACTTTCGAAAGTTCGACCATGGCTTTTCTGCCTCAATTGGATCACGGTATATCCATTCGAGTGTGTGTCTGTGCCGGTTCTTGGCGCTGTCGAATCGGTCTCGAATATGCCGAAATTGTAGGCAATCCAGAACAGCCTGGTGGATGGGGTGAGCCTCGGTCTGTTCAACCGTTCGGCCGTTCTGAAATGTCCATATCTCCTGGGTCCTCAAGTCGAGTGTTCCCAATGCTGAGTTGTGCTCCGTGTCAGCACTCCTTCCTGGCGATGCCGACATGGTCCTCAACTCTCCATTCGTCAAAGTGAACAGTGCACTAACGACTTCTTGGTGGTTCTTCCGGGTCTCTGACAACAGCTTAGTCTGCGTGAAGCCCATGACTTTCATGATCTCGGCGTCGTTCGCATCTAGCTTCTCGAGCTGCTTCTGGCTACTTTTTGCGTAGAGGTCAGTCTTAGCATTCAAGTACGCTAGAAGCCGAGTGACAGACTGTTTCTGATACGTGGAGATCCTTTCTTCCAGCGCCTTCATGCGATCCTCCTCCCAGACCGAGAGGAGCGCTTGACGAAAGTTGACCACTTGTCCGCCCAGGCTTTACCCTTAAGCTTCTCTAGAATGGTGATCAACTCGATAGCGGATGCATTGCATTCCGACATCAAAACATTCAATGCCTTGAGCGATGTAAGCTAGTGCTCATGATAGGATTCTGGCTTGGGAAGCTGCCTACCACTTCAATGCTCGGTAATAGCCTCTCCCGTAATCTGCCCCAGTTTGAAGTGTTTCTCGACGTGCAAAAGCCCCATGGAGGTCGGCCAGGTCTTTGGACGTCTTCTCGAGTGCGCGCAAGTCCAACATCTCGCCCGCCTGACATATCTCTGTGTATCCTCTCAGAATGCGTTGTGCAAAGTCGAAGAACTGCACTGCTGCTGCCGCGATGCTCAACGCGCTCAGAGGCTCCATGATGAAGAGCCACGCACACGTACGTTCACTAAATCATTCTTCCTAGCTTTATTGAGATATGACTCTCATAGAACTGTTGAAAGCCCAACGTGTCGATCTGTTGATGTGTTCGTCCGTCACCATCACCACAACATGACAGAGTAGCCAGTGTTATCCGAGAACAGGCAGCAGTCTAACAGATGGCGGCAGAGTTGCAATTAAAACGGCGCTAGCACATGTTTTATTGCACCAAGAGGTGCAACCCAGAGTAAGTACGGAAAATGGAGGCTCTGCTGGCGCTGCGGCCCAAACGTCCTTGCATCGCTGCCTAAATGTTACCCTTGAATGTTGCCGTTTTGAGCCAACAACACTCATTCGTCAGGGCTGTCAGACAATATCTCACAGGTTGTCCAAGTATAATACACAACCAAGCCAATCTTCTGTTTCAAGTCTGTAGCAGACAGGCCGCCATGGCTTTCATTCAGGTCTGAGCCTGGTGTCTCTTCCACCTTGTGCTTGGGTGTTACTTGTAAATCGTCGCGGTTGAATGACGTGGAGCTGCGCTTTTCAGGGAGACGACGCCCTCCCCCAAGGGTGGTTGCTTGGAGGGATTCCGAAGTGAGGCTTGCTTGATGTGGTTGCTACTCTGCGGGATCAGGCATGATGGAAGAGAGGAGAAACGAAGGCGGACAGACCGGTATGGGGATCAGGAAGCTCATCAGACTTGAAGCATATAATGCATAACCTAAGTAGAAGAAACTGAAAAGAAAAAATGATATATATCCCTGTCCTCCAAGTTTGTAATCCAGACTCCATGCAGCTAATGTCGCGGATCTCAACCCAGATACCGGCCCCACTCGGTGGTTGTCAACGCCGGCACCCACATCAGCATAGACGTACACACCAAGGGCCAACACCTCTACTCCTGGTTAGTTTTAATCAACTTCATTTGGGAGGCATATTAGAGTAGATAGCTACTGTATTATAGAACGCCTCTTTTTTCGGGCTATGGTGGTGGACAAGGCTTCTATATGCCGCCAATTTACAATGGCCTATGCCACATCTGCCTACTGGGGCAATAGAGCCTTGCCACATCTTAATAACTATAAAATCTCTCTTTATTCCTCCATAAAGAAACTAGGGCATAGCCCAGACTCCGGCTGGGATAAGCCGGGAGCGGAAAAAAGTGCTGCTTGAGAGCGCAAGCGGCAGCGGAGACGATGGCCGAAGGGGGCACAAGGCCAGAGTGGAGGGGAAAGGAAGGGCTAGCTTTGAAGGAGGGGAGCAATGAAAGTTCGGGCGCTGCGCGTTACCGAAGCGGGCAGGGAGCTGGAGCAGCAAACGATGCGGGAAGAGTAGGGGAGCGCAGAAAAGACTACGAAGCGCGAAGACCCATTTAGAGTAGAACATGCGGAGAGTGAAGAGGGGGGACAAGGAATCGAGACTTGTATAGCTCACGGGGACTTTGCCCATGAGGGACTCCTATGCAAAGAAGGATGGGCACTGTAGGAGAGGGGGAATAGCGGGGTACGTTAGTAGCGCTCGGCATTGTCGCAAGGGTGGGTAGCATCTTTAACCTATTAGAGAGATGGAGAGGGCGATGGGCGGGGTCAGATGGGGAGGAAAAGGAAGTCCCATAAGGAGGCCAATGCGGCAACCAAACGGGAATTGTTAGGGTCCGGGCGAGTAAGTATTGAGGGGGGGAAAAGTCTGACCGGTGAGGACTGCGGAAGGAAAATAAGAATCTCCTAGGAGTAGTACCAGGGTTAGCATAGAGTTCTCTTTCCCATCTCTAATTTCTCAAGGGAGTCGGTAAGTTATACAACCTACACATTGTTCACCCCAACCCCTTCACTGAGAGGAGAAGCAAGGTAGGGGTTGGAGGAAGGGGTCGTTGGGAGGGTGAGGGAGAGGAATAAAGGAGGGTGATGCAAAAATAGGAATGGTGGAGGAAATCGAGGTGGGAGTTGGGGGAATGGGAAAAGGAAGAGCGGAGTGCGGGATGACTGGCGGGAGATGTGGGGAAATAATGGACAAGGGAGTGGGAAGGGCCCGTGGCTAAAGCGGATGAGAAAGAATCAGAGGGAGGAAGGGCGTAGACGGGTGTAGTGTAAAAAAACCACAATTGGGAGTTGGGGGAGAAGTAAGAGTTGGAAGAGAGAGGGAAAAACCATTGGGGAAGGGCCTTGGAAAATCTCCTTAAAAGGTAGTTAGATAACAGATTAAGATGGGTTAATGAAGAAGGTGAAAAAAGAAATTTCTCTTTTATTAGCAACATAAGGGTTTGGATTTTAAGATGAGGGAAAGGGGTAGGAAGTTTTATTAAATGGCCGCTGACCTTGCCTCAAAAGAATAGGAACCATGTACTCGTATGTTGAGGACAACAGTAGAGCTGACGGCTTCAGGGGAATCTTGCATCCTATGCATCCGCTGGGTGATTGGCCAGAAAATTCCCCATACGTGCGCTTACTGAGTGGCTGGCCAACAGGCCCTTGCATCATCAGTGTTCAAAAGCAACGAAACGCTCACTAAGTAGATTCATCCCCATAGCGTGGTTGTAAGCGCGTGTCCAACGAGGCGTTGGTGATTACTAAAGGTGCATCACCCTCCTCCCAGCATTCGTCAGACTCGCCAAGCTTCATCGTCCATCTCCATCGCTTCAACCATCATCGCCATGCTGCTGGACCGGTTCCCCATCCTGAGTAGCCCTCTGGGCATCGTCTCAATCGCTGTCGGAGGTGTCTTGATCCTCTGTCTCATTGAATGGCTCATCCTCAGCGTGCCCTTGCCCGAGGGCATCGCTCTCGTCCGAGAGCCCGAGGGTGCGCGTCGGTTCAGCCTCAAGACCAGGCTGGCCTATTATTCCGAATGCGAGGCGCTTTTCCGGGAGGCCTACGTCGAGTACATCAAGAAGGGCAAACCTGTCATTATCCCCGGTTTCGGCTTCCGCTACGAGCTCGTCATGCCCCAGAGTTCCATGAAGTGGGTGCTCGCTCAGTCCGACGACGTCCTCAGCGTCGACCATGCATTCGCCGAGGTCGATCAAGCCCGGTGGAGTTTGGGACACGAAAAATATGTTGTCGACGCGTGGCAGGGCAGCCTGGTCAAGGCAGACCTGAACCGCGTTCTTGAGAGTATCTGCGCTGCCATGAACAACGAGCTGGGGGTCGCCTTCGACGAGGGCTTTGGTACCGATACTGAAAATTGTAACGAGATTGATCTCAACGAAACGCTTCAGATGGTCATTGCCCAAGCTGCTAGTCGCTTCACTGTCGGCCTTCCTCTCTGTACGTCCTCCGTCCAAGCTAGTGTGGAGCCTGCTCACATTCCCAAGGCCGCGAAAAGGAATACCTCCGTATCTCCCTCAAGATCAATCAGCTTCTCATTCTCACGGCTGGCCTCGTTGGCGGCTTGCCTAAAGTCCTGCGGCCATTCGTGGGCTCATTCCTGAACTTGCGGATTCTTCTGTTGATCAACAAAATCAAGGCCTTCTTCCTACCTCTTTGGAGAGAGCGCAAAGAGACGCTCGCATGGGATCGCGATGATCCGAACCACGATGAGCCCCAAGACCACATCCAGATGATGCTACGTGACGCCCACCGCGAACGGCCAGATGACTTCCATGACGAGGAGAGCATGACGCGCCGTCTCATTACTGCCAATTTTGGATCCATGCACCAGACCCAGATCCAGGTTTACAAACCTGATCCTCAATGTCCCTCGGGTTCCGACGCCGAGTTCAACACCATCGCCATCCTGCGCGTACAGGCGGAACGCGTCCTGGGTCCCGGCAACGCGGACTGGACGAAGAACCTCGTACAACCAGCTCACCCGCGCCGACAGCGTCAGTCGCGAGACCCCCTCCGCCTCCAGTCGTTTGGCTGGCGGGTCCACATTCCGCAAGGTTATGACTTCCGACTGCACGACGCCGGACGGATGCCGTCTGCCCAAGGGAGTGCTACTCTCATTCCTCAGCCAGCCAGCCCACCTCGACCCGGACACCCTCGATGAGCCGGCCAAGTTTGATCCTTTCCGATACTCGAGGATTCGGGAACTCGCAGCAAGTCGTGACGAGAAGGTACCTCTCATAAGCCTAGTCTCTACGTCTCCCGAGTTCCTGCCCTTCGGACATGGGAAACACGCGTGCCCGGGCCGCTTTCTCATTGACTTTGAGTTGAAGATGATTCTCGCATATGTGCTGAAGCACTACGACATTGCATTTCCCGAGAAATATGAGGGCAAGCGACCGCCCAATGTATGGCTGACCGAGGCGGTGGTTCCGCCAGCCGGTGTCCGAATCAAGGTGAGAAGGAGGACCAAGGTATCATCTTGATGGCAAGTGCGCAGGAAGAGTATATTAAAGTGACCTGATTCATGTCATACAGCCATATATAGCCCACTACATCTAACCCTTCCATCTAATTCGGTCTTTCTCTAATATCAACGTCAACAATATCAACTTTGTGGTCCAAACTGTGCCTCATTGATGTTGGGTGATAATTGACAACGCACTCCCTCCACATGCACATTGTGACCAGCTCGATTTTACTTGCAGGATCAGTGATCCGTAGATCAGTCTCGAAAATAAAGTGAGGCTCGTAGAGTGGAAGGCAACCATGATGAGATGCTGGTGTTCGAATTCGGTTGCAGAGATGGTGGGTTTGAAGATGGCAGGCGTAAGTATCCGCCAATGGTAAAGGGGGCAGTTACACATTAGTTTGCAACACGGTGTGAAAGTATTTAAGATTTAAATCCATGTGATAGATGAGGCTTGCCGAAGCGCCCATTCTTCTTACCCAAGAATCCAAGAGGGGGGGAGATGGTTGCTGATCAGCATTGGCATCGTATCTCCACATGACTTGGGTTGTCCTCCAATATTGCTCGATTCCTTACTCAAGGTATTACCTTTCTTTCACGCTGGATTTGTGATTTGTAGGAGATAGAATAGTAGACTTGACCGTTGTCATTCACGTCATCTCCTTCAGTCTTCGTACCCAGGCAGTTGTGTCGCACTTTGCAAACGTAAAATTGCGCAACGGTATAAAAGCATTATGTTATCCTACATCATATATGCAGGATGTGTTGGCTTATGAGCTGCATTCATGTCTCTGAACAGATTGCTTTTTGGGCGGTCCTTGTCCAGTTTGACAGCCTTACAAGCTATGGCATGCCAATCAGCCCATGGCTGATATCTTGACAAATAAGAGTCATGTTCTAACCTCCTTCCTTTGTGCAAGGTGAAACTGGCAAGTGAGCAGGCTTTCCATCCGTGGCAAGCTGGTCTTGGTGACTTCCGTGTCGTTCGAAGAGGCCGAAAGTAGAGTTGTGCAAATCAGTCAAGGGAGCAAATCTCTTGCTATAAAAGGCTTCCATCATCATTTTGCCAGCTCCTTTATGCTTCCCAAATTTCCCTCTTTGAAGTCAGTTACAAGATAGTTTTGAAAATTCAATCGAGACGCATATCTCACCCATTCTCAAGCAGACCATACATATAGTCAACATGACTTCAGCTCAAGTCCTGCAGGTACGTAGGACCAATTCCTGCTGACCAGCCCCAGGCTAGGCCAATCAAATACTACAGGGTTTTCTCACTCATAGCATTCGTCAATCCGAAGGGCTGGCTGACTGGCGTTCTGGATCAAGTAAGACGCCTGCAACTCCTTTTCGGAAATGGCTGGATCGGAGAATATTTGTTCGTGCAGGTGCAATAAAAGCGAGTACAACTAGTAGAGACGAAGTTACAGTTATCACGGGTGGCAGTAAGCTTAGCACATTTTGAGAGATAACATCATTCTCAATCCAGCCGATACCCCCTGAGGGCATACAATATCTGTTGCGGCCATAAGTCCCAGAGAAGTAAAGCATGCGCTTCTGCGGCTTTCCGCTAGCGTATGGTGGATTCAAGATGAAATTTGCCAGTTGAACTCCAGCCCATCTTCATCCAGCCGTAGTTTGGGTTTTACCAAAATAGAGTTCTAAGAAACACGTAGGCGCGTCGCTAAGCCACCCCCATATGACAAGGACATATTCTATCCAGACATTTGAGTCTGGCAGACGCGTCTGGTTTGCAGATAGCCCGATCCCAAGCATGCCAAAAAGATCAAGTTCTAAAGCAACAAATCACCCCAAACAGTTGGATGCTGAGTTGGCTTGACGTTTGAAGCGCATATTAGTTAGGTAAGTCTTAGGTAATATTACAGCTGCGATGACGAATTCATAACATAGATAGATGCATTTTCTGTCAAGGCCCTGGTGAAGGTGGTGTCGTAGCATCTGCCATAGATATTGCCCGGTTATTTCAGTAGAGAAGCGCGACTAATGGATGGTTAGGTCATTGTAAGAAATCGCCAGTAGCGTCGAGCCAAGTACTGATCCTTAAACCCAGGGATGAGGATGAGATAATGAGACAAAGGGTGAGGAGTCACATATTCAGCCTTTACCATACATTGTCGTCTGACATGGAGAAACGCAATGCTACATTGCATAGATTACTGGAGAGCTCAGCAACCCGGCAGCGTCACTTAGTTGTTGGCTCCAACCACCGTTGCAGATGAGAAACATCACGTACAGTACGGAGTAGTGAGCAAGATACATTTAGGAAATATGTCACTGTGAGTGAGCAGTTCTATCTTCACGGCCACGACCCTAGAGCCGCATAGCAGACGGCGAGATGGCGGGATGACATTCCTGGACGACGATGAAAAAATGTGAGTAGACTAACTAAGACGAGTATTTGCACCACATCCTTTGCGGCTGGAGAAGCACTGCATAATACGCCCAGTGTAAGATGGGTCCTCAGAGGATAATTCCATGATTAGACGAGGATCTGAGAAGCAGCCTGACAGTCAGACGGGGAATGTGAATTGGGCCTCGGTAGGCTTAGGCAGGTGAGGTCCCGCCAAGCAGCGGCACAAAGGGCAGCAGCGCTTCCCTACCTAGGACGCACCTGCCTGGCTCATCGCTCCTTCCAAGTCCGTCCGCATCCTCTCCGCCCGCCCAAAAAAATCTCATCCACATCAGATATGAACGGAAGAGTCCCATAGAAAGCGCTCAGGCCACGAAAAACCGGAACCCTTCAAATGATATCCCTACAAGCCTCCGCTGGTGTGGACCAGGATGCACCGCAAAAGCCCTAGGGCTGACAAGCATGCACGCTCTTATTGTGTCTGGGGAATAAGATGGCCACGGCCCCTGCGTCAGCCCTCCAGACTTGGCCTCGTTCGTCTGGACTCTTGGCTCTTGGCGGAGAATTGAGGATGGAGAATTTCCGACCAGTCGCGCGTACATCCCGCTAACTGGAATCAATGGCTGTGAGACAACCACGCCGATGCACTGAGACACAAGATTCAACGCTGCACAGAACACGGTGGGGATACGCCATACCCAGTTTGCCAGTGCAGGCTTTCCGGCCAACGCATCTGACTAGATACGACCTCTCGGTGCGGATGCGTGATGCCGCATTCCAATCTCCAATCCGCCTTGGACGCAAGCCGAGACGCGACCGGCCGTCCGACTCTCTCGGATGAAAGATAGGAACTGTAATAAGATTCTTACGAGTAATACGGGGCGCACACCGCCGCCTCATAGTCCTAAGTTCAGCTTGGACAACGTGGCGCCACCTCGGGTTGGTCTCTGTCTTACCCAACAACCTAAATCCAAGCTTAATCTCTGCTGAACCAGTACCTACTCTCTGCTGAAGAGACACAGGGGAGCCCAGGGAAGAAAAAGAGGAGTCAGGGACGTTCTGGCGCCCAGCCCATGCCCCCGTACTATACCTGATACAGGACACGATCAGCCAGCTAGACTCGCCAGTCCAATCCCTGCAGCCCAGCTTTGCCAGTCCTGGCAGCCATTGCGTGGCTCACAGACCATCATATCTGGATCCTACATCCAGCTTAACGCTGATCCCACATTGTTTGGGTATCGACTGCTGCAAGATGCGCCTCAATCCTTGCTCTACTCAATCTCGGCTCATTTTCTAGTCAGGCACCGCTCCTTTGAGCTGCACGTTTACAATGCGAGTTTTCAGAGACAACGCTGCTTCCGCGGACAGGTTTAGGGCTTGCAAGACATGCTGTGCCATGTCTTGGAGCATTATCCTGTTGGTCCAATTCCACATTGACCCTTGCTATGGAGCTTCATGCGCCTCATGATGACTGACTGGCCAACTCGAACCCTACATAGTAAATGCCAGGTTGTTACATCATGGCGCCTGGGTGACACCACAACCACGAACCGCATTTTGAGCGGATGAAGCTAGACCAGGCAGTCTCCCCTGTCCGTCTTCATTTCCACCATGCGCATTTATGGTCCTTGGCACAGCCATGTTGGTCTGAGGCTCCATTGGCGCGGGGCAGCGCGGGTCATCAAGGCAGAGTCGCTGTCGCCGCACCCGTTTACCTGCTGTTCACTGCTGTTTGATCTGTGCCTCCCTCCAAAAGGGTCGTTGGCGTTGGCATGCTACCCCTGCCAAGTCACCAAGCAGCCAACAGCTTACCGTCATGACTCCCACTCCTTGGGGTCATTCAATGCCCGTGCTGCAGATCCCCAGTGGGTTTGCTTGGCGAAGACGATGATCTTGATGTAGATTATATAGACAGCCTCCCCCTTTGACAGCCGCTCTCGATCCCTTCTTCTCCTGCCTGCCCTTCCTGCCGTCACTCTCTGGATTCCAACTCCATACAGTCTTTTCTTCTTTTTTGTTCTTCCCGTTGGTGTGAATAGACTCTGTAGTCAAGGTTCGCCGGTCACTCTTTACGCCGACTTACACATTGATACACAGTCATCATGCTGTCCACTCTCTTTTCCCTCGCGGCCCTTCCGCTTGCCGCCAATGCCTTGCTCGATTTCCCTGCCGACAACCGCATGCTTCAGCAGCCTGGCATCCTCCGCTACCCCATCACAGTTTCAAGTGGTGCTCCCGTCCGCAGTGTTCGCCGCCGACAGAACGATGCTGGTCTCACTAACCAAAAGACTGGCTACTTCTACTCCATCGACCTCGGGCTCGGTACTCCTGGCCAGACTGTGAGCGTCAATTTCGACACTGGTTCCTCCGAGCTTTGGGTGAACCCCGTGTGCAGCAAGTCCGCTGATCCCGCTTTCTGCGAGAAATTCGGCCGCTTCACAAACAGCTCTTCCTTTGTCGACCTTAACACCCAAGGTGGTGTTAAGTATGGCACTGGATTTGTTGACTTTGAGTATGGCTACGACTATGCTAGCATTGGCTGTAAGTCGGGGTGTTGCGAACTAATCACATCTTTTAAGAAGTCCTCAGACGTCGAGAAGCTCGTTCACTAACGGGATTTCTATCTAGCCGCCAAGATCAGCCAGCAGATTTTCGGTGTTGCTACCGACAGCGAGTTTGCCACCACTGGCATCATGGGCGCCGGTCCTGACCTGAACGGCTGGGCCAGCCCTTACCCCTTTGTCATCGACAACCTGGCCACACAGGGCTTCACAAACAGCAGGGCTTTCAGTCTCGATCTCCGCTCCATCGAGAGCAAGCGGGGTTCCGTTGTTTTCGGTGGCATTGACATCAAGAAGTTCTCTGGCTCTCTCGAGAAGCGACCCATCATCCCCGCCGCCGACTCTCCTGACGGGCTTACCCGCTTCTGGATCTACCTCGATGGTATCAGCATCACCAAGGAGGATGGCAAGGAAGTGACCGCTTTCGACAAGGTAAATGGCCAACCTGTGCTCGTCGACAGCGGTGCCACCATCAGCGCCCTCCCCGGCTCCATCGTGGACGAAATCCTCAAGGCTTTCCCGTCTGCTACCCAGCAGGGCTCCCTCTACCATGTCGACTGCCCCGCTGCTGATTCCAAGGAAACTGTCAACTTCAAGTTTGGCAATCTGGTCGTCAACGCCCCCATCTTCGACTTTGTCTGGCAGCAGCCGGAGAATAACGCCTGTGCTCTCGGCGTTCACAAGGATGATGAGTTCCCCGTCCTCGGCGATACCTTCCTGCGATCTGCCTACGTGGTCTTCGACTGGGATAACCGCAACCTCCACATCGCCAACAACGAAGATTGCGGTTCCGAGCTGGTTGCCATTGGCTCCGGCCCCGATGCTGTTCCCTCCGTCACTGGCGGCTGCGGACCCGTCACCACCACGTCTGCCGAGCCTACCACGACTGAGCCTGCAACCACGACCAGTGAGGCAGTGACCACTACCTCAGAGGAGCCCATCACAACCACCACCTCTGAGGCACCCATCACCACCTACATACCGGTGGTTGCTAGTTGGAGGAAATGCTATAAATAAAGAGGAGAGACCAGACCCGTCAAGAATAACAGAGGTGAAGAGCGGGCGAATAGCTGGAGGCTCCGTTTTGTTGAGGAGGAAACTAGAGTGTCTGTACCTATTTCCGCACTCCCACCACGGCTGACCAGGGGGAACCAGTCACTTTAATATCAACAAGCACTTCGCCCTTCACTCACCAGCGCGTCTTGTTTCAAATCTCCATCCACTTTTATTCATTCATACATCCTCTTCATCCTCCTTCACTACCTGTCCCCTATCTAAGGACCTAACCATTTACGCCTACGCGGCCCCGAGAGACAGATTCAACTTAGCAACCACTACCAGTTGTTCACGACCATCACCCACTCCGTGCCGGCCTCCGCCATATACGGACAAACTGCCCGCTTGTCTTCGCGTCCACCACCTAGACTCTCACCTCTCTCACCACGTTCTTTGGGCCCTTGAACCACCAAGAGGGCGCCCAGCCTAACCAGCTCCCCACGCACCTCCACCTTCACCACCACCACGTTTGCACACCTTCACCAAGTTCCTCCGATGTCTTCCCATGTGCCACTTATTTTGTTTACTAGACTACCCATTATCTAACCATTACTGATGAGAGCTGTATTTTTCTCAGCCAAGACACCTTTAGGGTCTGATGCCCTCATAATCATGGACTCTTCTCTTCTCCCTGGCCTCCGAGCATACAAGTGCATGCGGGTGCAGGACGACATGCGGCCTTCCTCACTTCTACTCCACTAACTCATGTCATCCGCATGTACCATTACCACCAAGACAGTCTCGTCGCTCCTGTTCCCTTTCCCCTGGCTGCCAAGAGTCTGTCGGGTGCTAAGGGGCTACAGTTACTGGCTAGTGACTGATTCGCAAGGATGCCCAAGCCCGTTCATACTCTACTCCTCTCCGATTCAAACACTCAAGCCAAGAACAAACCACCCGTTGATACTACCTCGCTGTGACCCGTGGTCGAGCCTACTCCCGTTGGTGACCGCTCTGCGCCATGACCGTCCCCATCGGCACCAACCCCGTTGGCATTCTCCACCGTGGTGAAGCCCGTTCCTACCACCGGGGACCAAGCCCACCTATGGCGACTGGCTGCTGCGGCTGAGTGGCGTGCCTCTGGCCTCGCCGCTTTGGCCATGGGTGCCCTTGCTGTCGTTGTCATGTAAATACAGCCCTAATTGGTTGGAGGATAATGAAGAATTTAGACAGGGTTCATTTACGTCTGTTGCGAAATGGAGAGTACAAGGTGTTGCTAGATCTAATCGGAACAGGCTTACGGATTGTGTGTATACTGGTTATGAGGTGGCAGTCATGTTACTAATTTTCGTTCAACTTTCTCTCCTGTGGAGAAACCCTTGGTTCCTGCCCCTGGCGGGGTGAAGGAAAGATGAGGGTACCTTTCAGTGTAATGTAATTCCTTAACCATCGAACGTGTTTCTTAGAATCGCTGTGCCTTGGTGAGCTGTGAAGTTGCAAGCATGTTCAAGACTCGGTAGGCCCCTGCGTGTGAGGTTGTAAGTACTGTTGGATATACTCTGATATTGCCTCATACGAGCCCATCTACTCACTCCATGAATGTATGATGACACGACAATGATTCACGAAAAACCAATGTCAGCATACTTGGGGTTGCGACACAGGAGGCAAAACGCAGGACAATTAGCGCCCAAACGAGTCCGAGATTGAAGCTCAACAATGTCCAATTGTCAGCTTGACCAAGAAAGGTTTTCCAGTCATTTAATCTACGACGCTGGACGTGGCACTCACTATCCGGGCGGCGACGTCGTTTTCCCTACCTCTCTCTCTCTTGTAAACGGTATCGTACGAACAGGTTGGTAGGTGTTAGGTTGGTGTGACTGAGGAAATGGAACAAGTCTAACGAATGTTTTAACTAATTGCGAAAGGGAATGCTGATCGATTCACCAGCTATGTGGTCTATATTACTCAATGTATATTAATCTGTCTCTCGGCCCTCCAGAACGTCAGTCACAGGACGCCTAGGTTTTGTGCTCTAGGGTAGCTGCCTTCTCGAACGATATCCTATGACGGGACGTCGATGGAAACAACATGCAGTTACTCCTAGATATCTCGTTTATTGTTCTTTGTAGTTGATGTGGATTTTGAGGGAGATGATGTGGTGTACGGTGAGTTTATTGGCGTGGGTCAAGTTCATTTGGTATGGCAGTATATGTCGAGTGAATCTTCCTCTCGACAGAGGTTTCGACGGCGGGAGGACAGCCGGACAAAAGCATCGAGGCATTCTTTCGAGAAACATATTTACGGTAGAGTATAACGCTGACCTTGGTCGACAGTTGGTCGCTGTGCAATTACATAGTGCTGAGACGGTTTCTTCATGTTCTGACCTCACGCTGAAACAAGTCACTTGGATGACGGGGAAGAGCGACGAGAATACCATTTGACTTTGATTGAAATATTTCTCGAACTACGAGTCTCACCTACATGGTATTGCGAGCTTTGGCCTTGGTTCGCATCGTACTGACGATGGGTAAGTCCCACCAGGCGTAGAGGTCGACGACACAGGCGGTATGCTCGTGTGCTCGTCTCAAGGAGCTCAAGTGGCTCGTCATCTCAATCTGTAACCAAACAGGGATCCCGCCAAATACCAAACAGGATGTAGCCAAGGCCAACATTCCCAAGGCGATCGCAATGTCTTGCCATGGCGACCGGTTGAGGCCCTCCCGTAATACCTGAGTCTAGCGATCCCCGGCACGTTTGAACGTCTGATTCAGCCCAAGGCCGGCAATGAATCGGCTTTGGCTGATATAGACTGCGGATACGTGCGGTTCAGAGGCAACTCTTGTTCCGAAATGGCCCTAGGGAGACATCGTGTCGCGTTTGTCGTCTGCCATTCGATGAGGAATCTCTCACGGGCGGGCAATTCAGTTTGACGACTTGGAGGAGAGAAGTAGCTTGGACAACTTCCGACGCGCCATTGCAACTCTATTCTCCGCGATGAGCCGGGCACTTCTGTCGCGGAACGTCGTCGCAGCGAGGGAGGAATGTGTCGTAGTGACCGTGCACGGTAGATCGCCCAACCCAAAGACGCAGGTGAATCTTTGCTCGCGTTGCCGCATCTATACTAACAAGACGCATAGGACAAGTCATTTTCCCGCTACCCCAGATTATGCCAATGCCCAACCGTGAGGATCTAGACTGCCATGGTAGGATAGCCTCGTCATGAGTGACTGCCTTAAGTGATACTGTAGACTGCAGGACGAGACTCAAGCGGTCAATACCTTCCCTAAGCGGTTATCGATGTCTGCAGTACTACCTCGCAAGTGCTTCAATGCGGTTGAGACCACATACGAAAAGAAAACATGCCCAACAGCCAAGTTTGCCAGACGTTCAAGGTCGCATTTGGTGCTCTTACTAGAAAAGCCAAATGCCGATCCGGAAGACGTATTCGTCTTTCTTCTGTATCGCGGTGCATTGCATGGGTACTGAGTTTTGACTATGACCGCATCGTTGGCGCCGCGACAAGACCACCAGCCCGGGAAAGGAAGGAGGCCAGCCAAACTGAGGCAATTGAGACAGAATAGTACCTTTGGGTGCCTTATCTTGTGACACACTCGCCGCCAAGCTTCTAGAGTGTCGGCTGGCATCGCCCTACAGATAGCCACTCTGCTGGACGATGCGGGTCCTTCTAGCTTCTTGTGCTCAATAGCGTTTTGAACTGTTACAAGTCGGAGAGCTTGTTGTCGAGTGTATACGGCGGCATGTCCTGTCCCAAGTCAGCCGCATTCACGCTTTCGGGGTGGATGACGACAAGGGAAGGGGACTTGTGTAGATTGCGGTTTGCACACGCCGGATAATCCAAAATCGGATTGGCCACCTCTAGAATACAAGTTAGGGGATTGCGTCTTCTGGTGTAAAAGAAATGGCCCACGGTTGGTTCTAGGTCTTACTTCGAGAATTTTGGATGGTCGCATCTTGATTATATAAACGCAAAAAAAAACCGCGCACGCAACCAACCCGGGCTTACGCCATTCACAATCGATAATCTTAAAGTTTATTATATTAGCCAAACAACGCAAATATGGGTTCCATAATTCTCCGCCAGGATAGACGAAACAAACATGGCTTCAGCTGGGCCTTTGTTCAATTTCAGGCTGGCCAAGAAGGCTCCTCTTCGGCCGCAGAGTGACAGCGACGCGCAAGTAGCAATTTCCGCAAGGCAGGTGATTTGGGGGGTGGGATTTCAATTATAGGAGGTACGCGTTAGAATTAGTCTTCGACCATGATAGAAGACCGAAACATGCTGCTTAGATTGGTGGCAGACCCAAGACCTTGCTGGTTCCAGAGTAGGCTTCAAGTATCATGCCAGGGCCCTAATTGCAAGATAGTTGCGGTGTGGTACGACTCCAAATTACGATCCGACGCCACTTGCTGTGCCACTCTTGGGGGGAAGCCTTCGAAACGCGATTACTTGTGTAGGGAACGATCTGACGTGGGGTATGGCGAAGAGCGGTTTTCGCATGTATCTGTGAAGTGGCATGGCGGCGTCCTAGCGAGACGAACGCTACAACCTGGCCGCTCCCACGACTCCGGCCCTGGTTGGACTCACAGAGACTCGCTTGGCGTCACTACTAAGACCGAAATGACGAACACACCCACAAGCTCCGACCATGACAGCCTCGAGAAACAAAGCCTTCCTCATTCGACCAAGACGTCTAGCCATTGCGCGATTACCTCAAAGCAATGCCGCATGCCAGAATGTATAAAGCCCAGCCAACCCCTCTCAATGGACGAGAGGCAGATTTGCGTGCATTGCACGTCCCTGTCGCTGGTGGTCTCGGCGTGCATTCATCCTCAATTCGTGCTTGTATGTTCTCAGGAACTTTTGTGGCAGCCGAGCGGGGGTTGCATCCGCCCCCCCTTGACTTCTTGGAGACGGGGCCCTTGCTTGTCCCAGCGTCCAAACAGTGAAGCTCTCCGAGGTTACGGAGTACACAAATGGGAATAACCCCATGAGCGCCGCTGGCGTCTCCACGTACGTATGGATGCTGTGATCCTGGGAACGGTGCTTTGTGGCAAAAGTAGTAATAAGAAGACCAGCGGTTATCGATGCATGGTGTGTGGCGGGAGATTCGGATCAGTTGCATGTATGTACCTTCTCTCCCTAGCATATGACAGATATTTGTACGACGAGGAGGGGGGAAAGCCCTGTGCTGCTCGAGCTGGACCAATCTCTCCAGCTGCCCTCGCATGGCTCATGGATTGACAACTTACAGGCGAGCCATTAGGGCCCAAGAGCGTCAGCAGCCACCGTGGGTGCAAGATGAGACCATTCCGGAAGATGACGGCAGCCAAAAGCTTGATCAAGCGTTGGCCATGGCGCAATAAGCTTCTTTCGGACGACTAGACGAGTCTGGACAAAGATAAACCTCTACAATCAGCTCGTCAAGGGCAAACGAAAAAGCAAGATTTGGCCCTGATAGCGCATGACAAGAAGGACGCTTGGCACGGCTGAGGACAGTAGTGCCAGAGACGGTTCGCTCTTCAAACGGGGATTCGATTCCCCGGTGAGCGCGCCAAAGCCCTGGACCGCTAGTTCAGGACGAACGCTTTCTCCTATCATAGGAGCGGTCCTCTGGCCTTACTACTGCAGTAGTGCCGTTTGATGGCGTGTGGTTAATATGTTGCGATTTTGGCGAGTCGCGCATGTACGATGTGTGCAAGTGAGATTTTGTGCGTTTGCTGATTCCACTGGTGCAGGTGCAGCAAATGGGAGAGGTACCCCCATCTTTGCGGGGGAGCACAGAGTACCCAATACATGTGTGTCAGTAAAATGACCACGGGCCTGGGAAAGAGCTACCAGGCTAGGCGAGCAGCGTTAATGTTCGGGTTACCGACTTTCTGTGCGTGCGCAGCAAGTCCTCCCCTACTGTAAGCCTCTTTTTTGGCCCTGCTTTACCACAGATCAGCCGACTAATCAGTCAGAGAAACTTTGAGCTGGACGAATTGAAACCCAGAAGAGGGCCACAGAGCCAGTTGCCGCACAATTCAAGCTTCGTGCAAAACACTTGCCGGCCAATCAACCCGACCCGCCGTGTCTCTGCAACCAATGGCCATTCCCGTGCCAAAGCACCCACTGTACCCAAGCCACAGAAGGTCTCTGGCTTCTCTCCAGGCCTCTCGTTGGCCAGCCTCTCCTCACACGCCCCTAAAAGAACAAGGGCAACAGGCACAGGCACAGGTGGGGCTCAGGGTACGAGGTACTTCGTGGCCTACGACCTATCATATGGAGCACGTTGCATGGAAAACCAACGATGGAACCTGTTACCTAGCGTGCGATTGTTCCATAGAGGGCTCCATACAGATATCGAAGTAACAATGTGCGGCCATGTGATGCTTTGTCTTACCATTGTTTTCGCCATCTCGTACACGTAGCCTGGCACGCGGCACCGCATGTCTATTTAATGCGTGAAACTGCCTCCCCAGCTGATGGAGCTATGGTAATGGAAATGTCTCAAGAAAGATCGGCCGCCACAACTGGTGATCGATATGTGGCGGTGCAAGATCTAATTGTGGCTCAACGGACTGCAACGTTGCCTCTGCACGGGGTAAAAGCACTCCGTATCTTGTACCTAATTAATCCGCAGATCGAACTCGTAACGCCTACCAAGACGCGTGACAATTCAGGAGAGGCGGACTTTACCGTTGATCCGCGAAGCCATGATAAAAGCACATTTCGAACCGCGAACGATGAAGCTACTGGGGAAGACTACCGTAGGCCCGATGCAGAGTACATGATACCGCTAGTGAAATCGCTTCATATTTACATGGGGCATCTTGGGGTTGGTTGGTTGGTTCGTAGGACTGGAGGCAGAACTTTCGCATGAGGGGCCGATACTGTCAAAGCGGAACGACGTCGAGACGGGCGCTTGAGAGTGAGGACTATGCAAGGCCAGCGAGGAGGAACAGCGTGCCACCTTGTTTTACGGCGAATTGGGCTACGAGCCAATTTAGGCGCATCCTCCATCCCGCTCATACGGAATGCGGCGCTCAATATTCTAGGAAGCTTGTTGAGAACCCCCCTCATAACCTGAAGAAGTGAGTGCCGTGGCGGCATGTGCAATTGTTCGAGTAAGCTGGCTTTCACGGCATGAGAGGTCCCTTTAGTTCTGCGTCCATTGAGTGCTGTTTTCATGACTCCCTCATCTGCGCTTGGAATTCACAAGAAAGAGCGAACATACCCGCTTGTGTATCCGGCTTTGCTCTCCTCGTCCCGGCATTTGGGATCCTGGGAAAGACACCCCACGAATGCCCACATTACCCCGTGTTTTTACAATGTGGAGAGCATTGAACTTGGAGCCGTGTCTGGGGTAATGATTCAAAGGGCACGAGGACCAATGCAGGTTCTCGCGTGCATCGCTCGGCCGTCCCTCTCCCCTCTCGTTCTGCTTTAGAAGCTTGTTGTCGGCACATGTAAATTGGAGTCAAGCATACCAATGTATGGTCGTGATCTAACCACTACTTGCAAGGGGTAGCCGCTATTGCCATATTCAGGTCTGCCGTTATATATTTCAATATACCTATTCGCCAGGTTCGGAACCGTGGAGATGAATGGTGAGGTATCATCACCAACACCACCAGGAGATTTGATGCGATGTCCCGAATGTTCCCAAAAGGATGTCGGCGCCACAGGCAATTGGCCACTTCAATGAGTCCATATCTCCACCCGGCTAAACCGCCCTGAGAGGGACTTTTTGAAGGCGGGGGAGGCTTAGACCCTAGAGACATTCCTTGTGCGTCGGCGTGTATTCCACCAGTATTCCTTGTCGCTTCTAGCGTCCCAAGGCTTGCATGGTTGGCTTACGTACAATAAATTGGAAAATGCCACCAAATTATTCTTTTGAGAAGAGACTCGTCTCCACGCATGCAGTCCTTCACGCCGTCGTCAGCGTCCCAATCTGCTACGTAACTGATTCGGGTTGCCAAACAATGCAGTAGAGTAGGCTCGCCGCCGCGTGCGTCAAAATCTGGGGAAGTATGGGGTACTCGATGACTGATCTCGGATGTTTAGCCAATACTCTGTACGTAATTACTAGTTAGCGACACTGATGGGTGCGGGGAGTCGGTAGGTTTTGCGATGTGAGGATTGTCGGGGTTGTGGGGTTGTACATAGTTCTTGTCTGATCCACCGTCACCAACAACAAGCAAAGTCGGTGTGCGGGCGAAGAGCACCACACGTCTGGATGAAAGTTTTTCAGCATTTAGCCTAGGAGCAGTGTAGGCCAAGCCGACTGCTCTTTGCTTTCTTCCAGGGTAGCTGGCAGGACGTTAGCTGCCAAGAGAAGCGCAATCCTCGCGAAATCCGCCCTTGCCCCTGCTGCACCTAGTTAGCGTATTGCTTTCAAGAACCCAGGGTTAACTGCATGTGCACCGACTTCCCTGATCGCTTGATTAAGTGCAGGAAGCTGGGTGTACCATGTCTGCGTCGAAGCCGAGCTTGTGATGCCGCATCGTACGTGGCTGGACTAGACTAGCAGTAAGCCGGGTCAGCCTCAGTTGGGGGCTGCAGACTGTCTCGTTTCTTTGTAGCCACATGTAATATTCCGGTGCGTACGACACTGTCATTTGTAGAATAATATTGATATCACCAAGTAGCGGGACCAGAAGCAGTGGGAGGTGGTGAAGTTGACCACCAAGGGTGGACGCCGGTTGGGCTTATCAAAGCAAGAGCTGATCTCCAAACTCCCCACTCTGTGCAACAGAGCTATCTGCAGGAGGGTCGGCAGCACCCGGTTGGAGAAGTGGAATTATCGTGTGTCTCGGGCCGTTGATGCAATTGGCAATATTCCTCACAGTCAAAGCTGCCTCCTCCTTCAAAGGATTGTCGGGTCTCTGTCAGGTCACATTGGCATTCATTGCTTCATTATCGCAACACAAGCGATTAGCGAGTTGCCTGACAGAGTCATTCCACAACAATGGAAACTTGCCTTGGGAAACGGGCGGCAGACAAACTTAGCCCTCTGCGAATAAGTTTCGTCGCATTTAGTGGCGCAACAAAGGAACCGGCCCTGCGCCGTACTGAATCGGACATGATTGGAACGGCATTGGAAACGCGGTGACGAGGAAGAAGCAAGAGGATGCAAAGTTCCCGCTAGTCTCGGGGTAGGCCAGGCGCCGCCCCAGACGGTTCAAGAGACGTTGTTTCTAGAAAGCATCTCTCTGAGGTTGTGTTGGGGTTGTGTCGGCGGTGGGAGCTGTGATGAGACACGCAGGGTACAATCTGATCAAGTGGTGCGGTCCCTGCCAATCTAACAAGTGACGAGTAAGACACAATGGCCACAAACGTGGCACTTGCAAGCAGGGCAAAGGGCCACGGCCGTCCAACCAAACAACGATGCAGCACACCACGCTCTGCCATCGTGTCATGCTGCTGCCGCCATTATTACAAGCGGCCTCCATCGCCGCCATCGTCGTCATCATCTAACGGCGGCATGATGGCGTTCAGCTGACGCCGCGGGCAAGATGAAAGGAGCGCGCGATGAACAATCTTCGGAGGGCAAATCGATCCTGTCGCAGGCCAGCATCGGCACCAAGGCGGTGACTGTGGCTTGCGATCGGCATTTGAGGGGACTCCAGGGTGGCAAGGGTCAGGAAGGTTTGCCAGGCTTGCCCAGGCTCGACCAGGTTCGCGATGGAGGCAAGGCGGTTTGCAGGCCGTTGGGTGCGGAGACGCAGAGTCGTAGGGCATCGCAGCTGCGCTCGCAGTTGGCTGGTTTGCTGGCCATGCTCCCGAGATCAGATGACGCCAGCTGTTTGGTGGATGCCGCAGCTGGCAGGCGAAGCAGATTGGCTGGCCCGTGGGGATCCAAGTAGGGCAGGCACCCCCTAGGACCCAAGGCCCCTGGGCGTAGTCGCCACAATTGGCAGTCTACTTACAGTGGGCGTGCACGGCGCTGCCTTACCAAGCACCGGATGGGTTCCTGGAAGGCATTCCTACGGGGCACATCTACATAATTCTTCAACCTTGACGACAGGTAACGCAGCCATGGATATGGATGGACATGTGGTCCAGACAAGGTGTGTTCCCTCAAATACCCGCTCTCTAATCAAGATTGATATATCACGATTCAAAAGTCCCAGGTCTTAGCGCTGACCAATGGTGATCAACGCCCGGGCAGTCTCCAAACCACGGTGGCCGTGCCAAGAAGGGAAACGGCTGCTACGAGTTAATGAACCACTGGTCTGAATAGGGGTTCTGAGATTGCAGGACGGCTGATCCAATCAACGGCGAACACCAGTGTCGGCCGGCTCAGCCTTTTAAGTCATGCACTGACCATGGTGGGATGCGTGCAGACGAACCATGAGCCTGCGTGCTGGCCTGCATCGTGCTTCCACTATATAGCTTGGCGGTTAGGTGTCACTCTGGCGAACACCTCTTCGCCTGCCGGCGTCCAGCAGCAGGATCTAGGTACTAAAACGTATTGGTAATTACTACAACCGCAAGCGGGTGTTGGCTATCTCGTCCAGATTATGAATGCTGACACTCTGATGCATCCGGAGCGGCTTTCCCCCAGGTTACTCTCAGTACGCAGCAGCAGTCTAGCGGTGCAGCTCTGGCGCTTGCAGTGAGTGGCCTGGCACGATGCAGCTCAAGTTCGGACGTCGGGCAGGTACCTCACCGCCACAGCCTGAGGCCTAGCTTGGAGGGACAAGGAACCGTCCATCGGTGGATGAGACACGAGGGATAATGAATGGGCTGATGCTGCCTGCCTGCCTGCCTGCCTGCCTGCCTGCCTGCCTGCCTGCCTGCCTACAACGTAGTATGTAATACATCAACCCTACCACGCAGGATCTCAATCGAACCCTGTTCCTCGTCTCGTCTGCTCGTCTTCTCTTCTCCAGTCTGACTCGTTATCGGTGATATCTCGTTGCCTCTAGTCACATCATCATGGACTCGGGCGGAACCACTTATTGTGGAAATATGCACTCTAGAGTCTCTCTCTAGCACGACTAGTATGGTATCCAGTACCCAACTCTGCTCCGTATGCACTCTGCGCATCTGCAAACCGACAGACCTGGATCTGCTAGCTTATCGCTTGCAGCTGCTAGATTTCGCGCGCCGTGAGCCATTCCAGATTGACGATAGCGCTGGAGTTACAGTCGGGTTTCGTCTTCGTATCTCTGCTCCTATGCGACGCATCGTACGTCGTACCGTACGTACTCCGTACAAGGTACACTTGGAGCCGCTGCTAGCCTAGAGACTACTTCCCCATAACTTGGCTACAAGACCGCCCCCAAGATATAGTGCGCCCACCTTACTTCGGCAGCGCGTCGCAGAGTCAGCCTCAGCGTGATTCTAAATTTCTACATTCCAGTCGCAAATGAACCACATGGAGCCACGAGTCGTTCCTGAGGAATTGCGGGAGCCGTCGAACCTCTCGCCCCGCGTGCTTGGACTTTTGTCTCATTTGATTTCGCCCCTGCCGCTGGAGAGTTTTGGGGTGCCCGACACACGCCGCCTCCTCACCCATGTACGTATGTACAAACTGTTTAGGCATAATCTCAACAAGGCTAGTGGAGGAAGTAGTACTGATCGTGAAATACATGCGTCAACATGCAAGCAGGGAGCATATGTAAGTCGGTATGGCATCATTCTGCACGATGATGCGTTAGCCGCCTTGAGACGGCCTGGTATCGTCCACAAGCACGGCGAAATTAGTCTGAGAAATTAAAGAAACACCTGGATTTATAAGACGACATGTGCGTTTGGCCCGGTTTGGGATTGTTGAACGGAGTCGTGCTACGCGCATAAGGCGTTTTAACACCTCATTTTACAAGGGGCCCGCAGATAACCAGCCACTCGT
Organism: Calcarisporium arbuscula; assembly: GCA_009828645.1. NCBI lineage: Eukaryota > Fungi > Ascomycota > Sordariomycetes > Hypocreales > Calcarisporiaceae > Calcarisporium > Calcarisporium arbuscula. Next base: position 228,700 of record WBSA01000029.1, on the reverse strand, counting down.
ACCGTTATCACACTTACGGTTGCAGCACAGAACGCAGCTGTTGGGGGTGGCTAACTGTTCCGCCAGCCTTCTCGTCGCCTTGGTTCCTGATTGCTGGAGAGGCTACGGACCAGCGCTGGCAAACGGTGCATCGAGTAGCATTCCGTGCATAGATTGCGGTTGCTTCCGTGGAACCCAAGGCATGCACACGCCCTCTTTGTTCTCCCAGTCTGTGGCATCCCCCAACGACTCACCAGGCAATCGGCCTGCACCCCATATCTGTGTCTGTGTCTGTGTCTGTGTCACGCGTAGTCTGCCTCTGCCCTCACCTAGACCACAAGCTTATCCAGTCAGCAGCGAACATTGTCGGTCATACGCGCGGCTTTGGAGGCAGGATACGACGATGGGCCTATATCAGCTAAAGCAGACCTAATAGCATGGCGACCAACGCGAGCATCATTTTACAACCCCGCTGTACGCGATGACTACTAATTAGGCTGCGTTTCGTGGACGAGACGACATGGTGGCGAGACGACATTGCCGGTGGATACAATGGCGATTCTGCTATCCATATGGCAATGAATGCCAGAGCCTCGGCTGCCAAAACGCACGGTTTCTGCGTGGTCAGACTAGACACCTGCCGTAAAGTACCAGTTCGTCCGACAATGCTGTCCTGCCCATGCGCATGTGTGTATGTATGTATGTATGTATGTATGTATGTATGTATGTTTGTGTGTATGCGCTCCCATTTCCAGATTGCGTTGCAACGGTATACAATCAATCCTATCTATGCCAGAACGGACGGACCACCAAGCGTCGGCAACGCCTCCTGGCAAAGCTCGATAGATGTATGTGCCATGACTGCAGTGCCGGAGACGACGGCTGCAGAACCGACCGAGCAGTCGTCCTGTTGCCGCTCTCCCATGCCCGCCTTGCCAACTGTTCTCGGCTTCTCGACGACATTCGCACGGCAGTCGTGGTGAGGCTTGAGGGAAGATCCCAAGGTACCGGGGGGACGATGCTGAAGAGGCCGTATCGCAGGGGGGGGTGCACGATTGCACGGAGTCATGGACCGACTACAGAGTCGCAGACCCGAGTCGACATTGGCAGGCAGCCTGCGAGCTGGAGAGTGAGGAGCGCGAGGAGACTGGAGGAGACTGGGCTGGAGCTTGGAGTGCATTGTCGAGAACGTCGGTCGCCTGGAAGTGGGTTTCTGATGGTGGGTTTTGCAAAAGGACCTGGAGCTACTCTACGCCTACGTCGCGCTAGACGAGAAATGGTAGCACTGCCGGTGCGTTAGCAGCCCCCATCCACTCCCCTCCCTGCCGCTGCCACTGCCACCGCGACGCCTGCACCGTCATCTCCCGGCGTGCTCAGCGCCGCCCAGCAGCACTGGCCACGGGCCACGGCCACTGTGAGCCCGCTGTAGCTGGTCACCGCCCGTGCTGCGTCCAATCCAGCCCACGGAGCAGAGGTGCCCCAACCGCCGGCCTTTCGGGAAGTCGTGGAGACATGTCCTTGCTGCTTCATGCTTCCTGCCTTGCGCAATGGTGTTTGGCGGCGAGGGCAAAGACTAGACCGCGATTGCGTGCTTACCGCTACGGGCAAACAATGCTGGAGAAGCACCGCGCGCTGGCCAAGCAACAGGTGAACGTCGCTGGGACTGGACGAAGCGCATGGGGCGGTGCTCTAACATGTTTGTTACGCATGGGCTCAGTTCGCCTCCCCCCCCCCCCCCCCCCCCCCTTCTACCCACCGACTACCCATACCCATAGCTCTGATGCACTCACCTCGGAGAAGGAATCCCGCGCAAGAACGGCCAAAGGACCGACTGTCTGGGGACGGCATTACCGACGCACAATGCACAGCTCACAACTTATCATCCGGAGAGCCCAGAGAAGGCGCAGCAACAGAGATAACAGACTCGCGGGCGGGCCCACGTAAGTTGGAGGCAGATAGAGATCGAGCAAGAGCGAGAGCGACTCGGTCCCGTCCCGTCGCACGCTCGAGTCTAGACGACGACACGACACGGGGAGGGGGGGGGGCGCTCTGGGACACCCGTCGTCGACCAGTGACCACGGTGGACGATATTCTCCGCTTGCTCGCCGGTTCAGTGGATGCCACTCGATGGAAAGTCTGCTAGGCGCCTGTCACTCACACAGCAACCCTGGCGTCAAGCCGCCATAGAGCTGGTGTTGTCAGGTGTCAGGTCCTGTTCCTGGGAGGTGGCGGCCTCGACAGCACCACCTTGATCGATGGAGTCTGCTGATGAGCAGCAGGGGATCTGGTGGAGTGCTCTAGCGAGCTGTTGGGCGGGTAGGCCACTGCTGGAGAGGGAAGTACCCTGCACCTCTGACACGGCGGTCTGCTACACCGTGCTGTGAGTCGTGAGGCCCATCTCCCCCAACGGACTTGTTCTCGCGGCGGTACTCCGTGGAGACCACTTGTCATGGGAGTCCAACAGACGGAGTACCGGGTACCTCCCAGTGCCAGCGATGATAGTGGAGGGGCTGCAGTGGGCGCCATCCCTTCCCATCTCGCGCTGTTGCCCCTCCACACTCTCGGAACATCTCCAAACTCCAAAACTCTACAACCGCACGCCCCCCAGCGGTGGCCACACCTCTCAATGGCCCTCCACCATCACAACCACCACCAAGCATCCCACTTCAGAGGCAGTCACCCATCACCCGCACGCCCCTTTTTTCGGCTGGGGCTTGCTCGGTGGCTGCTCAGTGAAGAGCCGAGTGGGCGTCGAGGAAGCCCCGTGATTCTCGGCTTTTCAAACTGGGTTGACAGAGGCAAACAGCAAACAGGCAAACAGTCTCCATCCCATCCAACGGCAACGAAACCCGCTCCGCCGTAGAGGCAGCAGAGAGAGAGAGAGAGAGGACGTCCACCAACGGGGGTTCTCAGTGAGGAAATCAGGCAGGCCAGTACGCGTCTGCCATTGGCCTGACTGTGCCTCGGTGCAGGGAAGAAAGATAACCGATCCTGTTTCGCCTGCTGGTTCTCCGTTAGACCCTTTTTCATGCGCTTGTCCCCCGCTGATAAACTCCTCCACAGCAGGGCCGTGAGTCTTTCTTCCAACCCTGTATCGTCGACGCCGTCCCAGACCCTGTCAACCTCCCCGTTCCCCAGTCCTGCCCACCGGTGGGTGGGTCCATCATGATGGCTACGCCGACGCCATCGTGGCCGGCTACACCCCCCTTTCCACACTATCCTGGCTCTCTCCAGATATCATACGGCCCTGCGCAGAGTACGGAGTACCTGCTGTCGCACTCTGCCCATGGACTAGAGGCCCCCCGGCCGAGGCAACCATGGCGCAAGCGCCCCTAGTGGTGTACTACCGTGGTGGTCAAGCCAGATGAGGACTCCTTCTATGTATTCCGGACCTTCAACTGGCCCCAGCAAGATACCGACATCCCTGGGGCGGGCATTCAACTATTCGGGACTCCATATACATAACCACCTCTGTGCCCATGCCCTTCGCTTCAAACACGATCTGCTCGACTCTCGCTTTTGTTCTCCCCAACATCGACCTCGTGCTTCTGCTCACCCTCTGTCGCCTTTCCTCTCCTCCACACTTCCATATCCCCTTCCCATTCGTTGTTGTGGATTTGGACTGGACCGAGTCTCACTGCCTTGCTCTCCTCACTCAACCCACTAGGCTGGGCATCATCATTCCCAGGACCCAACATCCAGCTACGACTTGCTCACAGCGATCCAGTCACCAGGAATCACAATACCTCGGCTCTACATCATGACCGCTCCTCTGTCACATCAGACGGTCACCGTCAAGGATGCTGCCGCCGTCCGCAAGCGCAGAAGACGCGCTCCCGCTGGCGGGGCTGCAGACGACTGCTTCACCTGCTCAAAACGGAACGTCAAGTGTGACCGCCGGCGGCCGTATTGCTCGCAGTGCCTCGAGATTGGCAACGAATGCTCTGGATATAAGACACAGTTGACCTGGGGCGTTGGTGTTGCCAGCCGAGGAAAACTGCGTGGCCTCTCTCTACCTATTGCCAAGGCACCGCCTGTCACCCGAGAACCCAAGAAGTCGCCACCAACCGTACGCGCCAGGGCCAACTCGACCACGGCCGCCATGCACGCCCACTGGTCCGAACAGAGCCACCAGCAAAGAATGCACCGGAGTCCCATGGATATCCCCTCCATCTCCCACGGCTCTTCGGGTCCGACGACGCCATACACCGTTGGCGGCTATGACTATCTCTCCATCTCCAATCCCGAAACGGCGCCCGCGATTCACCACCAGGCCAGCTGGAATAGCGTCCAGTACTCCCCCGGCATCGTTCACTCTCCAAACGCAAACCCCAAATACTCGAGGTTTACACTTCCCATCATTACCGATGGCCTGTCCTCAGTGGACTCGGTCAGCGACGTGGATTACCTGTCGCCTCTCAGCCAAGGCTACCCCCGTGAGGAGATGCCCTTTGGCAACAGCCCCTCGGGCATGTACGACGGATACGTACCGCCGCACCAGACCTCGCCGGGCCCTCATCCCACTTCCTGTCCTAGCCTCGTCTATGGAGCCTCAGAGCCAAGCTCCAGCCTCACCTCACACATGGACCCCTTCGAATCTCACATGGGGCACAAAATGATGCGGGAGTGTGACAGCCTCAGTGAGCATCATCACATGGCGCCGTGTCCCGCCTTCCCATTCTAATCTTGCCAGTAGATGTCCCTGAAGTCAGCGCCTATAACAGCAGCTGCAATACTGCAGGTTCCGTTTGGGCGTCTTCTCGGCCACGGGATGACGAATTGCTGTCGCCTCAGTCCGATCACGCCCCGTCATCATACCAATGGCCCCTAGTAAATGAGCCTCGCCCGATACCCGTCAGCCAAGATCTCCTGGCCAAGATGCCATTCTTCATGGACTATTATAAGATCACCATTGCTCCCTCCATGGTGTACATTGACGGGCCGAACAACCCCTTTCGACTACATATTCTACGCCTGGCTGCCAGCAGCCAGTGTCTTCAGCATGCCATCTGCGCTCTCTCCGCGTGCAACCTGCGGATGAAGAGGAAGCTAAGCCTGGGCCAGGACATGCGGGAGCTATCCGAGAGGCTGATGGCGGAGAAGCATACCCTCGACCAGCTGGGCGACGCTGCGCCAGAGGACCAGTCGCTCTCCGAGGAATTCCAACACCGCAACCTGGCCGTCCAGCTCTTGAACGACCAGCTGAATGACCCCGTCAAGTCGACCCACGACTCGGTCCTCGCCACCATCCTACTTCTCTGTCACTATCGGATGGTCGAGTCTGGCGTCGCAAAATTCCACACCCAGTTTGCTGGTGTCAAGAAGATTTTGGAAATGAAGAGGTCGCAGGCATTCGAGTCTTCTCAAGACACGGACTGGATAGAAGCCCTCTTTGTCTACTTTGATGCCATCTCTGCCAGCATCAATGACCGCGAGGCACAGTTGTCACTGGGCTGCGATGGCATTAGCCCAGAGTTGCCGCCTGGCGCCGAGAACATGGTTGGCTGCGAACGCGGACTCTTCAAGACGATCAACAAGCTCGGCCGTCTCAACCTCCTCTCTCAGCATCGTCCCGTGCAGAACATGGCCATGTCTCCTCGCATGAACGACGAGACCCCACGGCCACGGTCTCCCGTCAACCCTTCACTCGGCCACGGGTACAAGGGGAGCATGAGCAGCGTCCACAGTCAACAATCCATCAACAGCATGTACTCGGTGCCTGAACATCGCTTCGATGGCAATGGATTTGGGTCGACTCTCGACGACGACGAGATTCTCTCGTCAGCCATGAGATCAACTGCCGCATTTGACGACCTGTTTTGGCGGGAGTGGAAGGAAGCCCGACAAGAACTACAGAACTGGCAATTCGATTCCGCAGCAGTGGCTGCATCTCTTCCAGGGTCCCCCAGCCCCTCACAGATCCGGGACCTTGGGTCGTTGTCTGAGGCATTTCGCTACGCGGCTCTCCTGTACACGGAGCGGCTAGCCGGACCCACCACACCCTCGAGTCATACAAACTTTCAGAACCTAGTGAGCCAGGTGGTGTACTACGCCACGAGCCTGGAGACGGGCAGCACGGCAGACAAGTTCTTGCTGTGGCCGCTGTTCGTGGCCGGCTCCGAGTGCGTCAACGAGCTCCAGCAGAACATTGTGCGCTCCAAGTGCCGCGACATCATGAGCCGGTCGGGATACATGAACAACCTGGCGGCGCTGGAGGTCCTAGAAAAGCTATGGGCCGGCGAATTCGCGAGCAGTGCAGAGCTGCGCAGCCAAGGATCCAAGCTGGCCAGCATCAGAGGCCCCTTCAACTGGGCCCGGTGCTTTGGCGGGCCGGGAGCGGGAGTCGAATGGATCATGTTCTGAGGACACACAGAACGTCGACGGGCGCAAAAATGCTTAGCCCCTTTTTACTATTCAATCATACCAAACCACATACATACATGTTCGTCTGGACGGAGAACGGAACTACGTCGGGGGAAAGGGTCGGTCTACGGGGCGTGATGCAGGGAATTGCATCCAGATAAAAAACAACCGAAAACGGGTGGGGCATGAGCAAAAAAGGACGGAAGGGACCCCGTACCGAGGAATGAGTCTGTGATGACTTGGATATCATGTACTTTTACGGCGAAGCATTGCATTTTGACGGGAATGACGGCTGGGATGGCTGTACAATGAAGGACTCGGTCAAGGCGCCTGCACTTTGTAGCATTTGTATCCATTTCTCGGAGTTTACGCGGAGGTGAAAAGGAGGATAGCCAAAAGAATTTAATGATTACGTTGAATGCTACTACCACTGGGCTCTACAAGGTCAAGGTGACAAATGGTGGGAGTGAGACAGTTTCGGATAGTAGGATGAAGGGTGAGACAATGTGATTATCGCAGGATGCAGAATGGACGCCGACACTGGCTTGTGCACTCGCGTCAGGGCTCACAGCTCATGACGGCGCTCACATGCTGCGTGCAGCGTGTCCTAGACGCCGAACACGGCGGCGTGGCGCGCATCAACCACGAACAAGGTAGCAGTGCGTCTGTCACGAGTTTCCGTGGTAGAATCGTCTCAGAGCGGTGACGGCGTGTCTCAGTCGGAGGGCGCCGGCGTGGAGCGATGTGTGAAGGGGGCATGCCTGAAGGAGTCGGCGGGACCGACCGGAGGGCCAGGGTGAGAGAGAGGCATGGTATGGTACCTGCATGATTGACGTATGGGCCTTGGCGGCGATGCTGATGCTGGGGATACGATGTGGTTTCTCGGAGTTGCGTATGTGTCGGAGGGCCGTGGTCTGCAATGTCGCGCTGGGGGATGGGAGGATGGGGGAATGGACGATGGGATGGGAGATGCGACGGGACTTGGGGACGTGGCCTTGGACAGCGGAGGGTGGGTATCTGGCCGATGAGGACGAATGTTTTTGTTGGCGTCGCGTTGCGCGGTTGCGTTGGCGGTTTGTCCAACGGCTGGGATGTAGCATCGGAGCTCAGCACGACGAGAGCGTGTCTTAGGCGTCACGAGGCGTGACTGTCTAGTTTTAGGAGTCGTGACCTGTGCCTTTTGTGTGACGGTGACGGATGACGCGCAAGTGCGGTGACGATGGACGATGGCGCAAGTGTGTTGTCTCGGCAGCGACGTCGAGATGTGTGGTTGTCTGCGGCCGCGAAGTGCAAATGATGGTGTCTAGGGCTGCTGTGTCTTTGGTGTTGGTCGTGCGGCTTCATGCGTGTCTGTGACGGGTCTGCTGTTCGGTATTGGCGCCACACTGGGAGACGAGTCTTATGCGCTGGCGACTCAGCGAGTGTGTCTGTCTGCTGTATCTCATCTACAGAGTACGGTGCGCGCCATAGGTGGGCAGGGTAGTGCCATCCAGCCAGTCGTCCAATCACCGACACGGTCGATGAGCAGGGGTCATATGGGGCGTCGGCGACGGAACGTCTGGAGAAGGAAAAAAGCATAAGAATGGAAGCCTACGCCACAGCGTACGGGGCTGGCGCTGCGGGCACGCCCGTGGTGAAGGGGGGCCGTTTCTGTCTCGCGCGAGGTGTGGTTTGGTTTGCGGGCGATGGCGACATTCTGCCCAGGGCGGGCGGGAGGTGAGGCTCCGAGCGGTGAATGGCGAGCGAGGTGGCGCGGTGCCGAGGACGAGCCGGCGTGTAGATGGATGGATTAGTCGATTGCGCCGTCCCATGTCGTCCCACGTCGGTAATCAATAAAACCAGCGTGCGCATTTGAGGTGGACGGAAACAGGCCCAGGAAGTGGGAGTCTGCCCGAAAATCGTCGCAGCGCAGACCGAGCGTGTGGGCCGCTGCTGAGGCATCTCCAGCGCCTGGGTGGTCGCCCCGTAGTGGGGGAGGGGCGCCAGCCAGCACGCAAGCCACCGTGCTACTAAGCCAGGCCACATCCCCCGCCTCTGCCACTCGATGTCGGCTGATGCTCGTCCACACGCACATCTAAACGGCCATCGCACGCCCGCCGCTGCACACCAGGGACTCGCCTCAGTCAACCGGCGATGCGGTCTTAAGGCCGTTTCCGCGTCCCACGGATTCGGGACGCTGCCCGTCTCGCCGGGCGCGGGACGTGATTGGCCGAGTGGCTGAGTGGTCGACGGGAGGTGATGTCGAAGCACTTTTGCTGATGCTCGTGCCCGTGACAATGCAGCCATGAGGGCGTGTTGGGGATGCCAGCGCAGAGGCTTCTGCAGTGGGTATACGCTGGTCTAGGGCCATCGTGTAGAGTGCTGGTGGAGGTGGTGGTTGTGATGGTGGTGGTGGTGGTGGTGGTGGTGGTGAGGGATGGACGATGGGTGCATCGCGCAATAGAGTTTGATGGTTGGCCCTCCGTCCGGCGAGTCGCATCACCGCAGCACAAACCCAGACGCAGTCGCGGTGTTGCAAGCGCGCGAGAGGCCCAGCCTAGCAGATTATGCTTCAGGTCCCGTAGCATCACGGGCGGGCGGGCGTCGCACCTCGTCGTCATCGCATCCGCCCAGAAGCCTATACCGTCGTGCTTGGCCTGGCGCGCCGTGCGAGGCCTTGGTCAGCGGCGTTGCATCCTCACGTCTGGTGCCGCCCAGGCACGCATCCATCCATCACGACACCGCATGCAGTCGCGAACCTACGAGATAGCACCGTCGCCGCTGCGCATGACAGAGGTTATCGCGGTGATCATTGCTGCTTTCCCGACGTCAGTGCTGCCCGTCTACGGCGCATGTGAAAATGGATTTGCAGGGTCGTGTGGGGCGATTGAGTTGTGGTGCCGTGCCAGCCCTGGTGCCCTTTTGGCGCTGCTGCTACAGACACGCCCCCTGGGTACCGTGTACTTGAGGTTCTGGCGCCTCGGGCAGGTACCTGTGTACATGGCATGAAGGCAACGGTGCCTGGGGGTGGAGCGCCATGGGTGCATGCAAGCAAGCAAGCCACGGCGAGAGTGACAAGTCCAGCGCTGACGCAGGTCGAGGGGAGGAGATGGCCTCCAATCAGCCAGAAGCGCCGCGAGAGATGCCGTATCAGTCAATACGGTATGCTGGACGGCACCAGAGCGAGCACCGTTTGCGCCCTCAGGCCCTCGGTCAACAGTGTGCTCCGTTCGAGGCGCAATCACCAGCCCACTAGCACGCCACTGGTGGAAACTCCAACTCCCAAATCCCAGCTCCCAACCGAAGCATCAAGTGCCGTCCTCTAGCCACATCTCGACGCCACAGCGCCTCTTCTTGATCAGAGACATTCCCCATTCTTTCTTGAATCTTCGTGCTGGGTTATCCCTGGCGTCTCATCTGGTGCGTGTGGGACAGGCGGCCGGGAGAATGACGAGGTGTTTCGCCTGTTCCTCGCTGTCTCCGCGTGGCAGGATGCCCTAACCTGCCCCCACATTGCAGTGCCCGACCGTGGTCTTGGGTTCGGTCGCTTGAATCGCCATGGCTTCGTGGTTGATTTGGGATATTGCTTGGGCGATGTAGTCGTGGGAATTTAGGGTTGGCGACCCCAGATGTCGGAAGATTACATGGGCCGAGTATGGATACGCGGGATGAAAAATAGCCTGGAGAGCGCTGAGGCTGGCGGCAGTTGCGGCCACTGAAGACAATTATTCCAGTGTAAGTGTGGGGTTCCTTCTCGGGCCTTCCATGGGAGGTGAGCCAGCAGAGCCCGCGACTCCGCGGTGGTGAGACGGCGCAGAGCCTCAGGCCTATCGATAGGCGCCTTCAAATCCGTCGAAATCACAACTCTACGGAATCCAATCGCGAGGTCACTTGCCAGCGAGAAAACACGCCTCCCATCATCGCACAGCCCAGCCCATCCATACGCGACATCTCCTGGCCAGACGCAAACCCACCCTCCCTGTGGAATCTGCCCCTCGGCCGCCCGTCCGTCCGTCTCCATAGCCCAGCACGAAACCGCATCGTCGAAATGGCGTTATCGTGCGTGACCCATTCCCTCTCCCGACGCAAATTTTCTGCAGGCGAGGCTGGGCCGTGGCCCGGAAGGATGGATCGATAGGGACTTTGGTAACGGAGGCTTTTTTCGTCTTCTTTTTTTTTTCCCTTTCCTGCGCGGTATCGTAGAGTGACTTGATAAGGAGGGCAGATGGGTACGGGATGAGGGGACGCACACGCCCCGCCTACCCTGGCAGCGCACACCCTTGCTCCGCACGAGTACAGTGCCGTATCGACTGACTGCAGGAGGCTTCGTATCTGATTGAGCCAGGTTGGCGGACTCGAACAAAAGGTCCTGGGGCATGGCGGTCTGGCAAGCGACGTGCAGGTTCGCGTGCGGTGGGGATGGGACGAGATAGGATGTAGTCCGTGTGATGGGACGAGATGGTGCTATTTCGAGGTTTATGCGCTGCGGCCTCGTCCGTGGTGGTTTGCAGCACGTGGTGATGCATGAATGATAATGACATTGTCCGTGGTGTTTGGGCGATGGGAGACGGTGGCTCCGTGCGGCACTCTCGGGCTACAGGGTAGGCGGTCGCAGGTGGACGACGCATCGTGGAATGGAGGCAGTATTAGATAATGAATGAATGATGTGGATGGATAAGAGTAAGTCAGTCAGTCGGTGGTCCAGCTCTAACGCGCCTTGAACCACGATGCGTGGTTCCAAGCGAGCAGATTGAGGCTGTCTGTCAGCCATGGCTCCCTGCGTCAACCGTTGTTTCACGAGACGGTGCGACGAACGCCCACTGTCTTCTAGGTAAGACTGGTGGGTTGAAGATGTGCAGTTGAGGATATCCACTCACAAATAATTCTCTACCGTCTTAACAATAACGACAGCAACCTCGCGTCTCCATATTCGACCCATCAAGCTACGTGGAACGCAACACACTCCTCCATTCTACGTAGCCCGTACATCAAATGAAGCATTTCGTATAGCAGACGCTCGTATTGCAAAAACATCGTGTAATCAAGTATGCTGTAATCAAGCGTATTATTGTAAGCTTCCAGACTCTCGCGCCCCATCGACAAGCAACAGACTGAGTCAGATGGCTGAATCGCGTCAGCACTGAAGAGATACTCGCAGCGAGACCAGTCTCGACCCTCCCCAACCAGCAATTGCCAATGCTATCCCCAAGCTGATCCATCCATTATATCCGGGCGAGGCTCGTGTGTCGCAACACCAAGCCCACGCCATGCCGTCCGTCGAACACGCAAACATCGCACAAATCGCACACATCGCAAACCAGACCTCTAATCAACAGGCGACCCACACTTGCCGGCCGTCCACACGCCTCGCAACACAGTCAAACTCTCTTCTCCAATTCCACCGTCGGTGATGATCCGGCGCGTCGCCGGAGCGGGACTCCACTAGACAACTGCCGAGTCCGCTCCGACTCAGCCATCGGCGTCAGTTGTAGCTCCGCCAGCAACTCCACGGCCGCGAGCAACACCTCGGTTTGCGTTGCCATCGCGTCTACGGAACTTGCTGCATAGCATGGTGATATCACCACTGGTGGACCTTGGTGCATGGTCCAAGCTCCCTTCCGTCTTCTAGAGTTGTTCCCGACAATATCCCCGGTCCTGGGTTGGGCATCACGCCGTTCTCGGTCGATCCATCCGCAGTAGCGGCGTACTGCCTCCGTCAAAGCAGCAGCGGAGGCGGCGGAAAGAGTAGCATCGACATTCCTCGGTGTACTGGCGAGCAAGGAGACCCCCTCTGTCGCTACGACCCTGTTTATCTCCACGTCGCCGTTCCTGGCAGTGTCCACGATCGCCTCGTCCATCAGCTTCTCGGATCGACCACCTTCCTCGCCATCGCCAAGGCGCTCTTGGCCAGGACATCCATTCGCACCCGTCGACGTAGCACCCTTCAACAGCATGGCTTGGAGTTTCCCAAGCTCTGCCCTCAGCTCCTCGCTGGTCCTCGACACGTCCCGCACCACAATCAGGTCCCACTTCTGCAGCTCCCGCAGGGACTGAACCCGCGCCATCGTCTCCCCAGCATCTCCCTGTCCGTTTTCGAGGGTCCCACAGCACACGCCCGTACTCAAACGTCCAGTCTGCCACGAGCTGGAGTTCCTCGACCTGCGCCACCCGCGCCTTTTCCAACCGGCGGTCTTCGTCCTCGAATCGCCTGTGTACGGACAGGTTCAGCGCCTCTATCGACACCGGTGTCACCCACGGCGACTGGGCGTCGGGCAGGCGCTGCATCCTCTCGGCCATGCCCTCGTGGTATCTTGTCTCTACTTTGTCGGTACACGGCGTCCCAGACCTCGGCGCGCGCGTCCGCCGACGTGAACCACCTCTCCAGGTGGCAGTCCTCGCACAGCCAGAGTGACTTTGTCAGGAGGAGCGTTCGCTGTAGCTCGGGCGGACACAGAGCATCGCATTGCCGGGTGCAGCCCAGCTTGAAGAGGATGCTGTGCTTGCAGCGAACGTATTGTATGATGCTGATGCCGCAGACCATGTCGATGATGCGCTATCCTCGCTGCGGCTGTGTCGATGCAATTCGTAAAGGACCACGCCCAAGCTCTCTGCGTGCCCGGAGACGACAGGTGCAGAGGGTGGAATATGGCCAGGTGTCTGGCACAGCATTTGCAGTTTTGGGTTTGACGTTTCGCCCCAGTTTGCGCTCGCGTGGCGTGTAGGAAAAAAAATGATTATCGTGAGGGGGAAACAGCCACCGACGGCCACAGTGTTGACGAGCGCTGCACGCCCAAACGTTAACCAGCCTTCCAGCTGTTCCCTGACACGCTGCCACTTGCCGCCACATGCCATCAGAGGGACTAGAGCATCCGTCTGAGTTGTAAACCAACGCGTGATGTGTGATGTCGGTCTCGTTAGTAGTCCTGCGGGCTTTGAAGAGTAGATCGTATCCGGCACGCTCATTCACCACTGACTGCGACTACTGCAGACTCCGCAAAGCAGATGCCCCAAACATTAACTTAAGTCCAGTACTCGCTCTACTCCGTACATGAATGGCGCGAAAGCGCGGTAGATGGGTCGCCCAAGCCCAAGCCCAAGTCCAAACAATAATTCCGTACTGTACAAGAACTCACGGTGCTGCTTAACCTAAGCACTTGCACCTGAGGAAAAGAATTCCAAGTGGCACTACTGCATGCATCGCTATCCGCTGTCGGATGATGCTTCCGGACGGACAACGAGGCTGTCGCCACGCCCCTGAGTCCCAAGCTAATCATCGGACCCTTTCCGTTTATGCCCTCCTGAGACGATGGCCCGCTGCGTCGCGCATCACCATCTCCAAATGTCTCATACTGGAGAGATGAACCTTTGCATTCTCGCCCCACAGGCCGCTGGAAGGGGTCGACGTGCCATGTCGGGGCTCAAGCTGCGAGAGGCCACCGTCTGCTTCACTAGCTTGGCTATGCCGTCTAATGAGGGCTGTGCAGCGTCGCTGGCGGGCGTAATAGACCTGCTGGGGACCTTTTCGTTGGACACAAGACCCTTGGTCTGGACAAGGGTGCTTGATCGGACGTGATACGGATCTCTCTCTCGTAGATACTTGTCCACGGATTGGGTGCACCATGACGGTCTGTCGATGGATTGTCAAGAGGGAGTTCGTAGGTACGTTGACCCAGTTCTCTGTAAGCCGCATTAGCGAAGTCTATGGCGAGTTCCTTCTGTTAGAGTGCCTACCCCTCTCAAATGTCAGCGGCTCACTAGCCACGAGGACAATGTCGGCGCCCTTGTCACGGCGTTCCATGTGGTACTGCCGATCGGCCGGGTCTTCCGTCCTCGTAGCCCACTGCGTGCCCGACGAGTAGTACAGGCTCGCTGCCCTCGTCCTTGGAGCTGCTAATGTACCTGGTGCAAATGACACTGTGGCCATCAGTGACAGCGAAGTTGAGCAGACTCCTGGTATCGACATCCTCACCTTGCAGGATATCCTGCGGAATGGAGTCTGTCAGCTCGTTGATCTGTGCAATGGTGTGCTCCACCGCCTTTCGCAACACCGTCGGCCCGAACCCCGTCTTGGGGCAGGCGCTTGGATTGTGGCCGAATCGCTCGAGGGTGTCGAGAAACAAGGCAAACGCCCACTCGCTGTCTGTGCCCCCCTTGACGCCGAGGTACCACTTGTCGGCGAGACGATCTCCGAGGCGCCGCTTGATGTGCTTCCAACCGCCGAGCCCCCCGTTGTGCATGAACATTAGGCTCCCGTGTGTAAAGGGATGGCAGTTATCCTCGCTGAGCGAGCCTTCGGTCGTGGCGCGGACATGTCCGAATATGAGGTGCGAGGCAGTCTTGGAGGCGATGCGCTGCAGGTTGGTGCAGTTCCAGGCCGGGATGGTTCGAGGTGAAGAGGCAAGGCGCGGAGCCGAGCTTGGGGTCGGTTGTAGAAGCCTATGCCGAAGCCATCGGCGTTGTTCTGGCCTCTCCTCGTATCCTGTTTGACGAGGCCACGTTAGCAAGACATGTTGGGAGACGGAGAGCAGCGGCTGTCGGCGGCTGTCCGAGTCAACTTACCAGTCGCAGCCGCGAATCAAAAGACTGCTTGAGGATGGAGTGAGTCGGATCAAGGATAAGCTTCGAAAGAAGAATCTCGTCGCTTCCTTTGTAGACCTGGACACGGGGGGTTAGATTCAAGTTCTCGAGGTTTGGATGGCCCTCGAAGAATAGCTGCCGACTTCGGAGGGTCCCAAACAAGCGGCAACGCACCAAGAAAACGGCACATGGTCGCCAGGAGATCGCGGTGCTGTGAGAGAAAGGCAGGTGCAGGCATATATATGCGGCTTTCTCTAGTTCCAGATGTGAACGGTTTTATATGGGCGAGTGTGTGTGGGTTGGTGGATTTCGATCCGGTGCGAAGGACAACGAGCCCGGATTACTGTGAATCAGTCGACGACTCAGATGACACCATTGGCGCCATCGATGAGTCTAGGCGTGTCGACGGTCAGTGCGTGGGACGCAGGGGAAGCGCAGGGCAGCTCCAGGTTAGGTTGCTCTGCGCGAGGGCGGCTGCAGGATTTCGGATTCGGAATGGCGATCTGACGCCGAATGCAATGGATGATGCAGGATGGTTGATGGCGGACGTTGAGATGAATTGTCGTGTGACTGACTAGGCATTTGTGCAGCTAGTCCCAGGCTCCATAGTTGGCAGGTAGAGGTGCAGCCAAAGTGCAGAGTGTCCTGATGGCTTGGGCATTGGCTAGAGGGACGGGATGACATCAGGGTGGGCCACGGTGCTTCAGGCGGCGATGTTGCTGCGAACGACGCTTGCATGAATACCTACACTCGTCTGTGGCTACCATTCAAGGCCAATAGACAAGTGCGCCATGATTTTTTTATTTCCAATTTTTTTCCCATTTCGTGTTGCACATTGACGCCATGCACGTAGACGCAGCCAAACGTCACTATCAATCTATCGAGGTGCCACAGCATCAACCACTGATAGCGCACCCTCAGTGGGCAAGCAGCCGCTGCCGCACCAAAAGCCCGTTATCCCTAGCGTCAAATCCCCCCTAGCCCCTCCATCTACCGCGACTTATAGCGCCCTTGCTCCCTGGAAACCCCCGCCTGCCCTGCCGCGTTCATGCAGCGGCACCTGCACCGCGCGATGCAACCAACCGAAAACGCGACAATCCATTTACACGCTTCCGCGTCGGTCTCCTCACCAACTGACCGCGTCTCCTCCACTCCCAGCCTCAGCCATTTGCATGTCTCGCAGCGTCGACTTCCTTGCCTAGTTCGCCCTTGGCTCAACCTCGAGGACGATACTTTTACCCCTTCTTCCCTTCTGCTCCCAATTGTCTGGCAATACCAAGTCGGCGTTGTTTGTGCATGTCGAGCAAATAGGTCCGCCTAAGCCTTCTGCCACCTCCATCGTCTGGATACGCCTCCTTCATGCAACGCCATTGAAGACCCAACAACGACATCGATGAACCTTCCCTCTGTAGCCTCCCCGTCTGCCGGAGAGCTCCTCACAATGCAGTACCATGGCGGCCCTTCCGACGCCATCCCCTCAAGTCCACCGCCTATGAGGCCGTCCCGCAACAACCACTTCCTCTATCCTTCTCCCACCAGGTCCAGCGAGCGGAAAGAAAAACGCAATCCCTCAGTCACACCCCGTCGGTTCGGTAGATTCTTCACCCCACGCTCAACTCTCCCTCTACCCGCATCAGGCCGGAGGATACTGGTCGCTCTAGACTCCTCGTCCGTCAACCGCCAGCCGATATCACCGGAGTCTTCTGCTTGAGGTGACACCCCGGCCCAGAACCCGGATGCCTTCTTCTCCCCTCGGAAAACGAATTTGTGCAGGGAATGCTTCAAGCAACAAGAGGAGCTGGGCCCGAACAGTCCCAAGCCTACTATTAAGAGGAGGGAGGTGGTCTGATCTCTTGCCATGGCTTCCGTGCCGCAGCTGAAATCTGCCGGGAATTCGGGATATCAAATGTCGTCACCAGGATGCTGCGTCCAAGGAAACCCACGACCCAGCCAGAGGTTCTGGAAGGAAGTGACGGAGGGCAACTCTGGTGAGCCCACATTCAATATTCTTCAAGTGAGACGCCGCCTTCTAACCTCCTCAGAATCATTCTTCCAAAGCTAGCCGCGGAGGTGTTCGCAGTCTGCAAGACAGACCTCACCTATAGATCCCGTCATACCTATTTTAAGATATCAGGCGATATGGTAGTCACCATCTACCCAATAATGCCCAGTCCGTCTTTCATCACTCTGCCCGTATTCCGTTTCCATGATCTTCTGACCGGCCCTAGACTCTCCGAGGGGTACGAGCCAAGGCAATCGCAATTTCGCAATCGTGGTTTCGAATCCCAGCTCCTCAAGTCGCGAACACGCTTCGTCGTCACACCCTGCCAACAAACCACCTCTCACAGACACCCGCAGCTGACCCACGAGCAGAGACAACATCGTCTTTCTTACAGCTCAAGCACCGACGTCCACCATGTATATCCTACTCCGTCCGGGGTAACACCATTCCCTTCAGCAGCCTCGCGAGCTGCCACAATGCCCCGTCACGGCCATCGGCGACGAGCAGGGCTTCGTTCGCCTCTTCAACACCACGACGACAGACCACACAGTCGAGTCCAAGGTAGATCTGCACATTAGGCTCACGAGAATGCCATATGGACCTCTGGCTTCTCTGATGACGATCTACGGCTCGCCACGGCCTGCGGCGACCGCACAGGCAGCATCATCGACGTAGTATCTCATCCGTCGCCGTCGAATTAGGAGGCGGCCACTGGGACTTTCCCTACCGCCAGGTTTCCTTTCAGCCCGGCCAATCCAACGGCCACATCCTCGCCACCTCAGACCGTGCCGGACGAGGTCCAGGTATGGGACCTACGCTGCTCGGCCATGCCCATCTCCAACTTTTCCTCCGTCGGCCGTCTCTTTGGCAACTCCACGCGCAACCCTCGCGACCCCCCCTTTTCGGTCAAAACCGTCAATACGTTTGAGAACGCCCACGAGCGCACCGTCCATGGCACCACCTCTTCCGTATCCGTCACCGCCATCCAGTGGATGCCTCCCGGCCGCGAACACCGTCTCCTTACTGCATCTGAGGCAAACGCCTGCATCAAGCTCTGGGACACACGCTACATTAAGCCTAGGCGACAGGCCGAGGAGACGCCCCTCGCCATGACGCCCGAGCCGGCCAACCATGCATGGCGCTACTACGGTATCACGTCCATGGCCCTTGGCACCGACGCCAGCAGGTTGTACGCCGTCTGCAAGGATAGTACCGTGTATGCATACTCCACTGCCCACCTCATGCTGGGCTCGGCCCCCGAACTAGCCGACAACGCCGTCAAGCGCAGGCCGACCGGCTCCGTAGGCATGGGCCCCCTCTACGGCTTCAAGCACGACATGTTCCGCGCACAGTCCTTCTACGTCAAGTGCGCCATCCGTCCTAGCAGCGACAATGGACCCGAGCTCCTCGCCGTCGGCAGCGGCGACAGCTGTGCCATGCTCTTCCCCACAGACGAGCGGTATCTCCGCACCGCCTTTGCCCAGCGCGCCCACATCCACGACGCACCCTCCTCATCTATGAGCGCCGCCCCGACACCCTCACAGTCCTTCTCCCCGCCCTCCGGCCCAGCACCCTCGTCATCGCCCATCCCCATCTCGCGCCTTGGTACGCCCCTGATACGCGGACACTTTCGCGAGGGTCACCACCCTGAGCTGGTCACACGAGGGAAAGCTCGTCACGGCATCAGACGACTTTGTCGTCCGGCAGTGGCAGGAGGATGCTGGTCGGGCGAGACATCTACGGCAGGTTGGCGAGTTGGGCGGCGAGAGGCACATGGCTGGGTGGGCGGATGTAGGCGGCGACTGGGATGAGGAGGACGACGAAAGCTGATGGAGGCGTCGTACATTTACAAGACATGAAACAGTATATGATTCGAGAAATAAATACAGTGTTGGGAGACGTGAGGAGGATTCTCGAGTGGCGGGTTGGTTGCATACACAGTTGGAGTTGTGTTTTCAGGCTACGATGAGCATTTCAAGGTCGTTCGGCGCAGGTTTGGGTTCCTTTTACTTCATGTTATGGCATTAGCGACAATGACTGCCAGTTCTTGAGGAACTCGTATATTTCTTCCATCATTTCCTCCCTTCTCCTCGTGATGTAGTACATGTACAAACCCTAAAAAGAAAGTCCGTCGTATTCGTATAGGTTAGTCATGATTCATCATCGAGAAAGCAATGCTCTACAGTAGGAAAGCAGCTCCCAACTCCCAAGCGATGGTATTGCCATACATATCGACATGTCTGGCCCCAGCCAATCCTATTATCCAACTGCTGTTTATGTCACATCCCATCCCATCCGATTCCAATGCAGATCCTTGCATGTTTGACAACGTCACGAATTCGGGGTGCATTTAGCCTCCGCGATCACTCACAAAAGCACCCAAGATCATAGCTCCGAATGCAGCCACGACCACCCAGCTTGCAATATGGACGGCCTGAAGCCGCCTAGATGCCATTTCGAATGACCCTGAGAGATGGGCGACAACCGTGCTCAAATGAGGCGCGATGACTCCGCACCGGCTGTGGGTAGCGCTTTGTCAAACCGGACTGACTTTGAAGAGGCCGGGGCATAGGCTAATATCGCCTTCTCTGCTTCCGCCGGCGCATTCTTGTTCTTTGCTCAACACTTTCGTTGCGCTTTTGTCCGGTAGCGAGGAAGAGGACCTAGATTGCTCATGAACTCGACGCCTAGCAGAAGATGGAGCATCACTGCTTTGTTCACTCTTCCAAGCATTTCTCGTCAATGCCCTTAGACTTCTCTCTCCTTTGTCACAGCAACACGTCCCGAAGGCGTGACGCGAGTGATGTCTTGAAGGCTTGGACAGGTTGTACGAGCACGGGGTCTTCTGCGGGATGCCCCTTGGAAATGTCACACAGCTGGTCCAGGTGGATAACGAGATGTAGCATGTGCTCAAAAATGCAGATTGACTCTTGCACAATATCCTGCCTCTCCTGCGGGGGTAAAATGCCTTCAGCGTCTACGAGCCTTCTCTTAAACTCGCGCTTGAGGTCTTCTCCGTCCATGGGAGTTGGAAAGTGGAAGAACTGTAGTGGCGCTGCTCGTGGCAGTCTAGACCCTCCTTCAAAGAACGGGATAGCAATGTCATCCGCGGGACTGGCAGTTTCAAATTCTCCAGAAACAGTGGGCACCTTGGCTTGCAGAATTGTGTTGACACCTGATGGCGGCTGGTCCCAGAACTCATCACCAGCAGACTCGAGGGAGGCTCTGATAAACGACCCCCTGCAAAGAGCGCCATGACATGATGTATGAGTAGGCAAGTAAAACATGTGGTTTGTCGTGCACAGCCCTCATTATATGCTGTACGAACTCTCCTAAAGGCCCCGTTTGGGAAGCACAAGAGAGCTTCTCCTCGACCATGTGATCTGGCCATCTTGTTAAGGCTTTAATATCGGCTTTGAGGCGGTCAGTACGCATCAAACCGTCCATGTGCATATAACTGAGTATCGATCGTATGCCCTCGCCTTTGCGAGTTGCTTGGGCTCTCGAGTCTTCATTTTGAGGGATGCCGTCGGGGTTGGGAGCAGAGCGCGTGGTTTCAGAGCTGTAGGTTTGCGGAAGCCCCGAGGCTTGAGGCATAACAGGACCTAGGTTGGCGATATCTCGCCATGTCTGCTCAAAGAGGCTATATAAATGGGGCGCAATGTGGCAGTAGACAAGCGACGTAAATAGATGGGTCGTCAGCGTGAGGGGGCAATGCATGAGGCAAACGGGTGATGATGAACTTGTTAAGCTTGGCGTGGGCAGATCTGGTGGCCCTTGCGATAGCTTCAGCCAAGTGTGGATCGTAGAGCGGCGAGTCCTGGGGAGACTCGGGGATGCAGTGACGTTATCGGGCATATCTGGTTTGTCGAAGCTGGTATTTGGTCTCGAGGCGGCGATGGTGAGAGTAGGATAGAATCGGATGCCAAATAACAAGAGAAGGCGAGCGATTTATTAGGAAGTCGGAATGATGAGGCCGTAGAAATAGTCTAGTCGTGTTGATTGATTCTAGGTCAGATCTGTTACGTCGTGGCAGGTTCCTAAACGTCAAGAGGGGTTGCTGGAACCAGAAGCGAGACGGAGAGGTTGATGGCGATGCAGCTGCAAGTCCTTTCGTGGCGGGGAAACGGGAGAAGGAGGCGATGATGGCACAGCGCTGAGGACCAGGGGAGGAGCAAAGGCGATGCAGCTGTTGTCTACCACATTGCTGTGATGATGGTAATTTTTAAGCTGTGCATTGCGGATAATTTAATAAATAAACCGGGTTTCTTTTCCCGAGGAAGGACAGTTGGTTGAGTCTAGCAAGTCGACAAACGCGTCGCTAAGGACGAAAGAGGCTGCACGAAACAGCTGGCTGCAGAGAGGAATCTCGATGCACAGCTGTTGGGGATGCTGAGCGTTCGGGCACCTGACAAGGTGAGACGGCGATGACGTAGGGGAAAGATGGGAAGGATGGGAAAGGGCAGAATGGCATCCCCCGTCGGGTGGGAAAGACGGACAAGGTCGATGATGCGAGATATGCGACCAGTCAGATGGCGAGGCGTCAACTGCTTCGTCTCTTGCTCACGACTCCAGCATGCGGGTTTTACTGCGGTTTCTTCCTCCCTCCCTGGCCCACCCCCCCTCGTCCTCGCCCTCCTCTCGCCTTCCCCTCTCCTCGCTGCCTTGATTCTCTCCATCAGAGAGAGTCAACCTACGCACGGCCAATTCCCAACCGAGCGTGGCGGCGCGTGGCAGCCAGGGGCAGGGGGAAATGTGATTTGTGCGTTCGCCGTGGCGGAGGATCCGCTCCTCGATCGCCGATCGGCGTTGCATCGCATCTTGTTAAACCGAAGTATGTACAATGCGTGGCAGTTCTACAACATGGCTTTCCACCACCATACACGAGGCTCGTATTCACTATCCCAGCTGCGTCTTGTAAAAACGCCCCTCACATTGCACAAATTGCACAAAAAACATTTGGTTTAGCAGGTATTCTAATTATTCTCTCTATCTACCCCCTCTATATGACTAAGGCTGTGACGGGCTGGCCCTGGATCAGGCTAAAGCGATAGCTGCCGCTACGGCCGTCATCGGCTGTGTGCCGATATTCCATGCCACTGAGGCAAAAGGATGCGTATTGAATAGCTTCCTACCGCAGCTATCTAACCAGCTATAGAGCTTACACACAATGGAACGAGCTCTAAGCTCGAGCCTATGACAAAGGCCATCATTAGGGTTTTACTAGGTCTCCGTGCGCCAAGCCCTGTTGTAGTAAATAAGACACGGGTCCACATCAAGTGTCCCGATGTACCTTGTTATGCACATATACGTAGTGTACTTCTAGGTACTAAACGACGTAGGGGGTGCCCACCTGTCGGGGGCCATCCTCTTTCTTCCCTTATGCGTCAATAGAACACACATTCAACCCATGATTAGCTCTACGCATTACAACAATTATCAATACATCATTCCATAATGTCTCCCTACGCGAATCAGCCGAAAATCAAGATCGCCCGGGGTGGCGGCTTAAGGCACTTGGAGAGGATCCTGGGCTTAGTACAAGATTCCCATCGATTCTGTTCTTTAGATGCTGTCTTTGTCTCAATTGATTTAGAAGTATCGCGAGACGAACGAGCTAAGATGACGAGGTCGAATGATCGGCCACTTGTCAAAGAATATGGAGTTTCAACCATCGACACAAGACAATTTAATAAACTCAAAACTTCTAGGCCAGATAATATATTCTCAACTCGGCATTTTTCGACAGTAGCGACATGTCTAACTGCAACTCGCACATGTGCCTTTGCATCTACTAAGAAAGTCAACCAGGACGAACTTCCTTCTATTATTCGGGAATCTTTTCGGATCCAAGACCCTAATGCATCTCTCCAAGATAGCTCTTCTTCTACTGGCGGTTTTCGAACTATTGTTGTTGTTGGCCATTCAGTAAAGCTAGATCTCAGGGTCTTTCAGCGGCTAGGAATTGATATATTTACAACTGCACCAATAGCGGCAATCCTTGACACCCATAATATGGCTCGAGAAGTTCTGGGCCCAGGTTCCACCCGACTAAATGGCCATGAGCCCGGATTTAGTCTATCAGCTGTGCTAACAGAGCTACAAGTTTCACATGACAAGTCACAGCTTCACAATGCTGGAAATGATGCAGCATATACATTACTTGCTCTATTTAAGCTAGCCATCAGGAGGCAGTGAAGCTAGAACCCTGAGTCAAACCGAGTTCGCCGACCTAGAGTACTTGAATCGCTTAACACTTTAACTTGGCGGTACTGCTAGTTGTTGAAGAGACGTCCGCTCCTACTCTCTACATAGAGAGTTTTTAGCCGCAAGAGCAATCCACGCTACTGGTTGAAATGCCACCGAGAACGAGATCAGGCGAATGATGGTCGACATGGAGAAGGCCAAGTCGGAACTGCTCCTTGATCCTGCGTTTTTTTACCGGCCTGCCAAGTCGTCTTCCCGGCAAGATTGCACACGTAGAGGTTCTGTCCAAGAGGATGCATGCCACCAACGAGCTCAGCTGCTTTCGATATGCTGCCGTCATCCATGTCAAGGCTCAAAACACACCACAACCGCTGCAGGATCGGGGGATCAGCCAAGACGCATGGATAGACTTTATGAAACAACAGCTAGATAATCAATCTCTCCTAGGGCTTTTACAGAGTCGCCGTACCTTGAACACCCTCGTCGCAGTAGCCAATATTCCCTGCAGGAAAACCAGCTTTGAGAGACACGTTATCGACCTCCTCGACAGCCGAGGCAAATTTCAGGGTGCCAGCAACTGGTTGTCTTCGGCCCGCCAAACGTCCCTTCAGTGCCCTTCGCTTTCCGCTGTCGACTTGGTTGCCATGGCCCAGGAAACAGGCTACCGTGTAGAAATCAGCTGGGCCCGACAACACTCTCAACGTGGCGGTCTGGACGCCATCTTCCACCACCACGAAGCAGGGGATCACCAGGGCAGAATGCTATTCCAGTTTCCCGTCGACCACGACGGCCGGCCATATGACTCCCTCAGCAGTAGGCCGTTGCAGCAGCGGTGGAGGCAGAAGATACAGATTGAGCTCCTTGAAATGCTGCAGTCGAGGCTGCCTTCCTACATGCTCCTACAGGCGGTTACGATATTGGACAAGTTTCCTCTCTCGCCAAATGGCAAAATCGATCGCCGAGCATTGCCAAACAGATCCCAAAGCCAGGCGACTACTCGAGGGCCGATTCGACCGCCGGTAATGGACGAAGAGCGCCAGGTCCAGAATATATGGGGCCAAGTTCTCAACATTGAAATAGCCTCTATCGGGCTGGACGACAATATCTTCCACCTTGGTGGGAATTCCATTACCGCAATGATGGTTGCGACCGAGGCCCGCAACGCCGGTATTGAGTGCATCGTGGCAAATATATCTCTCCATCCAAAGCTTCAGGACGTTGCTAGACAAGCGGCAGGCGAGTCAGTCTCGGCAAACCTCGTAGAGGGGAAAGATGGGAAAGGGCAAAATGGCATTCCCCGCTAGGTGGGAAAGACAGAGAAGGTCGATAATGTAAAATATGCGAGTAGTCAGACGACGAGGCCTAAACTCCTTCGCCTCTTGCTCACGACTCCAGCACGCAGGTTATCCTATGGACTCTTCCTCTCCCTCCCTGGTCCATCTCCTCGGCTTCCTCTCGCTTCCTCTCGCTCGCCCTCCCTGCTTCCTTGGTTCTCTCCATCACGGTTAGCCTACGCACGGCTATTTGTCAGGCGAGCATGGTGGCGCGTGGCAGCCAGTGGCAGGGGGAAATGTGGTGTCTTGATTCGCCGTTGCGGAGGATCCGCTCCTCGAGATCGCCGATTTGGCGTTGCATCGGATCTGTCAGGGCCGCAAAGTCTCAGAACCTTGGCAGCGAAATGAACGACCTGTCCACCTACCTAACAGAGAAGCTATCCTGCGGACACTGGACACTGAACATTGGCAAGCACTCCTTCCCCGCCTGGCCCGCAGTGTGTCAGCGTCATCAGGTGCATGAGCAGGAGTGATGGAGAGCGCCTGTTATAGCATTCGGCTGTGTGAGTTATCACTTTGCACGGGCCACAAGGTTTGGTAAACATTGGTCGAAAAAAAAAGCCCATGATGCCTGTAGTTAGTTACCTAGCAGAGAAAGTGAGAGGAGGTGGGTGGAATAGTGAGCCGTGAATTTCACAAGCGTTTTTAGTGACTTTCTGGTCAAGAGAGCTATCCTATCTATGCCGGGGTCTTCTATTGCGCAAAATTTAGCCAGCGAGTCCGATTGGCTGTAGTTAATCATCGTCTTCCACTTCTGCGAAATCGACCGTGTATTGCGTCACATCGACTCTTTCTACCAACGAAACACGATTCCTCCTGGCACCCGTAAGAGGCTCAAGAGAGTACGCGGTCGGCATCGCCATCTGCTAGGGCAAGTATAGTCCTGTCAAGGCCCTTTATTGTAGGTTATACGGAATGTGAATTTTTGTTCCAATCCATCACTCCCCGCTCTTTCGCCTCCCGTTCAGCCTCCAATTGTTGACGCGCATCTTTTAGTAGAGCCACCGATGAAATTCGGCAGGGATAATCTTCATCAAGGAATTGACTTTCCACTTCGACCACTTGTCCGAGCATCTTGATCGCTTCTTCAATCCGTCTGTCGCTGAGTATGCTCTTGCAAGTTCATATTCTGATGCTAGCCGACCTAGATCCTTCTTGTGGAATGTCATCTCTGCCTCTACGACGTGCTCGAATATTTTGATTGCCTGTTTGATCCGTCCGTTGGAGAGGTATGCCCTTGCAAGTTCATGTTAAGCGGCTAGACGAGACTGATCTTCCTCATCAACTATCGTCTTCCACACCTCTACTACATGCTCCAATATCTTAATTGCCTCTTTAATCTAGTTATTATCGATGTATGCTTTTGCTAGTTCATGCTCTGCGATTAGTCCATTGTAATTCTCTTCATAGAACATCGCCTCTTTAACCTGTCTATCACCGAGGTATGTGATTGCGAGCGTGTGTTCTGATGCCAGTCGATACACATTACCAACTGGAAGACACTCTCTTCTCCAGCCGACGGTCTCTTCCGGACATTCCACAGCCTCTTTAAAGCACTAGTCTGCCTAGAGACATTTCCCAACCAGGAAGAACCGGTCGTATTGCTCTCCAATCTGGTCTAACCCCTTGCTACTGAGTAGCCGAAATGCATGCGGAAAGTAGACTCGCCATACTTGGCGGTTGGCAGCATCACCAGAGGGAAAATTCTTGCGGAGGTGTCTGACAGCATTAACAGTCGTCTCTTACCTAGGTAGGTAGGTATTTCATCTCATTCTCAATTCTAACTTAAATCTGTACGGTCATCTGAAGAGCAATATTGCGGGGACCCGCAGCCTCCTGATTGTTGCGCTCCAAAGCTACCTAGGTTAGGTATTCAGTCGTTGATTGTCTTGCCCAGATGCAAAAGTGTACCCTGCTATCAAAACCACGTAAAGAAAGGGACAACCGCCTGTTGTATAGAAAGAGTCTTAGAACTAGGCCACTGATGTTAGACGCCATTCACTTGCCTGGCATCAACCTGAGGCTTCTCTCCCCCTTTCTTGGGGAGCTTCATTGAATTTACACCGGTAGGTGCTCGGTACCTAAAGTGAAAATGACGAGTATACTGACGACACGCTCTTACCTAGGTGAAGTCGTGCCTTCCACTTGGCTCATGAAATCAAAGCCGAAGTCGCAAGTTGGTACCGCGCATGGAGGAGGCATGTTGAAATTTCATTTCTGCCATTTTTGGAGCTTCTTTCTCTTCTTTTTCCTTTTCCTCCTATTAGGCAGCGATTTTTTTGGAGATTCTTTTTTGGAATAAGCGAACCAGCGAAACATGCCTGTAAGTCTTTCGACTCTTTTTCTTTGCTGTCTCCGAGCCACAGTCAGGCTTAGCTGGGCATTTCCCTACAACACTGGATGCTTGCATTTTCCTTATCCAACTTCACCGAGGCTAAGAGCTCAGCGATTCCAATTTCTGCTCATCGCTAATAGGTGTTTATAGAATACAATATTTGCTAGAGACTGTTGGGACTGGTTCCAGACCAACTGGATGACACTTGCCGTCTGCCTGGTGTCGGTTGTGGCGTATCTGAGGTCCACGCCAGAACAAATTCAACGAGCCAAACAGCTCGTTGAGGCTGTTCTGAATAACGGTGAGGTTCGCCAAGCCGTTATTGATGCTCTATTCGGCCAACCGGCTTAAGCCAGGCAGCGCTCGTGTCTGAAGGGAGGGACGGAGCCAGTCCCAACTTTGACAACCCCCGGTGCCCTCGCCTAGGCCCAGCTGGGGACCCCCAACTGCAACACTACTGCTCTGGCTTCACCTCTGGTATTTACAATAATTGGCACCTCGCCTGGGCCCAGCCGGGGACCCCCAACTGCAACACTACTGCTCCGGTATTCATGATAATTGCTCGACTGCGGCCAAGTAAGCCAAAGGTTCAAGTCACTCTGTGGAGCAATAGAAGGCCTGGCGAAAGCCCAAGTATCCTGGATGATGCAAGTGAGCGTATGTGGCACTGAGTTGAATCACTTCGTGCTAACAAGTATACGCTGATGAAGATTGCGGAGAAGTATGTCAACGGCAGGCAAGATGTCCGCGAAGAGGCACACAAGGAGGCAATACTTCTCCTAGTCAGCCTGCATCATACGCCCTAGCAGCGACACTCCTAGCTCCACATCTGGCCGGTGGGCAGCTTGATTGGCACGGTTAGGTACGTGAAGTGATGATATGACAGGCTTGATTTCTCTAAAGATAACTAATGCTGAGCAGATGTGTTATTATATAAGTCCGTGTGTGACCACACGTGATTGAGGGCGCTCTGTGCCCCATGATTCATAATCCTCTGTTCATCAAGTATCATTGATGCTTCCAGTATCTATTTAGTTGGCGCAGCAGCCGGGAGTCAAATCATTTTGAGATTTGGGTACGACCCAATAAGTTTTGTATATAATCACCTACTGTTAATAGTTACCCTCTGCTGCTTAATGTAAGCTCTTGGATTAAGTTTTTTCTTCCAGGTTTCTCCGCCACAACTTATTCCATTTAGCATCGGTCAGTCAAACCTAGCTACGGAGATGCATCTCATATGTTTTTTCGCCGCAGTAATTTAATTTGAGTTGGTATGTCAAGCTATTTCCTTCACAATTAATTTTATTGTATCATTAGTTAGGTAAACTTAGTTGCGAAGATGCATCTGGCGTTCAGTCGTAGCAGTATATATGACTGGTAGTCCTCTCCTCGTTTCTGCACAGAAAATAATCACTTTTGTCTCTTCTTCATTCTCAATTACTTTTGAATCCCAAGTTATCCAAAAATTTGAACTTGTACCCAACCTTCTTCTGGGTACAATTAGGGTGACGTGCCATACTATCCCGAAAATAAATACTTTACTTCTCTTCACTTTACGACAATTCAAACTCACCAAAAACCATGACGTTCGAAAGGCTGCCTGGAAAAGTTGCAGTGTACGTTGTGCTCACTTGGGTATGCTTCAAGTATCTCGAAGAAATAAGCATCGGAAGTGAAAGAACCGCCCCCGCGGGATCCAGCATCGTGGCTCGCGTCCGACACCATATGTGTAGTAGACGTTGCTGGGAAATTTTCCGGAGCCTTCAAATTTCGATGTGGATACAAATGCTTTATGATGCAGTTGAAGCGGAAGACTTGTCGCTCATATTGCCTACACCCCAACGGCTGTTGGAACCTGCAGTGCTCTGCTGGCTTACTGCGGCTTTCTTGGCAGGATTACAAAACCGTGCTAGAGCAAGGCCAATAGGAAGGGGATAATCTACGGTATAATTTGATAAGAAAATAGGATTGCTTGAAAGTAACCATCGTATGACCGTAGTTGAGGTATTGTGGCATGGAAAATATGATGAAGTTTCCGTCAACGAATGTACTCGTAAAACAATTGAGCTCTTCAATAATAATGATTGCAATGGTAAAGGTGACTTTTCCCTCCAGGGTAACAGAATACAGGAATTAAATGCCCCTAGGCTGTAGAGCAGGCGTCCGCTTATACCCCTACTACTGAGGAACAGCTAATCCAGACGATGAACACACGCCATGGCCGAACCAACTGCTTCTTCTAGTTGGTCTCTACAGTAGTATCCGTCATCTGCGCCTATCTGGCAGGCATTATAGTTCGGCTTTGGTAAGATCGTGCGTCTCTCTTCTCTGGCTTTGAGTTGCTCCTGATCTGGTTGATGGCAGGTTCATTAACGACCGATCTCATGTACTCGTCTATTCTTCAGCCATATATACAGACACTTACTAGCAGATACCTACAAGCCCTTGCTGTAGAAATTTCACTATCTAGCTTTGTCTCAGGCACGCGGATATTCTACGGCTCCTTAGAAATCCAAGGACAGGGAAATCAGCCATGGCTATTTCTTTTACTGAGAAGCATTCGGCGACTTTCTCCGCCACGCGATAAGAAGATATACGCACGCTTCTTCTGCGACTCTGGGCACCATGTTCGGAATACAGTCACACTGGTCGTCCGAGGGTTTCCACTCCAACTTGACCGCAACTTCTCGACTACGTCTTACCGAAGTATTACGAATGTATATTGGAGCTTTTTATGGCTGTCGAACAGCTCTAGCGTAGCAGATGAGAATATAAGCCTGAAGGACTGTGTTATCGACTCGTTGATGAGTCCAATCAAGAATCACAAACGAGGAGGTAGCGGTATTTCCGGTTACCCTTCATAGCTAGACTACCGCATATAGAGGCCATGATGGCGCAATATTTGCTCTCCTTAACATGGGTGGGAAGGTAGCTCATCCTACAAGTCGACTCATGCTGTAGTTACAGGAGCTAGAGCTATGTACCGTACGGTTTGATACTTACTCTTCACTTGACGGTCATCCTTTGAGTACTGGCCGGAAGATTGTACACGTGAGTATCAGCGAATTGATACATTTGTAAACCTTAATAGTACACAAACAGTATTCGCCAAACCCTTCTATTGCCAAATGTGGCAACTACAATGCCGCTGACCTACCTTCTACAGCATATGGCTATAATATCCTTTTATACCATGCCATCCAATCTAGACGCAGTGGTTCTCGGAAGCCCAACTCTCGAATTGCCCAGAGAATGCTTCTGTCAGAATTAAGTTACAATGCCTCTAGGGTTCCCTACCAGCTCTCAGGAGGGCTGGCGTCTTGACGCTGGACTGCTCGCGTCTCATGACAGATATCGACACTGTTTAAAGCACCAGGTACTTCGAAGGAGAGTATTTAAGAGAGATGTTCCTTGGGTGAATTCAATGTGTGCTAGTAGAATTAAATTATACTAGTTGGTGTTGAGCTAGGTTAGAAGATATCTTTTAGTGTTATATATCAAGTATAGAGTTTTGCACGCTTGAATTTAACTACTATGACGCCCAACTAACCTGACCCGTTAAACCAAAAGCCAAGGGAGCTAGACGAAACCAAAGCTCAGCTGGAACTTCTGCCGCATCACTTACACATGGTACAGGAACCCCACAGAACTCCAGACTAATATCTTGTATTTCTGACTGGCGACCGCTGAACCTGCAGTCGACTAACAAACAGACCTCTAGAGTATGTAATATGAAAGAAAAGGTCAATATTACCACATAAAGAAAGCACGTGCTGCTGTTACTCCTGCTATTCCGACTATTGCTAAATTCGCAAGAAAAACTGCTGAATCCTCCAAGTGAAGGAGACGAGCCTCCAGATCCGCCACGCGTAAGAAATGACCTCGAGAAACTCCTCTAATTCACGCATCAATACCAGCGATATTAGAAATCAACCTCACCGATTGACATCTGGGCTTGAATGGGAAATCAAGGATAAAATCGTTCAAGCCGCCATTTGCATAGAACATGTTGTAGAGACTAAATAATTGATCATGCCATTCTGTCTCGTCTACCCCGTTGGGAAAGCCATCCTCATTAACCGCGTACTGAGTGGCGAAGAGCCGAAGTCCATTACTTGTCTTGCAGAAAGTGGGATAGAAGAGCAAGGTCGTCCCTTGCGCTGCTGGGAGGAACAGGCCATAGGCCTTGGAATTCTCCTGCCCATCCTTGAGAATTATAAGGCTCCTATCTCAGGGTCGTTAGTTAGCATCATAGTTCTCACAAGCAAAGACAAGGACCTGTAAAACATACGCGATATGGTCATTCTCCGGGATCTTAGTCGGGTCGCTGACCCTCACTACAGCGCTGAGGTTTTTCTCTCCAAGCTGGCTGGACATGATGCGGCCGAAAACGTCCAGGTTGAGCACATTCGATTTGATATCGGTTGAGCCCCAGGGCGCACTAAGATCGTACTCTTCGTCCGTCTCGACAAGATATATGCCTCCGTCCTTTCCAGAGACAAGGATAGAGGTTTGTGCCTCATCCATGATGAGACGGAAGCCACTAGTGCTGTTTAACGGCTTCAGAGTGCTGGCCACATCGGCAATGCTTGTCACGGCATTTCCCACGGCATCACCTCCCAATGTGCGGATGGTGGTGTCGAACACGGTCTGGTCTGGTTCGACTGCATTGGCATCGAAAACCGTTGGCCCTGGCGCAAAGGGGTTAGCATACCCTAGTTAAAAATGAAACAAGAAAGCATACGTGACGCAACCAATGCCCTTTTCATAGAGTACATCTGTCCGGATAACGTAGTCCCACAAGTCGAATGCGGCGACGTAGATTCGGTTCTTTATCCCGGCCCGCAACTCAATGCCATTATCACACTCGTGGCCCTCATTGTGGGAGAATGTAGCGGTTCCATATACCGACGGCTTGTTGATGAGTCCGACTGTCTTTTTAAACTTCCCGCTTAGCACGTCTATTCCAGCTTCGAGTGCGACTGGTAGTCCCAGCTCTAATGTCGCGGTTATAGATCCGTTTGCCTTGCACCGTTGGTTAGCGTGATTTCAGGTTCAGAGACGAAGAGAGTGGCCTGCCTACTTGGAAGACTGGGGTAAACGTAGTCTCCAGGCCCTCCAGCTGATTTTCCGCCTTGTCAACGGCGCTCAGCACCGCGGATCCCGCCTTGATCGAGAGGCTGCCTCCAACTAGCAGCTCTGCTTGACCAGAAAGGGTCATATCTACAGTCGCACTGATGGAGACCTGTGGCCCAACGATAATAATTCCCGGGATGGCAAAAGGGCTTAGGGGGAACGCTCCCAGCTCCTGCGAGAGCCCTGTCAACGGTTTGTGATGCTGGGCCGTAACAGTGATTCCGAACTGGGCATCAATTTTAATCGGGTCGTTGTTCACAAAGGATACTTCACCTTCGGTGATGCCGCTGCCGATACTGAATGCTAGCCATCCGTCGACGGAGAAGTCTCCGTGTATGCCACACTTGGCACACTGAATGCTGAAACCCGCCCCATCACCGGCAAGCTGAAACCCATCTCCAATCCCGAAGATTTTAGGGGGCCTGTTAGTCCCTCCACCGGTGATGTAGTGGTTGATCTTGACATCCTTGTGATATGAGTGATCGAAGGGAACCCCAAAAAGCGACGGGACGGCTTTGGCTACAACAATTGCCGCGTCACCAAGGACCTCGACCACTTCGACCACAACCTCGGCAGCCGTAACCAGAAAAGTTGCAACTTTCTAAGCCGTATCGGTCAGTAGTGGACGCAGAACTGTTGCCTGAAATTGGCATGTTAGCTACCTGAACGACATATTGAAGACCCTGTTCAACCCATCCAAAGAGGTCGAAACCACGCCGTGATATCCCTCGCCGTGAAACACCTCGTCTGGAAGTAGAGCCATCCTCGGAGATGAATCCCAAACCATCATTATCCTTTACCGGCTCATCAGGCCGACTAGTGTCAATATTCGGATCGCCGAAAAAGCCTTTGACGGCTGCGGCGTCTTGAGTAATATCCACGTAGCTCTCTGCCGAGTTCGTCGACGGATCCACGGAGGCGGTCTGGACAACCCGGACGTGTCCTTGGACCGGAACCCGCTTTCTGTACTCTGGATGCTGGTATGTGCCCCAGCTGATTTCTCCGGAATCCAACGCCTCGTCATCCTGAATTTGTGTCACATCCACCCCTGCGCATAGTGTTTGCGCGTGGAAGACGGGTTTCTTTGCCTGAAAAAAGGTGCGCTTCCCTGAAGTCTCATCGCCGCAAGCCATGTGGTACGTGGCCAAGTGGAAGTCATCATGGTTCCATAAACGCTGCGCTGTTTGGACTGCTCGGAGGGACTTGAAGCAGACGTTGATGTGTCCGTTGCGGCATTGGATACTCCGGACATGGCTTGAATGGTCCAGCACTACGGTAGGACGGACAAAGGTCGCCCTTAAGCTGCCATGCTTTGCTCCATGAAGGGCGGCTACACTATCCATTTAGTCCAAGTAGAATCATCTCAGGGGTGAATTTACTTCCGTCGATGCCCTTCCTGGCTGTAGTAGAGCACATGAGAGAGTTGAGGGTGTAAGTGGATGAGGTCGTCGGCGTCATGTTCGGGGTGATGAGCGGGATACAACCAGATGCCGTCCTTTGCAAAGGATGGGGCAATTTGCAACGCCCCGTTGGTAGCCAGGTGAAGCCGTTTGGAAGAGATGCATGACACAAAGCACAGCAAGGTCACATAGAGGGCCGCCTTGGCCATCATTGCTGCGAGTGCTGGATATGCGAATGGCTGGTACCTTGAGAGATGGACGCTTGGAACCCTGGAGTGTTTGCCAAGGAAGGGGGCAGTATATACACTCACTTCACGCGTTATCTTTCCGATGGTAAACAAGGCACTATGTGTCTCAGTCCAGCTCAATATTAGCCCAATCGAGACGCTCACCACTGAGACTTACACCCTTGAAGACTACTCCGTACTGAATACTGTGCTTCCCTTTGGGTGACTTCACTGAACAGCACGTCTCAGTAGAAGCTGAGCAGTGTACCAGCTCGGCCGAGACACGGATGGTTTCCACCGACGAAACCCAGACCTGTTAGACTATAGATGGAAGACTTCGCACTGCTCTCTCTTTTCGTGTATCACTGAACCACATGTCTCAGTTGATACGGGCTATTAACCAGCCCAACCGAGACATCCCTCGAAGTGGCCCGCCTCTTGAAGTCCCGTCTGCCGTCACCTCACCCTCCACCTCTTGGTCCAGGAATGAGAATTACTGGGACCGTCTACCAATAATGCGCACGCCAAATCTAATCGTGACGAAAATGATACATATTGCATCTTGAGTATGGAAAGCATCCTATTCCTACAGCACTTCAAGGTACGTGCCAACTGTAGAACGCCACCCACGCGCTTCCATGCTCATGTGTAAAGCAAATTCAGATCACGTACACGCCATGAAGGAGCCAGACACAGCCCCGCGGGGTCTAGCATCAGTGAAACCAGTCTACCATTCATATTCTTAAAGCTTGGGGACCATTTCTCAGTAGTATGAAGAGCCTCTGTAAGTGTTATGGGAAGTTACCGTGGACGCTGCGGCGTCGTGAGTGAAGCTCCGCGCAAGAACTACGAAGTCTCACACTTCGCGCACATGAATCACACGCTAGTTCACATCGACCAATATTTTATTTCGCTGTTAAATAAAGACAGTATGAACTATTCCATGAATTAGAAGTCATCATACACCGTCGGGTTGACGCCGACCCCCGATTCTCCAATCCCGCCAATATGGACCCAGCAAGCCATCCGAGCACTACTATATCCAACAGTCCCTGCAGTGTTGGGAAAAGAATCTTCCGATCCTCGGCTTCAAAGGCATCAAACAGAGCATATATCCACATTCTGAGATGAATGTTGAGGGAAATTTCCCAGCAGCGCCTGTTGCGCATGCAGTGCTGGACACGCCTTGAGTCTGGACACCGCGGGACGGCTGTCGCTCTCCCGATGCTTCTCTTTTCGAAGAAATCGAAGCATAACATTGGCAATACGAGACAAACTGAGATATTGCAGAGAAGTCTGCCGAATGCTATTAATGGAGGCGGGTTGAGCAGCAGTGTATGTGGTGTGGTTATGAGTGTTGTGTGGTGATAGAGGTGACTGCCATTGAATGTTACTGGCATAGAGAAGACAATGAGACGTTTCTAGGGGACTTTGTACCTTTAGATGAAGTATTGGAAAATAATAAAGAGTTACGTCAATTACCATCTCTGGAAAGAAAAGAGTACAGGTGCATAAATATATACTACTCACTGGAGGGCCAAAACCATCTCCGCGCGAAGTTACCACTTGTGCAAGACCAGGCACCACACCACACTGCAATGAATGCGCCTTGTATTAGTATAGGACTGGTTTTTGGATATCATCACGTGTATACTCAAACCCCGCATACGCGATGCTGAGGCGGTTCTATGCAGTCGACGATTGGCTCATCACAGCCTTGCCCAACACGCTCTTTACCTGCTTCTTGGTCCAGCTGAGCTGAAAGATACCCTTGCAACAATACTTTCGTTGCGCAGTATCCAAGAATCCTTACTTACTGCTGCCTGTGCGATTGTCTTTGGAGCTGTATATCTCACAACACTTAGCAAGTCGTCTCTCTTCGGCCACCAGTGATGCCTGACGGCCAAACCTCGTTACCCACCAGCGGTGTCTGCCTCACCCAGATATATCCTCCCCATGATGACGACGACGACACCGCCGCCGAGACAGACATCGATATCATTGCCATCCATGGGCTGGACACCAAGTCCCCAGATACATGGATTTGGAAGTCCAAAGTTCCGCCCCAAAATGTTAATTGGCTGGCTGACAAGGGCATGCTCCCGAACGAAGTCAAGAAAGCTCGTATTTTTACGTGCGACTGGCCATCAAGTCTTTTTGAGCGGTCGGACCTGATCCAGAAGAAGATAGAGGAGCTCGCCCGGCTTTTACTCGATGGGATAAAACGACGGCCTTTGGCGCCAAATGACGGTACAGAGGGAGAAAACCGGCCAATTCTCTTCATCGCATCATGTCTTGGGGGCATCATCCTTATGAAGGCTCTCGTCATGGCGAATTACGAGTACCGTTCTATCAGGACAAGCACGCGCGCCATAATATTCCTTGCTACGCCTTTTGGAGGCACCTCGTTCCAGGATGTTGCCAAATGGGCAGAGCCAGGTCTGGAAGCTTGGGCTTCGATCCACGGCCAGAAAGTGAGCAAGATGCTTGAAAATGTCAGAGGGGCAACATTCGATCTCGACGAACTCGTGCGTGGCTTTACTCAGCTGTGTCAAGATGAGAATCATCCTTATAGAGTAATGACCTTTTACGAAATGGGTATGACGAATCTCTATAGCAAAGCAATTCCTTATCTACGAGGCGGCTCGAAACGGGTAAGACTCACGAAAGCCCTTCCACCGGGCTCTCCCGCGTATAAAGTAGACGCAGCACAAACACTGACACCCATTAGCTGGTAGACCAATCTTCAGCAACGCTACACATTGTTCCAGCGCCCTTGCCGCTTGATCGACCCCACATAACGATGAACAAGTTCTGGGGTCCGGAGGACTCAGAATACCAAAAAGTGGCGGGGAAGGTTAGAGAATTCACCGAATGGATTCGCAAAGGGACGCTGTTAAGTAGAGTGGATGACTACATGCGCCACAAGTATTATACCGCAAAAAGACTCATGATTGAACGGCTCTCAGGAGATCCTTTGGGGATGGATCAGTGTTACATCAATCTCGCGATTGTGGAGAAACCTGGCGAAAATACGCATCTACTAGACGGGGATCCTACTGCTCTCAATTCCTCCCCGTTTTCAATCTTCGCTCGACAAAGGGTTGAAACGCCAGATCGGACAATTCAATTCGAGTTGGCAACCATCTTCAACCAACGCAGGGAGCACGACGGTCGCGTAACAGAACCAAGAAGAATCCTGATTCGCGGGCGCGCCGGGATTGGGAAATCAACTTTATGTAAAAAGATGATGCATGAGTTTTTGGAAGGGGATAGATGGAAATGGAAGCAGCACTTTGACCGCATACTGTGGCTGCCATTGAGGAGGCTTAAAATGCAACCTGAGAAGGGTTGGAATCTTGAGAAGCTGTTCTACCACGAATATTTCTATGAAAATGGGAGCGACGAGGGCCGCAGTTTCGCCAAAGAATTGTTTAAAACAGTTCGTGACACTCATAGTGGTGCGCGAACACTTTTTATCCTCGATGGTCTAGATGAAGTATCCGGGACGTGGAACAGAGACGACCCCAGGTTTCGCTGTCTCCTGAGTCTCCTAGATCAGTCCAACATTATCATCACCTCCCGTCCATCTGTGCAACTTCCAACAGATCTCAGGGATATTGACCTCGAGTTGGAAACGATTGGATTTCACCCCGATCAAGTTATGGAATATATTGAGAAATCCTTTCTCGATCCAATAACTGGCAAAACTAATCAGATAAAAGTTGATGCAATTGATTCTTTTCTTCAAAGTCACTGGCTGTTACGAGGCCTTGTGCGCATCCCGATTCAACTAGATGCGCTTTGTTATATCTGGGAAGACTTGGATCTCGACAATGTTCCGGACAATATGACAGGCATATACAATTCCATTGTACGAAGGCTGTGGAAGAAAGACATTATGCAACTGAAAACTGAAAATGGCAAACCAGTAACAGAATCAGAAATTGATATCTCACATGTCGAAGATCTCGTGTCCCAGGAGATCTGTTTCCTTGAAGGCCTTGCCTTTACTGGACTACACAACGATGTGATAAACGTCACATCACGGGATCGGGAAGTTATATCCAAACACTTCAAGCCAAGAGGACTTTTACTTAATAAGACGCTTCCACACCTATCATTTCTGCGAACATCAGAAATTTCATCAAAAGAGTGTGAGTATCACTTTCTCCACCTGACTTTTCAGGAGTATTTTGCTGCGCAGTATTTTGTGCGACAGTGGAAAACTAATGAACGTCTCAAATGTGTCTCACTCAAGAATAAAAAGATGGACCATGTCTCCCCAAACGAGTTTCTTCGGAAGCAAAAGTACTCAGCACGTTATGATGTCTTCTGGCGCTTCGTTGCTGGCTTACTTGATGCTGAAAGTGGAGCCGATGGACCGGAGGATATACTAAATTTCTTCAATAGAATTAACGCGGAACCGCTTGACCTGTTAGGTCCAGCGCATCAACGGCTAGTCATGCACTGCTTGAGCGAAGTAGCAAATGACTTGCCCATTCGACCGAGACTAGAACAGACACTTTCAGATTGGATGCTATTTGAATGTGAATTGGCAGGGTCCTCATTCTTAGGCAGAGAATCTGAGTATCCAGAGGAAGCTATACGCGTATGCCTAACAGAGGGTTGTGATGAGGGGAAGATCAATGCTTTAACAGCGCTGCAATATCGAGATGCACACTTATCAGATGAGATGTTGGAATGCCTCACAGTGCTAGTCAAGGATTGTGACAAGAATATCCGGCGAGCCACAGTTGAAGCTTTGGGACACCAATCTAGATTACCAGATACAGTTATGGCAGTCCTTATCACGGCAGTTAAGGACGAAGACAGACCCGTTTCTGCTGCCGCAATTCAATCTATAAAGAACCAGTCGACGATTTCAGATGTAGCCAGAGAGGGGCTCACAGCCTTGCTATCAGATCGGCTGCCTACATCTAATCATACTGTCTCGACTTTCTCCTTTTCCGGCCGAGTACCGAATTGGTGGAGCTTATCTGATGCAACCCAAGCGGCCGTTATAGCACTGTTTAACAACAATGACCGTAGTATTAGGTCTGCCGTAGCTCAAGCTTTTTGGAGCTCATCAAATTTGCCGGATAAAGTCGTGGTGACTATCGCGGCGTTGCTTCAAGATAGAGATGTGGCTGTGAGGTGTGCTGCAGCTTCTGCCTTTTGGAATCAGCCAAGGCTTCCTGAAAATGCTGTGGCAGCCCTTGTGGCGTCACTCAAGGACGATCATCAGGATGTCCGATCCGAGGCTGCTCAAACCTTAGGGAGGCGTTCAGAACTACCAGAAGCGGCTATAGCAGCCCTTGTAGCGCTGTTCAAGGACAAACATGACAGCGTCCGATGTAACGCTGCTGGCGCCTTAAGAGAACAGTCAGAGCTATCAGAAGCGGCTATAGCAGCCCTAGTAGCGCTGCTCAAGGACAAACATGGCACCGTCCGATACATCGCCGCTGGCGCCTTAAGAAAACAGTTAGAACTACCCGAGGCGGCTATAGTAGCCCTTATAGCGCTGCTTAAGGACAAACATGACAGAGTCCGATACAACGCTGTTGGCGCCTTAAGAAAACAGTTAGAACTACCCGAGGCGGCTATAGTAGCTCTTACAGCGCTACTCAAGGATGAAGATGCAAGCGTCCGATTACGCGCTGCTGACGCCTTAGGAAAACAGTTAAAACTACCCGAGGCGGCTATAGTAGCTCTTACAGCGCTTCTCAAGGACGAATATTTTAGAGTCCGATTACGCGCTGCTGACGCCTTAGCAACCCAGCCAAAGCTACCTCAGGCGGCTATAGAAGCCACCATGGCGCTCCTCGAGGACGAAAATTTAAGCGTCCCATTACGCGCTTTTGAGGCCTTAGGAAACCAGCCAAAGCTGCCTCAAGCGGTTATAGAAGCCATCATGGCGCTACTCAAAGATGATCATGCAAGCGTCCGATTACTCGCTGCTACCACGTTAGGCGAAGATGGGGTTGTACAGTACAACACACTTCCAGTCTCAAAGGGGCAGTCAAAGTTGTCAGGCACAGCTAAAGAAGCCTCTACAACGCTTATTCGGGGCGAACATAGTGTCCCACCGTCTCAGGCAGTTTTAACCTCAGGAGGGCAGGTCAAGTTATGGAACACAGAGTTCATAGCTCTGATATCGCTACCTAAGCAGCAAGACAGTTATGTTCGGTCTCATCTAGCTCATGCTTTAGGGCTTCAGTCGAACTTGCCAGCCATAGGAGTAAGCACTCTTATAGCACTGCAAAAAGACAACAATGCGTTCGTTAGGTTCAGGGTAGCTGAAGCGTTAGGGCGCCAGTCAAAGCAATTGGGGACTTCTCGGGTATTGCCACATCCCAAAGATAGAGAAGCCTGGTCTGCTTCAGCTATAGTCCCAGAGTACGAGCCAAAGTTGTTGGACACAGCTATAGCTACTCTAATAGAGCTTCTCCAGGACCAAGATCAATGGGTTCAGGATAGTGCAAAAAATGGTTTAAAAAGCGATATGTTCAGTTATCAGACACAGCGATAGGAGATATTATCATGTCAGTTAAAAATAATGGCGGTGTCTCCTTGTCTTACGCAGTTGAAATCTTAGGGCAGCAGCTGAGGTTATCAGAAACTGCCATGGTGGGCCTCGCGATGATGTTTAAGAATGAAAAGCAGCACAGGCAGAGCTCCCTTGCCAAGGTGTGGCGTCAGTCGAAGTTATTAGAAAGAACCCTCGAGGCTATTGGGATGTCGTTGGAGCCCGAATCGTCGGCTAAGACTGTGACTCAAGCCTTTCGCAATCCCCGATGTTTGGAACATTTATATGGCGTCTTGTTACATTGCGCCATCGAGGAGCAATTGAGTTTATATATCGATCAAGGGTGTTGCATTATTAACGAGCCAAGCGGACTCCGAATTGCCACTTTGGGAGATGATATGCATGGGGAATTGCTGGCATCAGTTCGCAAAGCTCGCCAACACTGGAACATCCACGGCCGTAATCTGTGGGACAATCCCGAGGGAGGAATTGTTTTGGAAACACCGCCTGATGGAGTGGTATGAAGACGATTACGATCACGCGAGGTTACGACTTGAAGGCTCAGTCAGTGTACTAGGTGGCAACTCAGGTGTTTACAGTGAGCCCAAGGCCGTCCTGTCTCCTGTCTTTTCGTCGCCTTCTTCTTATGCATCCTCCTAGAAACTGACACCATTTCGTCTCTAAAGTTCGTTGCGATTTTATGGAGTCATCCAGATGTCACGTATATAAGCCACTAATGTACATGATGAAGCAAGTTGTACCCTACACCTGTTGTGTATTACGCACCAGAAGAAACAAAAATGTAAAGACCACAATTTTATATTCACTTGGAAGTGATTTTCATCCAAGATTTATAGGCAAGCCTGCAAGTTTCGTAAAGAAAATGTTGTGTTTACGTACTGTCAACAGTATTTAGACCAGGATAACGATAGGATCACTTCTGTTACCAGCAGATTGGCTCCAGGAATCTCCTCTCCTCAATGCATGCCCAGGTTTTATTTCATTTTCGATTCAACCTCCTTGAATGCCAACCCTGAGCATACAACTTCATGCCGGCCATGTAACTCCAATCAGAGGCGCTAAGACCTGGTATGGGATGGATCTTGCGTGCTCTAGTTCCGATCTTCAGCACATACGTGCACTGCATCTTTTTCTTTAACGTGTATCGGCTCTTTATTGGGTTAATGTTACGGAACTTCGCATTGAATGCACCCAGGGACACCTCGTTTGGCACGAATCATTGCCGTAGATTTTACTGCCATAGATATGTGAATAAAGTTGTCTACCTACAAAATTATAAATCTTTCGAATCAATCGTTTCAACATACTGTGCAAGTTGACATCTGCCGTATTCCATTTTAACTAAGCTTCGCGAGGCAGATTCAACCTGCTAGGCTGACAGCTCACTCTCCTGACCTCCTCTCTCACAACTGGCCTTGTACTGCAGAGTCAACAGACAGAAACGTTGCTATCATGGTATTTACATAAGACGACGGACGAAAATCCCAACGTTCCATCTTATGGCCAGCTTCGTAGTGCAAATTTAGCATCTCAGACTTTCATTTCATCATAAAACTTTCTAGTTTACTGGCAGCTAAGCTCAATTGTTTGCTAGCAAATAGTCTATCTTCTAACAAGACATTAATCGTCCATGTGTAAATATTTACTGCGTACGACCCGCAGCTTCTACCCTCAGAAGACCTCAAGGCTTGGATGCGTAGATCTTGCGCAACCAGACGTCCTCGAATTCATCACTCTGCACATGTAGCGACTTGAAGCTATCACCGCGCAGCAGCAGCTCTGCCATACCATCGACATTCAACATCGTCCAATACAATGAGGCACACACCGACCACAACACTGTTGGGTCGACCTGCCGCCAGCAGATCCCCTGAACCTCCTCGTCCGTAAACTGGTGCAAGGCACGCTGTGCCGAATGGATAGCCTCGTCCGTCCCGTCCTCGCTGGCGTGTTGAATGGGGGCCCATAGACGATTGACAGTATCCTTGACACGCTGCTCGCGTTCTCCTTGGGGTGTTGACAGGCAGCCGGGAGGCACCTGCGTCCTCTTTGAGTACGCGATGGCTTTTTTCCGCCCAGATTTCGTAGATCTCGCTCGTAAGCGAAACCGAACCTAGTCTTGCTGCTGCAAGGAACACAGCCAGCATGATGTAGCGCGAGTGGTTATTCGTCGCTGCCACATAGTGCCCGACAAGGGATAGCTCACGCCCGTCGGTGGTGTCGAGCCAGTCGCGTATTGTCTTGAAGTCTGTCGCTAAATTGACGGTAGGGTCCTTGTACACCGGGATCAAGGCGTTTTTCGATCCCTCCCGCTGGTCGCGGGGAATTGATGAGATCGCGTTGGTCATTGCCGCCATCTTTTCCATCATTCCAAGGCGTACATAATTACTCTTTAGGCCTGGGAAAACGATAGAGGCAACTTCGTAGCAGACGCCAGTCCATCCCCCTCCGACAGCCAGTGTGGCTAGAGCATCGCCCTTGTACGTCGCAACAGGGTTGTTTCCGCCACCAGTTATGCGATGGAATGTGCGTATGTGGTAGTAATCGATTATTGTTCTTCTGGCGTCTGCTCTCAACTCACTATCTTCTATATCGTCGGCAGCTTCTTCGAAGTCCAACATCTCCTGCCTGAGTGCTTCAAACCCCTTGTAGGTCGACGTGACTTCAAGGGGACCCGTCCCGAAGATCACAGCCGCACGCCAGTCCTGAGTCCTTTCGCGGAGCAGATAGCCCATCGCCCAGATCCAGGCCGTTCTCTGTAAGCCCCTACACATCTCGACCTCGCAGAGCATCCCATATTTGATGGAGGCTTGCGCAGATTTGGAGCCTATAAGAAGGTAGTCTTTGGTCGGTTTGACCGTTGTTGGATCGGGGCCCACGTTTTCGCCGCTCCCTAGGGGCTCGCGCATCCTCGTATAGAAGGCATCTTTGCTTTCTTGACTATAAATTGGCTTGCGCCAGTCACCGTGTGAGACCGTAATCATTTTGTTACTTTGCTTTTTGCAGAATTGTCTTTGAGCGCATTGTTCAACATCCTTTACGCGGGCCAACTCTCTCATTTCTTATACTTTTTCATCTTGTGTCGTGAGCGATAGTTGGACAATAGTCTTCATCCGGCGACCTCAATGTGGAAGCCCCGAGTTTGAGTAGGCGTTCCATGAACCTTATTAGCTCTCTAGTTTCCTCGCATCCTTTTACTGCCATATAAGGTAAGGAACCCGTCAATCTTTGAAGCAGAGCCGCGGCACAGTACGGAGAGTTATCGCTTTTACATTGGGCCGAGACGGAGAGTTGTCGTGTCACCATGGCCCGAGATTATCAGAGGTTCTAACATAGCGCCCGTCGACTAACGAGTGGACGGAGACTAACTACGGTTGGACAATAAGAATTAGTTTAATCCGCAGGATGGGTACCCATGCGAATGCCGCTCTCTACTTCCCGCTTCAGGCCCCCGTTAGTCTCATTCTCAGATCCTTCAGATCGGGAACGGGGTTTAATGACGTATATGAAAAGGCCGAAGCCACAGCGTGCTTATCATTCATTGAATGTGGAACCCATAGATATCTATATATATATATAGATCTATATACCCAAGCCAACATCTGTTATCTTTATCACTTCAATATATTATAACTTTGCCACGCATGTAAGCAATTAATACACTCAATAAAGAAAGATGCAGAACGGCAGGGCCTGCGCGTTTGCTGTGTAATTAGCATGCTATTATGCAATAGTTATAAGTCCGGGAGGATGAACTTGCAGGACGCTAACCAATTCCTATAACTACCTATTCATTAGGATGCGCTACCCCAATGTGGAAGAAGGTAGTCATTTATATCGATCTAGAGGTAGATGTAGTTTATTGTAGTGTGTAGGACACGGGTCACCAAGTGC
This sequence comes from Calcarisporium arbuscula, assembly GCA_009828645.1. Classification (NCBI taxonomy): domain Eukaryota; kingdom Fungi; phylum Ascomycota; class Sordariomycetes; order Hypocreales; family Calcarisporiaceae; genus Calcarisporium; species Calcarisporium arbuscula. The sequence goes on along the minus strand of WBSA01000029.1, from coordinate 184,717 downwards.
CCCGTTGGGTCCCCCGTTGCGCCCGTTTATACTAGTGTCTGTTGCGGACTTCAAGTTCCTTCAAGTAACTTTAGGACATAAGGAGGTGATGTGCAATCTCGGGCTGGGATGGCGTTTGTGTGGTTGGATGGGACGAGGTGGAGTTACGTTGCGTGAGTTCGTGGGGGTTCTTATCATGAGCAATATTGCGTTGGAGTGTCTTCGAGCCGTGCAGGTGTATATGGGTAGGTGTGATGCCGTTGATTCCTCCGGATGAGAGGACTTCCTTTTACAGTTTAAATTTTGCAACGACCACCTGGTGCTAGACTAGACGTGAGAACACATCTGGATCTGGTTTCCGCCCAATGTAGTAATATCCGAATCTGCATATGCTCAGAGTAATATGATATAGTCAGACTCCAGATAGATAGCCCCTGGTTAGCCAGTCTACTACCGCTAACCAGCCCTAATAATAACCGACCCTCCTTCGTATCAGCGGGTGCTTGCAGGCAGACCATCCACTTGATCCTACACTTGCAGTGGAGGCTATGATTTTGCTGTGTATTATGCAACAACCTTTGACTCTCTACGGCTCCTCTTTTACTATAGTCGACTACCTGGAGGATAGAACTGATCCCATCGATATCGTAGGTATTGTTTGACTGATACCTGCCTAGAGGCTCACGGAGGGAGTCCTAGGGACAGAAAATTCTCCGAAACGCAAGTTGGCTGTTTTTCTTTTGTTTAGCATATGGGTGATCTTTGTGACATTTTTCAACTGCACCTAGTTATATGCTTGTGATGGATACGATTTTCCATCACCCAATAATGGGTAAGGGCTGTAAGAGGGTATTATCTGGTTTCGTTTGGTCCGTATTCCGTATATAACTACTGAAATAGGGTTAGGGTAAGTATAGGGTTAGCATGTGTACATAAAATATATAGGGCCAGGGCTAGAATAATGCGAGGCCATGGAAGGAGTGAGTCGGCGATTCGCCACAGTCAGCCACAACTTATTAGCCAAATAGCCATGTCTGTCGACCAAATCATTCCCTTTGTTTTCGTTTCATGAGAGTAGCCAGCTGGCTTTTTCTTCATTTATACTCATTTGCGGTGCCTTGATTCTAATATCCGCCCGGCAGTAGCGCGAGGACGTGAGTTCGCGTTAATATAACAACGCCAAGACATAATTTAGAAGAGCGACTGGCATGGGATGGCGTGGAGCGCCACAAAACAAACTTCATCTACGTTGTACCAAGACACTAATTACACCTCCATTACCGTTCAAGTCCGGAGAATGCGCTGCCAATCTGGTACCCCGAAATCAAGAAGGCACTGTGTCTCAAACTACTATTTCAACCTTGTACGCTCCTCTTTAAGCGCCACAGGGTCGTACGATAGCTCCGAGGAAATGCAGTCGGGATGAAAGAGGAAAGGTGGAACTTTCATCTCAATTGCTGACGACACGGTGATTGGCCAAGCGCGTGTGACGGAAGAACTGCCCTGCATGAGGACTGCGGTTGATACAATACGCTGTTCTGCGTAGCAATCATCACACGGCAGGGTTGTTGTGCCTCCAATCCAGCTCCATTCCATTCCATCCTTCATGGAAGCGTTTCTGAACTTGCACATGTGCGGCCAAGTCCACGTCATGGTTGCGCTTCCCCTCGCCGTGCGCCAGGAATGACTCGAATTGGCCATCCAAGCCGTAGGTAGATACTAGGGAGCCATGGCTCGATGGGCGGGGATTGGTCTGGTCGCAGCCGTGGGCGTGGGGGTCGTTCTGCTCACGGCTCATCCCGTCGTTACGAGACTCCGCCGACGCAAACACAAGCCACGATCTGGAACACTCGACATCCTCTGCAGCCCGGCCGATGCGAAGTTTGAGTCTGTTGAAGCTTCTCGGTCTAGCCGTAACCTCCACTGACTTCTCTGCAGGATCATTGCCGTCCATGGTCTGTGCCGATCCAGAGTACACGTGGACTCAGGCTCTCTCCGCAGAAAGCTTGATGGAAACAACGTCACCCGGAGCCGCTAAAGACGGGAGGGTCCATCTGCTTCGGCATCTACTCCCCAAAGACTTCCCCGAGGCTAGGATTATGAGTTTTGCCCACAACTCTGACTGGTTGACCGACGCGCCCACCAAGACGACCAAAGAAATTGGGAGGAGCCTATTGCAAGAGATTAAGGCCCACCGATCGCGCACGGTAAGGAAGCCTGCCACCATCGCCTTGATGCAGCTGACGCTCTATCACCTAGCATCTTCCCATCATATTCATTGGGCATAGCCTAGGTGGCATCATTATTAAACAGGTAGGGTCAATGACAAATTGCCCGGCGACGTTGGCTTTTCTCGTTAACTTCCACTAGGCTCTTTGTGAGGATGACTCCGAGGACATCATCAATGACACCTCTGGCATCATCTTTCTCGGAACGCCCCACCAGGGCTCGTCTCTATCCATTGTTGCTACCATCCTAGCCTTCATAACCAGCTTTATGGGATCAGATTCAACCCTGCTCCTGTCCTTGAGGAGCCATGATGCCGAGCTTAGCAATCTCAGCCTCGCGTTCAAGAATCGCATGTCCCGATATAGGCTGCAGCAACAGAGGACACGCATTATAGGCTTTTATGAAACAAAGCCTATGCGTTTACTCGGATGGTTATCTATGGGCCAGGTAGGTGTAGCATGTATTTGAGGTAGTGGTTGTCTAATATCTCGTCAGGTTGTTTCGCGGGACTCGGCTGTGTTGCATGCAGATGAAGAGTGTAGCATCGAAACCGATCATTCTGGCCTAAACAAGTGCTCTGGGCCAGAGGACGGGCTGTTCACAAACCTAGTGCAGGCAATTGGCAGCCTTATCGCCCCTTCACGGCTTGAACAAGCGGACACCTATATACGCGATCAATTGTACGCCAATAAAAGGCTCGAGATTGTACGGCTGTCGGGCGACACATTATCGATAAAGCATTGCTACATGAATCTCGCCATTGTAAAACAATCCAAGAAAAGGGTAGTAGACTCGCGATCCGCCCGGATGTCAATCCTCACCCGACAGAAGGTTGAGACGCCAGACAAAGCTAACCAGGTCGAACTATCAACAATCTTTAATAGATGCAAAGAACCCAGCGGCAACATATTTCTTCCAAGGAGGGTCTTGATTCATGGACGCGCGGGAGTAGGGAAGACCACCTTATGCAAAAAGATTATGTACGAATTTACCCAAGGCAACTGGCCCGAATGGAGAAAGTCATTTCATCGCGTACTTTGGGTGCCACTGCGAAACCTGATAGGCCGGTCGGGCCAGGGATATAACCTGGAGACACTGGCGTATGATGAGTACTTCAGGCACAATCCAAACGGCGGAGAACTTGCTAAAGAGTTGCACCGAGCCTTGTTCGACACGACTACGAAGAGGACCCTATTTCTCCTTGACGGCTTTGATGAAGTGTCCGAGCTTCTTAGTGGCTACAACGACATGTCTCGTTTTCTTAAACACTTGCTACATCACCCCGACGTGATCATTACATCACGGCCTAATGCTGGCCTTGCAAGCCTGCAAAACATTGACCTTGAATTGGAAACAGTTGGATTCTACCCCAGCCAGGTGGATGAATATATCCAAAGGGCCTTTACCAACTTGGAAACAGGCACCACTAATTCTGAGATGGTCAACAGTATTCAGTCCTTCCTCCGGCAATATTGGCTTATCCAGGGCCTAGTTCGGATCCCCATCCAGCTAGATGCGCTCTGCTATACCTGGCAAGATTTTGATTCTGGGACTAAACTAGTGCCGGAAACGATAACTGGCATATACAAAGCCATTGAGCAAAGATTATGGAGGAAGGATGCCGTGCGACTGCTAAAGGTAGACGAGAGCTTTGCTAAATCGGCACATCAGGTAGAAATAGAGGGTAAAATGGAAAACGAGACCAAAATGCTGGAATATCTGGCCTTTACTGGCCTATACTACAATCTGACCGACTTTGCGCCGACTTGTCGAGTCAATATAGCTCAGAGGTTCCCACTTTCGGGCAACTTATCGCTCGATGAGACACTTGTAAAGCTCTCGTTCCTACGGACGTCAGATCCTTTGACCAAGGCCACAGACAGGAGCTACCACTTCATTCACCTGACTTTTCAGGAGTACTTTGCGGCACGATACTTCATACGGCAGTGGCATGCTGAACAATCACTCGCGTACGTGGAACCTAGCAGTGGAGAGATCAGCCAGATTGCGCCTGCTCGCCTTCTCCGGCAACACAAGTACACAGCCAGCTACGACGTCTTTTGGCGCTTCGTTGCCGGCTTGCTTGGCACTGGTAGGGCAGAGGCGTTCTTTAACTTAATTGAGGAAGAGCCGCTTGATCTTTTAGGCCCTACACATCAACGGCTGGTCATGCATTGCTTGAGCGAAGTACCCAGCGACTTGCGAATTCGAGGGAACCTGGAGCAACGGCTATCTAAGTGGCTGTTGTTCGAATGCAGATTCAGGCAGTCCGCACAGCTGGCAAGCGAAGTGGAATTTCCTGAACAGGCATTGTGTAATGCCTTACACGAAGGATCCGATGTGCTATTAATAATTTTAAAGGCGCTGAGCAAACGGCCTTTCCTTCCACTAAGCATTATTGCAAGACTGTCTTCCTGGCTTATGGATAAGGACCGAAATATCAGACGACACGCCGTCGGGGCCTTGAGTGGCCAATCGACGTTGCCGGAGGAGGTACTTGTGACTATAGTGGCGCGGCTTGAGGATGAGGACGAAGATGTCCGAGAGCTTGCTGTCGACGCATTAAGCCACCAAATGACCTTACCGGGTGGCATCATCGCCGCTATAGTGGCACAACTCGAGAATGAAAACTTGCATGTCCGATACTTCGCCATCAAGGCCTTGGATAGCCAATTAGCCTTGCCAGAGATTCTTGCAGCTGTGGTGTCGCGGCTTGAGGACGAGCACGAGCACTTGTCTGTCCGAGGCGCCGCCGTCAATGCCCTAAGCCACCACTCGACGTTGCCGGAGGAGATCCTCGCGGTAATAGTGACGCAGCTTCAGGACGAGGACTGGTATATTCAGCTTGGCGCCATCAACACCTTGGGCAATCAATTAACCTTACCAGAGGAGATACTCATGGTTCTAGTGGCGGCGCTAAAAAGCGAGGAAAGTTTTGTCCAACGAGCCGCCTCCGTCGCCTTGAGTTGCCAATCGCTGTTACCAGAGAAGGCCCTCATGGCTATGGTGGCGCTACTAAAGGACGAAGAAAGGCTTGTTCGACACGCCGCCGCGAACGCCTTGCGTGATCAACCAGCCTTGCCGGAGGAAACTGTCGCTTCTATAGTAGCAGAACTTAAGAACAGACGCCGGTCTGTCCAAAGCATTACTACGGACGCTTTAGGCCGCCAATTGACCTCGCCGGAGGAGATCCTCGCGGCGATATTGCCGCTGTTTGAGGATGACAAGTGGAGTGTCCGGTACGGTGCCATCAAGGCCGGGGATAAACAATTAAGATTACCATATAGTCAATCAGCCTTGCGAGAGCTCCTCACACCTATAGTGGCGAAGCTTGAGGATAAGAATGAGCATGTTCGGGTTGCCGCCATCGAGGCCTTAGGCCGCCAATTAACCTTACCAGAGGAGTACCTCACGGCCCTAACAGCGCGGTTTCAGGATCAAAATCAGAACGTCCGACACAATGCCATATCCTCCTTGCGCGGCAAGTCAAGCTTGACGGGGGAGGTCCTTGCCGCCGTTGTTGCACAGCTCAAGGCTGAGGACGGATATATGCGACACACCGCCATAAGCGTCTTACATGGCCAGTCCACCGTGCCGGAGGGGGTCCTCGTGGCCGTGGCGGCGCGTCTGGAGGATGAAGATCAGAAAGTCCAACTCGCTGCTGAAGATATGCTACGAAAGCATGCAAAGTTCTATTGCGGCCTTCTCAATGGCCCTTACGCGACGCTCGTTTACAATATCATTTTCGAACAAAGCTTCAACACAGAGCTAAGTTGGTATATTGACGATGATCACTTCTGTGTCAATATGCCAGGGCAAATCACAGCGATTCCCATTCCTGACCAACATGATGACATCAGGGCCACGGTCAGCAAAGCGCGGCTATCAGACGCTCCATCGATATGCGGAAGCACTTATTGAGTGCGTTTGTGGCTAGTCATTGGCTTCGCCTAAGGTGCCGAGCATATCTTATTTAGCAACTAGGTATGCCGTGAGGCTACTCCTCAAATAATAGGCCAACCTCCACGGTACAGCCTAAAAGGGACCCCAACATTTATATTTAGCGCCGCTTTAACACACTATTGATAAACATCATGCTTACGAATTATTTACATTTTCCAAACAGCAGGATATTATCATATGTTCAGATATAATGCGGAAACGAAAAGAATTATCTTAATATTGTAAGAAACTCAAGTAATAGTTTAGATATTTTGAAAATTTTAAGCCATGCTAAGAAGCAAATCGAGACCGACAATCTCAACCAATCGATGCAGGACGCGGGATTCTCATACCACACATACAAGCCAACTCGGATGTGCCATATTTTTCTTTCATCCCTTGGGTGTTGAACATCACACGGGTATCTAGGTCATCCTCCTGCCTTCCCCGTCACCGGACCCAATCCACAGCCATCTACGCCTTCTTCTCCAGCTCCTCGAGGATGGGCTTCTGGAGGGAATCGGGCTTGGTCATACTTGACCAGCGGCCCTTGACTTTACCGTCACGCCCGATGAGGAACTTTTCAAAGTTCCACTTGATGATCTTCAAGCCCAACAAACCCGCCTTCTCCGTCTTGAGCCACTCGTACAGAGGGCTGGCGTTGTCGCCGCTAACGTCTATCTTCTTCATGATGGGGAAGGATACGCCGTAGTTGACCTCACAGAATTGCTGGATGTCATCGTCCGTGCCGGGCTCCTGTCCACCAAATTGATTGCAGGGGAAGCCGAGAATTTGGAAGTCTTCACCGTGTTTCTCCTGGATAGACTTGTACAGCGCCTCGAGGCCTCCGTACTGGGGGGTGAAGCCGCACTTGGAGGCGGTGTTGACAATGAGGACGACTTTGCCCTTGTAATGGGCTAGGGGGTGTTCTTCGCCTTTCTCTAGAGGGAAGACTGGGTTAGCCATCATGTGCCTCTTAATTGTGTATCTTAATTGTACGTAGTGGATGTGCGTCATAGTTCACGGGGGGGTGGATCGGACGAAGAGGGGCAGGGAGGTAAGAGCGTACTGTTAAGCGGCTTAAAGTCGTAGAAGGTCGTCGCGGAGGCCATGGTAGCGAAGGGGCGGGTATGACGAGAGGATTTGGCGGTGTTTGAGGGGAATAACGATGCTGACGAGGAAAGGAATGACGCAGGACAAGCCGGGAAAGAAAAAGACGAGGCAGATAGCGGCGGGAGCTGGCGGCACATGGTGACATGGGCAGCGGAGACCTTGGAAGAAGCTGCCGCTGCGACACCCACACCGAACAAGAGGGTCCTGGCGGTGCTACAGCTTCTGGAACTAGCCCATAGGTGCATTGCGAGGTTGGGGGATTGACTTCATTCGCGGTTGGGGGAGCTGTGAAGAGTGTATTCTCTCTGCGCTTCTGCGACGCGTTCTTTCCCCCGGTTTCAATTGTCTCTTGTTTCCTTTTGCTTGGTTTCCTTTCTTCTTTCTTCTTTCCCCAATGTCTTCAAGGTCCCGTCCCTTCCGCTTCCGGTTGAGGCACTGAGGGGCAGCCAGCAAGCCTCGGCCTGTGAGAATCGTGAAAGTTAATTAAACTGGGACGCGGCGTGCGGAACTTTGGTCGTTCCGGGTCGGAGTAGATCGCGCCGCCAGGATTTGGCAGGAGCCTCTACCAGTCTGGGAATAGCGTGTCATTGGTCCAGGTACCATTGGACTGTGTTGATGTACATGCAAGCGAGGTATTGGTTAGGCAGTGACTTCACCGCTGTACCTACTCATCACCAATTACCTCTGGCTTGCCGGACGAGATGGGTGGGTGATGATCAGTACTTTTTGCTCGGACCGATACCTTGACGTAGGTATCTTGGTTGTCAAATAAGACAGTATCGTACCTAAGCAAGTCCATGTCGACGATGGTGTCCTTGAATATACCCATGCGGCTCCTTCTACAACCTTCTCCAACAAACCAGTACATCCCCTGCAGAACTCTTCTATCTGCGGGACATCCTAAACTGACAGGAAGGCAATGAGGCCCTACTGCGTGTGCGTGAATCTCAACGTCCGCTCCCACCGCCTTAAGCGCCTCACCGTCGGCAAGACCACGTCGCGAAAATATCGCCTCCACCGCAGTGGATAAGTACGGATGCGTTAGCCATGGAGTCTTACGGCCACACAATAATGAGAGAGTGAGAGCTTACGCCCTGGAGGCAGATCCTTGATCGGCTCGGTCAGCAGCGAGTGCCCAGATCAAACTTCGCATCTGCCGTATACGAGTCTAGGAAATTCTCCATCTGCAGCGTGGCAAGCACTGGGTTCTCGGCGTTCCGGATGGAGCTCCCAAACTTGTACTTGTCCCTCAGGAAGAACTTGGGTGGCATATGAGGGGAAGTGGAGGACCTGGCGATGATGTCGGTGAGACCTTTGTCTCTGAATTCGATGGCGAGCACTACCTATACGGATGTCAATTAGCTACTATGACGCTGATGTGAGTGTCATAGGTGAGCTTACGAGTTTGGCGCCGGCGCTGCTTCCACTCACAATGATCTGTTCGGGTTGACACCAAGCGTCTTTGCGCCTTCTTTGCACTGAATGGCGTTGGTACCGGTATTGTAGGTTATTCGTGGCTTGACGGCACTCAACCACACGAGGTCATCGTAGCTATCTTGGCTTGCTTGGGGTAAGGGTGCTCGGGCGATCTGTGCCATGTCAGCGCCAGTCTTTGAGTATGCAGATCGATCGCGTGATGCACGGACTTGAGGTAGTCTACTCCGGCGACTACAATGTCCGGGTTGACGGCCGCATAGGCGTTTTCTGCGCCGTCGACTTCATGCCGGCCAATAACGCAGCCTACTTACTCATCAGAGCACCTATCAGCCAACCATAACACCTCATCAAAGACTCGCACGCACCACCACCGTGCATGCGATACGTGAGGACGGCATCCAGCCTCACACGCGGCGACCTGTGCACCACGGGCTCGATCACATGCTCGTCTCGCGCCTCAAACTCGATTAGCTCCGTCACGACGTCGTGGGTGCGGTCTGGCCACCCGGCGGCATCACGGTGTCCGGATCGCCGACTAGCTCCCGGGCGGCGGGCCAATCGGGGTAGACACAGGTGTGCGGTGGCGGCATACTCGGGGGGATTGCTTGAGGTGCATGGTGTGTGGGTTTAGGTGGCGGGAGACGCTGAAGTGAGGAATTGGGTGCAGAGTAAATGGGATGATGAGTAATATAAGCTGTTGCGCAAGATGATGAGAATGGTCAAGATATAGCCAATGCCAGGACAACCATCGACAGGCGCAGCTAGTTCATTAATACAGCACCGCCCAATCTAGAACCACCGAGGCATCACCGCCCAGACTGCTCTTCGTGTTAATAGGGCCTTAAAGTGTAGAGTTGGACGGCAAATGTCCCAGTGCGCCATGTATGACTCACTCTTTCTCATAGTCTCTCGTGATGTCGGCGATTGGGGTCCCGCCCAGGCACCGTTGAGACACTGACCAAAGGTCAGCGTCGAATGACACTTTGCGCTCACTTGGCACTGAAGAATACTTCGAGTTGACGGTTCACGTCTCTGTATCATTCTATCTAGACTCTCAAACTGTTAATCCAATCACAACACATTCCCACTTCACATCGAAACAGTCATGTCCACAAAGCCACTATTTCAGATAGCTGCCAATACAACACGGTGCTCCAGCAGCTATCCCACTTCAACAAAAACTCTACACAGCCAACACCCTCCTCGTTTACCAACTTTGTATTCATCCTGCTCTTTCCACGCAAGAGGCGCGCGAGTTCAAAAAACACGGAGTGGTCTCCAACACCCGCAGAGAATTCCGGATGGGCTGAGTTGGGCAGTCGATTATCTCGGTCATATAGCCAGTGCTAAGGTCCACGAGCATGACCATCTCAGATGGCCATCGTGATTGAGAACCATGAGATGCGTCTCTGTAAAAGTAATGCAGCCCTGCTTGCACAATCTCCGGGTTACGCTGGAATCGGAGTGGCAGGACCCGCAATAGGCACTCGAATCATGAAGGTCGTTGTGTAGTTATGTGGTTACCTCTGCGAAAGTGGCTCCTTGGTCTTTCATGATCCAGCCAAATCTCGCACATGATTGGATTGGCTCAAGCGCACACCGGCAAAATGGCTCACCATGGAAGTCAGACACGGTTTTGGAATACTGTGGCTCTAATTGGACCGTATCTCCAACGGCATGGAGAATCGAATCGGGCTGAGATGTACGCTGTCCTGGCAGCCTCTCCATGAGGGTTCCGTTTCTTCGCAGCATGTCACAACGAAGAACGAGTGGGTGACTTCGAGGGGTCGAGGAGGGTAAAAACGAGTGCGTGGTCTAGAATTTGCATGGTAAGATGCGAGGTATTTATAGAGGTGGCTATCGCAGAATTAGCGCAGCAGTCTCCTAGGCTGGCGCAATAATATACCAGAGCTCCAAGAAAGCCTATGACCTAAAGTCGGCTTGGATGGCCTTGTCTCAATGTGAATAAACATCACGCCCACCGGCATATTCTCTACCAAAGTAGCTTGCTGAGTTGGCCAAGGTGCAATGTGAGAGTCTTCGTCCACGACATACGCGTTATCGACACATCGTGTAGAATCCATGTAATGAGCAGTATGTCATTAGTCCTTTCAAGCCTCGGACAGTTCACCATAGAAGCGATACCCAGCCATTTAGCTCGAAGATGGAAGATTCGACCACCGGGATTCGCATATTTCCTGCTCAAATCGCCTCAATGCGATATTGCCAACTTTTGTAGTGAATAACCACCCCGCTCACGAAATCGAGACTCATCAGTTAGCCCCCTCCCTCTTTACACCAACAACCACCAAGTTGCGCGGGCTCTTCTTGTAGTCAAAGACCGCCTCGACCCAAGCATCCTCCACCACATCGTCATGCTCTTTGAGAAACGTCCATCGGTCCGCCACAATGAGCGACTCGACCGCCACTGCGCTAAACGCCATGAGAGTCCAGATAACACACAGGTCCTTCTTGAGCGGCTGGTACTGGGCCTCGTATCGCGAAATCTCGTCATCTGTGATATCACCCATCTTGTCTGTGATGACTTCCGAGTACTGCTTGTAATCGGAGCCTGTCTTCAACTTCTCGATCACACCTCGCACGTACGTAGCAAACGAAGCATAGCAGCTCTTACGCAGCGACCCAATGACGATGGGTTTAGTGCTTGTATTGAATGGGGTCCTCTGAAACGTCTCGCCCAGCTCCTCTCCAGAGTGTCGTATGTGGCTCACGACACCGCGGTCCAGGAATATCTTCTGCAGCAGTGCTCGGTAAAAGTGTCGCATGAAGAAGCCCTCGCTATCCTCACGGGTCCAGTTTTGTGGTGCTTGGCAGGCCATCACTCGCGCGGTTATGTTGAGCCGAATGCCCTCGTCATTATAGGTGCTGAAGTGCTTGCTCATGGGAAAGCCTTCTGGGTCCTGCCTCTCGGCTTCCCGTTGCAAGCGACCATTTACAGGCTGTAACGTGGGTCGAGTAAGCCAATTGTCTCCCTTTGGTGGGCCAAGCTTCTCCGTCATGAGGTTGTAGCAGCATCCAACAATAGCAATAGCACGGATATCGGGGTTGAGAATAAGAGATCTGATGCCAAAGTGTGATAGGTTTCCACAAGAGTGTATGGAGATGGCCATGAGCCTCAAGTCTCGTTGCTCGCCCTCGGTGAGGTCTGCGCGGTCAATCTTTGCAATCACCTCGGACAAGTCTCCGCTGTCCAGCCTCCCAGAGACGTATTGCACATATCCTCGGCCTTCCTCCGCCTCGCATTTGGCTCCGAGTCCATTGACCGGGCGAAAGTCGTAGGGCTCGTCTCCAGACACTTCCTTGATAACCTTTGCCAGCACCTCTGGATTGTCGTGAGGGTTCGGGCCCGTCAGTTGCAGAATTTGAGTCCAAAGCTTCTTATTCCTCCTAACCACCGGCTTAACCGCCAGTTTCGATTTGATGTCCAGCCCCCTTGCGGATGCGACATTGTTCTCCCGACCCTCCACAGCCACCACATGTCGGTTGAAGGGATCACTGGCGAGTGCTCGACCGAGATAGTTCTGCCCACTACCAAAGTCTACGAAGTGCGAAATGCCGTCACCCGACTTGTCCTTGACATCGCCTGAGAGCTTTTCCACAAAGCCAGCGAAGTTTTGCACCTCGTGGATCTTCTTGGGGTTCATTCCTACCGCCACTGCGTGGGGCAGCGTTGACAGTGGCTTCGTGCGTGAGACGTGCTCCCTGCTGAGAGACAGGTCTCGTATTGACCGGACATACTTGAGCAGGTCTTCTGGAGGCCCTTGGCCCTCTTCAAACCCGAGGTTATCCAGGTCTTCTCTAACAAGAATGTCTATGAACCGAAAGATGTCGCATGAACGAAGAAAAGGTTTCCATTCCTGGGGGATGATGCACTCGAACAGGTCTGGCTCAGTAGTGAAGCAGTCGGTGATGTGGACGCCTCCCGTTAGAATCTGGAAGATCCTGGTGGTGTGCACGAATTCGAGTAGCTTTTCCACGTAGTCTTCTGGAGACGAGAAGTCGCCAGCATAGGGCAGTGGCTTCTCTGGCCTCATGGTGGAATCCTTATCCTTCGTCGCAATTCAATGTGGGACCAATTTTCATCCTTCAATGTGAGCTTATTTAGGTGAAAGACACAATGCAGCGACGGTAGATGACTGGCGTGTATTCTGAGGCGATATGAGAGAGCTTGAAGTGAGGGTTAGCCAAGTAGGCTGTTCGTGTCGTCGAATTCGTGGTCTCCTTCTTGGTCTCGTCTCTAGGTAGTCTGAGGTTGAAGCCGTGAAGGCAATTTTCTCACGCAGCTTTAGTGGTATTATGTAAATGCGTGGAAAATGTTTCCCCACAGTATGCTAAAGTAGTAGCAGATTCGGGCTCACATCTTTAACCTCCCAGACCACTTCATCGTACAAGACTTTTAGCGAAGGCAAGTACGAAATATGAAGCTTTACTCCATCGTCAAACGGGCCACAACCAAGTGCCAGGTCAGTTATTCATTGACGAAGCGTTGTGAGAGACCCATATCGAGAGCACGGGGCAGCCAAATGCGTAACACGACACTCACCTGGCGTCCACCTGGCACAGTGGGCATGCCACTAAAGGCAATCAAGTAACAGCACTGTAGTGCCCTGGACTGCGGCCTATTAGCTGGAACGCCCACTGAGGGTTTGGCAAGGGTCTGGGGGCGAGTTAGTGACAGATAAAAATAGCATCAACCTGGGCAGGTCTGACCAACAAAGCATGACCAAAACAAAAGCCAAGAGGGCGGCCGAGTCCAGATCTAGATATTACACTGCAGTGCTACACAACGCCACATATCATCCGAGTTCAGGAGAGGCAAGTAGAGGTTCTCTGTCATCTCATTGGCATCCTAACCAACTTCATGGCACAGCTTCATCTACGGAGCGTGATAACTTGGCCGATGAACAAATAGGCTTCATCAAGGGCATTCCGCGAAGACGTCAGAAATGACAGAATAGTGTATGCAGGCTCATGGATGTGACAGTAGAGACGTCGAGGTGAAGGGGTCTCGCAGTTGCAGAGACGAGGACGACCCGTATCCCGCCTGTTGACAGTCATCTATGTCAATGGCCAATGATTGCACTTGCGACTGACAACGATGCCGATATACCAAAGCCCATCTATATAAGGCCCAACAGACTTCTGGTCATTTCACGCTCTTGAGACACCTCTTCTCACGCTGCGCAACTTGATTCATGTGGGGAAGTAAGGATCGTGTCCTCAGTAAGCCCAGCCCATCTCTCAACCCGCTTTCCGCAATGCTGCAGACGACATACTTCGACATCAAAGAGCACAGGGTTGCTGCCTGTCATGTACGCGAGTATGCCGACAGCACGACAAGTAAGCACGACAAGCTTTACTTGCATGTCAAGCAGTACACCCCTAGGCAAGACGTGGGAAAGGACAGCAAAGGTGCGATAACCATCGTCGCAGCCCATGGCGTTGGCCTACCCAAGGTATATTCACCAATATACTCTCATTCGTTACCCTTCTGGTACTCCAACGTCGTTTCTCACTCACCATTAACACACCCAGGAACTATATGAACCACTCTGGGATGAGCTATACCAGCACTCGACCGAGCATGGCTACGCTATCCGTGGCATCTGGATTGCCGATGCGGTCAACCAGGGTATGAGTGGTGTTATCAACGAAGACAAGCTAAGCAATGACTGTGCGTCCAATCTACCCTCGGTAGCATCGCAAATAGGCATTAATTTTGTGCTCATACAGACTCCTGGATGGATCATCCTCGTGATCTTTTACTCATGATCAATCAATTCAGTGACGAGATGCCGAGACCCCTCGTTGGCATTGGCCACAGCTTCGGCGGCTGTCAGATGTACGCCCTCACCACCCTTCACGGAGAAGAGTTGCCGTTCCGCTTACACTGGCATCTAGAACCAATCTGGCGTACCTGCATCCTCGCCTCCTCACATCCCTGATCCTGCTTGACCCGGTCATCCAGCTCTCTCCCCCAGCACTAGGCTTGGGCAACAGCCCACCAGGAGGCGTCAACTTCACCGTCCATAGGCAAGATGTCTGGCCAAATCGTGCTGCCGCTGCTGCTGCACAGAGGAAACTATCCAAGGGCTGGGATCCCCGAGTCCTCGAGCGCATGGTCCAATATGGCTTCCGTCCTCTCCCCACCGCCACCTACCCGGATCTGCCCCCCGACGCGGATCCAGTCGACCCTCCCGTCACACTCACGACAACCAAACACCAAGACACTATAGGGCAGATTCGTGCCAACTTTGAGGCGCGCCAGCCCGATGGACGCATCCGCATAGACCGCGAAACGCATGCCGATATGGATCCGCTGGCTGCGTTCGTGCCGTTGTATCGACCCGAACCAAGAAGCACATTCCAGCGCCTTCCATCTCTTCTGCCATCTGCACTCTGGATAGTGGGCGATAAGACGTTCCTCAACCTCGATGAGATGCGAGAGGGTATCAGATCTACAGGTACGGGGGTAGGAGGCTCAGGGGGCCCAGCGGACGGAAGGGTGGAGGAGGTGGTTCTGCATGGTAAAACCCATCTTTTCCCGTTCATGGCAGTAAAGGAGACGAGCAAGGTCTGCGCTACGTGGCTAGGGTCAGAGATGCGCAGATTCCAGGATCAACAGGATAGATGGGAGGCGAGGAGAGCGCTAATGACAAGAAGGGACCATTTGACGCTCAGTAAGACATGGTTGGACACAGTCAAGCCCCTGAGTGCATTCAAGGGCAGGTTGTAGCACGTTAGCCTTTTGCACAAAGAAGAAAGATGCTTGTTTCAAATAGAGTGCTGGCCTATCTTGAAATCCATGTTTTCAACATTTTAAAAATATGTAACACCTTTACTCCATGTCTGGTTGGCTATATATCAATCTCGTGTGTGATGAATACATCTGCACAAGATTGAATAGAACCAGCAAAAATACCGTGGCTTCACTAATATTTCATCTATTAATCCACAATGAACATCTCATAGAAGCATCCCCTTGATCCCCTCAAGAATTGGCTATTAAAACCCTGTCTATGTAAAATTTATGATGAATTCCCTGGTTGTTGCTCCAAGTCTAGGGTGGCACATTGTCTCGTCCAAAACCGGCCACAAGGTACGTACCTCTCCCCACGACATCCACCATCTCCTGCAACGTCATCCTCAGCTCCAAGCTCAAATCGCTAAACTGCTGCCTCTACGTCCATCTCGACCACGACGTTGCCTCGTCATCCTCTACAGCCCTCCCACCCCCATCTTCAGGAATCGAAGCTCCTTTACATGATTGAGCAAATATAACCATACCCGCATGCGACTCGGCCGACACCGCAGATATGATGTCCTCCGCCACTGACCAAGATCCCTTCCTCCAAGTCCAACAGTCAGAACCACCCAAACCCTCCCCGTGACGCACAATACTGACACTCACCAGAGACGTCCTCACCCAGCTCTCCTCCACGCGCCCCCTCTTCTCCTCCTACCTCCGCATCCGCTCCCTCACCTCAGCCCCAAACTCACCCGAGCTCGCCTCCGCCCGCTCCGACCTTGAGGCTGCGCTCTCCACCCTCGCCGAAGACCTCGCCGACCCTCGTCGACTCCGTCCAAGCCATTGAGGTGAACCCCGCACAATTCGGCATTTCCAACGATGAGGTCACGCGCCGGAAACGCCTCGTCCAGGAAGTTGGTGGGGAGATTGAGGACATGCGCAACGAGCTGCACAATAAATTCGACGCTTCGCGCCCCGGGGGCGATCTACCTGACCCGGAAGCCTTCGCTATAGGTGAGGGCGCAGGTGAGGACAACTACGCCGAGTTCGAGCAGCAGCAGCAGGTCGAGATGATGCGCGAGCAGGACCAGCATCTTGACGGCGTGTTTCAGACGGTCGGTACCTGCGGCGCCAGGCGGACGATATGGGGAGGGAGTTGGAGGAGCAGCGCGAGATGCTGGAGGTGGTGGAGGATGTGGCTGACCGCGGTGGGCGGGCGGCTGCAGACGGGGATGCAGAAGCTACAGCATGTAATACGGAGTAACGAGGATAGGTGGAGCAGTTGCTGCATTGCTGTTCTCATATTTGTGCTTATTCTGCTTCTCGTCTTGCTGTTGATACTATGAGCGGTGTGCTGGGTGCGGCTTTTCATTTGGGCTACGAGCGGTTCGTTGGTTGATTCATCAAGAGATAAACGGAGTTACGGTTTGGGAATGCGACATGGCTCATCAGCTAGAGGCCATTGTGTGTTTACATTTCACCTTGGATTGCTTGCTCCTCGTGGTACATAGATTAGAGATGAAGCAGACTTGTTCACTTCTTTATTGTGAGATAACCCAAGTAAAAACGCCGGTTGATGCAACCCAGACCAGCCCCCTATCTACCAATTGTACAGATTAACGCCTGGCTCCCTCCGTGCAACGGTTCCTCTCCTTTACGTATAATACTCATGGAGTTTGAGCCTCTGGAATAGGTATAGTGGCATGCGATTAATCAAGTCAAAGCCAACCCGTGCTCTGCCATCAACGTTTCAGCAAGTGCACGGAGCGAAGCAGCCGCCGACGCGTTTTTGGGGGCCCTTTTCGGAAATTCGATAATTGCCAGACGCAGGGCAGCCACGCCAGCATTCCCATAAAAGTTGAGGAACCGCTGCTCGTGCCCGCTAATCATCGACTTCAGCACCACATATTGCGTGTTTGACGTCTCGTTGGGTGGGCTATTCACAATGCCGGCCAGGGCCTTCCAGTAGTGTGTTGGCGGGTAAGGGTTTTTCTTGGACGACTTGCTGAAGTCTCGAAGAGACACAGATGCGAAGCCGGCCCCTAGACCTGACATCCTGTCGTTGTGGCTTTGTTCCGTGATATACTGCGGGCCGTCCTTCCTCCACCCCAGCGCCAACATGCCCTTGTCTGTCTTGTCATTTCCCCGGAGACCGAAGAGAACTGGACAGACAACGCGGAACTTGGCCATGACAATGTCAATGAGTGACTTGCCCCGCCATTGGAACTCAGCATGGGAGAAGATATGGGCGGTAAAGACGCCGATGGGGTCGGCAGCCTTGGGGTTGGCGGCGCATTCGTTGATGAACTGATTGATGACGGCTTTTGCGACGATACTCATGAAATAGATGAATAGTGAAGGCAGCGTTGCCTCGTTATTGGGAGCGCCTTCGGCAGGCTGACGAGGCTCCAAAACGAATTTACTGACCTCGACGGCAGGGCTTGGTAACACTCCCTGCAGAGCCTCTCTCAGTTTCTTCGTAATTTCTGCTATCTGGTTCATGTTAGTTCTGACGCAGAATATAAGTAGATGTTTCATGTACTCACAGGCTGGGCGTTCGCTCCCTTGCCAGAAGTGAGCTGACCTATAGAGTGACGAATTTCTCTTCGGTAGTTCCCCATTTGGCCTTTCAATGGTGAGCCAGGTACCATAGCCTGGGCTTGCAAATCCTGGCGTAGTTTCTTCAACTCCTTGTGTATTTGAAGGTATCGCGCAGAATAGGCATCTTGCGTGGGCTGCGTGGGCTGCGGTTGAGCCTTTGGCACAGCCTGAACTGCAGGCTTTGGTGTGACTGTAGTGGTCGTCATTTGCTGGGGTGCTCCAAATGGGTTGGGTTTTGTGGCAGGAGAGCTCTGTGCAGCATTGGTATTCTGAGAAGGTGTGGCAAAAGGATTGCTTGGCGCGGGCTTGTTCTGGTTTGAAAACAGGCCATTTTGTCGAGGCAGGGTGTCTATAGGAGGAGATTTGACCGTTGTCTGTGGCGGGGGTTTGGTGTCAGGAGGAGCTGTCGTCTTCGAAGCTGATACATTGGTTTTGACAGGAAGGTCCTCCTCGACTCGCCTGGGCGGCTGGACAGGCTCGGGAGGTAGCTTAGGAATCGATTTCGCCTTTAATTCTCGAAGTTTCTTCTCCTCAGCTACAATCCTCTCCTCGACACGCAGCCTCTCCTGCTCCCTTTTTTCTGCTGCGAGAATGCGATCATGCTCTTCCTTCAACTCATGCATCTCGTACACCCGTATCGCCGCCTCGCGCACTCTATCATGCTCGATCTGAGCCGCTGCCAATGCATCTCGGTGATTCAGTTCGTTATTTCGGTCGTCGAGGAGGAAACTGGAGCGGAATGGGCGGTCGGGGCTCGAGAGCATCTGACTTCTCCTCAATGGAGAGGAGCGTGTCATTGTGAGATTTGTGTGGTAGGGGGATTAGCGGCGGATTGCTATCGACGGATCATTTGCGGGCAGTTTGAGACGGCTGAAGCGTTGTAAGTCTGGTAAGGTAAAAGACTGTAGATTTACTCTAGCTGAGTATTTGACGACTAGCATAGGAGAACAGCGTCATGCGAGGTGGCTGAAATGACTTTATTTACCCAGGTATGCTTTTTCTTGAGGTGTGCCTCAAAGGTACATGTAGATAAAAGTCGGAGTGCGTCGCGCGGCGCGCGCTTCGGTACGTACTTCTGGATGAAAGCGACAGCTCCAGAATAGAGATGTTCGGCCCCGCTAAAACAAAGTCCCGACAGGACAAACCATTCTCTGAGATACACCTTCAATTCGTTATCACAGAAAGAAGGAGCTGTGGCATAATTATGCGACATAATTCTATTCAGCTGGTGTCGTGCGAACAAAGTAAATACTACTTTTGCTGGATGAGGTAACAATAACGCTAGACTTGTATGTGAAATCTACTAATGTTACAGATGGCGCACTGTCAGACGTTTCATCCTCCATCAGAGTACAGTACTAAAGGGTAGGTACAATCCCCGGCAAACAAGGAGTGACTTTCCCACCTACTACACATGATGAAGGATGCCTCGAAGTGTTTCGTTCTACCAAGTCCCCCCCGCTTCGTTTCTTGGCAGCCGTCGACATTTCCTCAGACTTAAGTGTAGGATCGGTCATCACTCTCGCTCTGGAACATCTTCGACTCTGCAGACGAGGTCTTCCATGTATCCGTGGTCATAATATCACGCGGCCAGAACAAATGATTCACGCCTCGCCCCGTTCCGACATCAACTATTCTTTCCCCGATTTTGGTCCACCACTTCCTTTGGCAGCATGGTGCGGCAATCTAGACGCTGTAGAGCTGTTAGCCGCAGGTGCAGATCCTCTCGTCACCTACGGTGAGGCTAGGCTCATGTCTATGCTGTTGCCAATTCCAAGGGGCATCGCGATGTCGTCAAGCGTCTCTAGGCATGTTGTTATCTGCAGAGACATGTCGAAGGGCCGAAGCCTTTCCAGGGATGCCTTGCTGTGGCCTCGACAAATGGGCATGCCTCCATTGTTGGAGATATGCTGGACTGGTGGGTTGGTCACAGGCATTGAAGATCGAGGCGATGTTGTAGGCTGCCGGCGATGACACTTCGATGCGACCACTTTGCATCTGTGGAGGGCATCGTTCGAGAAGTCAACTCTTGAAGAGGCGCTGTACACTGCCGCCAATCATACATTCTCTCTTGAGGTCAAAGTTAGATACGAGGGTCTTGACTACCTTAAACAGCAACTCCTGATTGGGCCCTTGATTGATGCTGGAGCTGACCCGGACTACTGTCTACACTATACCCCCTTCGTTAAAATCGTTGCCAGCAATGCAAAACTCACAGGCGCGCTGAAGACCCTGCTTGATAATGGAGCAGACTCCAACAAGACCGATACACGTCATCGTTGAGCCGGTCACGTTGCGCCAATTCGCTGGCGAGCCTCATGTTCATAACGAGACTGCGATCGTCTGCTGTTGCAACACAAATCTTCCGCATCTCTGCCGAACAAGACAGGTGAGTGTGCTATACAATGGCCCGCGTTTGGATTGGACCTGCGCCTATTTCGTTTCTATATATCTTCAAGCCTGGATCAGGACTGGGATGCACTACTGCGTTTACCAAATTTTAATGGAGAGAGATTTTGCTATATTTTGCCGCCGCTGGGTGCCGCACCGAGGCAGTGGAGTATCTAATAGCTCAAGGTGTAGATGTCAATACGACCGCCTGTAACGGCTGGACACCTCTAATGTGCGCTCTGAACCCCATCGACCGCACTTCAGCTAGAACAACACAGATGAAGACGCCTGCTGAGGCGATGCGAGCAGCATATCACCTTCTCTCCCACGGTGCCGGCCCGAGCATCATGACAGATGATGGCTAGAACCCGCTGCATGGCCTCGCGCTCCATGGCAACCTCGATGTGAGCGGCGCGGCAGAAGAACTTGCTAAGCACTTGATCTCACGCGGCATCAACCAGGAAGCTCGGACGCCCTTACTCAGTCCAGTGGGCATGCAGGTTCTCCACCCGAGGGGTCTGGCCTGGGGCTCTCGTGTACGGAAGATGATGATGCGACTCCATTCGGTCATGGTATGAAAGTCCGGCCCGGCTTGAAACGTCGATGTTATCAGGGCACTACTTGCCCATGGGGTCGATATCTCATCAATGGATGTGGACGGGATTTCCCCCGCCAGACTGACCGCTGGTCTAAAGGCCTGGAAAGTCGAGCCAACCCTATGACAATCGTTGTCGAACTAGCAAGTCCCAGGGCGGGATTTCAAGGTATCTCTGATGCGTGTTCTATGTACGGCCTCAGGACGATGCAAAGGTAGGCAGTGAGTAAGGAGTGCTATTGCTGTGATGACATAGTGTTGCGTGCCTAGGGTCCAGTCCAATTGGCGATCTGCTGCCCAATCTACAATTGCAGTCCAATAGGGGTGATGTCACACTCATGCCTAGGATATTATGTGTAAATTACAGTCATACTTTGAACATGTTACTACTACAAACACCTTTCGATGCAATCCTTTCCCAGATCTTCCGGGGAAGGTTGGAACCGTATCCAAAACGGCGACCCTTGTTTTGCCAAGGAGACGGAGCTGTATTACCGCTAGCGGCCCCCTTCTGGCTGGTGCTGGTCATTCATCCAGGGGTTCTCCTGGCACAATTACCACATCATGGTTACTATTGACATTTAGTGCTACTACATCATGTTCTCTTGCCATGACATGTTTTCAGGTTTCAATTTCAAAGGGGATAAAGCTTGGAAAAAACAGACGTGTAGATGTATAAAATTTCAATCCGTGATAGAGAGAAGACGTCATCGGCGGTACCTCCAATGCTGTGTCTGCCTCCCCTGGACCGAAGTACCAGCTCCCTGGCACGCATAGACATACAGATTGTACATGCTGGAGTGGGGAAACGTACTCCGTACCGTGGTACATAATAACCCAGGTTGGCGTCCAGGGCGAGGCTAAAATTAACGATGACGGCAGGATTGGGACAAGGCCGCGGTGGCCCAGCCAACGGAAATGGACAAGTGCACTTTGTTTACACGGTGAGATGGGGCTCTGTTCCTCGTGTCCTTTCATGACAATTAAAAAAACAAAAAGCAAACCTCGTCCCGGGGTGTTCATACCTTACGCAGATAGGTGCCTAACCAGCACCCGTAAAAAGTCCAAAGGTACCTTGGCTGGAGAGAGAATGGCGACTGCAGCGATAGAGCAGCGGCTAACTCCCCACTGAGACGCCTACAAACGCAAGTCTGGAGATCAACGTACGATTCACAGCTCATGTAGCATCGCCCGTAGACTGCATGAGGGTGACTCGCGCACGATGCTGGCGCGATGTAGGGGGCATGTTAATGCATAGGCAGATAGATGCCTGCAAATGGATCAAGTACATATTAAGAGTAGAAACAAAGTCAATGCAAGACCGGTGATGTTTCTACTGCAACGTCCCGAGCCCCCGTCTTTAGCGCGCCATGTCTGCAAAGTACCCTGTACTTGGAGTGCCATGTCAACCTTGCCTCTTTGCTGGCTAGAGACGGATATATCATGAGCTGTTCTGTGCAAGAGCAGTATGGAAATGCGACTGAATACCAGTAGCATGTACGAAGTAAAACAGTACGTAGATACCTAGATTATTGAGAAAGGGGCTCCATGGATACAACCTTCTTCTCCATGTTTAGGAGACCGAACTGAGGCTCAGTGTCGTGCTGCGTACGCGCCAAAAGGCGGTCCTCGCATCACCAGGTCTCTCGCTCACAGACAAGAAAGAGGGGTGCTTATGAAACACTCGCCATTCATCCAGATGCAGACAGTCGAATCTGTTGCAAATTGCTGCGTCTGTTGAGTAGCTCTGGAGGTTCTCGAGCGTTCAACCGCAAGTGGCTTGCGCCAAATCACATCCGCCACCCACTAGACCAGCTTGGGCCATCTGGTACGCTGATAGGGGGTTGAGCACGACGGATTTCGTACACAGCACCGGTGCTGGTGCGCGTCAGTGTTTTGCTCTCGAGACATCCATGCCACGAGTCCGTGATGATGCCTCCGCTTTCTTGACGCCTCATCGCGTCCAGCCTGGAATTGGCGACGATGGACGCTGCTGGCTTGCTTGGGCTGCGCTCCCTGGTGCTGTCCCCCAGCCCCCAATTGGGCGCCAGTGTTTGCTGCTAGCCTGCAACAGCTGCCCGCGGCCATGGGGGACGCTAACGGCGTTAGTGGAGAGCTTGCTTGCTTGCTGGCTTGCCTGCCCGCTGTCCGGCTGGCCCTGCTCGCCCCCGTTATGGGGATCCAAGCCTGTTCTGTTACTGGGCAAATCGTCAAATCACCTCCTCTACCTCCGTACTTTCTTCGTAGCTTGTACTTGGTACCGGATTTGCCCCCCCTCCTCTAAAATGATACCCGGCGGCATCCACCGTCTGCTATCCACCACCACCGCCCTCCGCCCATCCATCAACCCCATTCTCATCTGTTGCTCCTTCCTCAACGCCATTTATTGCCTAACAAGCACGAAGTACATGGTACTACTGCCGTTACCACCACCACCACCACCAGCAACAGCCAGCCGGCATCTCTGCTTCTCTCGTTCACACACACACATTCTCTCCCTCTTGCATCATCATCACCTCTCTCCTGCTGCGGCTGGACTTTCTATCAGTCCATCTCTGCCTTCTCTTCTCGTCCATCCCCCGCCCAAGCATATTGAACGCAGCCTTCCTTTTTAATAATTGCTCACGCTCCTTGGCTCTTTGGCTCTGCTCCAACTCGCCTGACGCAATCGCGTCGACTCTCCTTGGGCAAAAATCTGTCCTACTTCGGCCCTGCTACTGTCTCTAAAACCATCACCGAGCGAGCAACCATCTAGCCACCGACTTCCTGTGCCCCGAGAACGCATCCAGCGATCCGGAATACACAAAATCTACGCAATACCCCCAAGTCTAATCCCTGCCCGCACTCGACGTGCCTATCTGGCTGCCCGCACCTGACTCCCCATCATGGATCAGCAGCAGCAACAACAACAGCCGCCCTCGCAGCAGCAGGGTCAGGCACAACAGCCACCGCAGCAACCCTCTAGTGGCGTTCATGGACCTACTGGACGCAGACTGCACATTGCGCATCGACGCAGCCCTTCCGAGCTGACCCCGTTGATGAGCATGTTTGCCAACCCTGGAAGTAAGTCTCCCGTTCCCCTATCATCACGGCATTTCACGGCAGCTTCCCAAACCTCCACGTTCTGCATCTACAGCTCCTTGGAGCTTCCATCTCGAATACTATACATTTTTACTAACGTTTCTGGCGCCGGCAGTGGAACAGTTGGCAATTCAGCAGCAGATTGAGCTTCTTCAGCAGCAGCAACAGCAGATCCAAGCTACCCACCAGCAATATGTCAACATGGGCATGATGCCTCCCGGCCAGCCCATGGGCCATAACGGGGCCTTCAATCCTTTGCAGCCTATGGGCAATATGGGGCAGAATGCCTTCCAGTTCCCCAATCCCGGCCAACAACAGAATACTTCGCTGGGCGCTCCAGCCCAGCCGTTGTCACATCGCCGTAATCAGTCGGCTCTTCCAAACATGGGCATGGGACCACCTCCCGCTCCCTCCTCTGGGGCATCCGGCTCCACCTTCGGAAACTTCGAGGCCCCTGGACACGGACGCGAGAACGCCGGTGGCCGAGGCGGTCGTGGAGGCCCTCCTGGTGGTGGTCACCAGCGACGACACTCGCTTGCCTTGGCCGATGCGAAAAAGGCGGCCGAAATTGCTCAGCAAAAACGAACGACAAGCGGCTTCCAGTTTCCTGGTCCCGCCGCCGAGAAGCCGGACGAAGAAAACAAAAGTGCAACCCCTCAGCCTCCTACTCTAGATGTCCCGTCCACCCAGGGTGCCTCACGAGGTGGCCGCGGTGGACATGGCCGTAGCCAGAGCATGGCTGTCAACGGCCGTGGAAGCAACGCCGGTCGTGGTGGATTTGGTGCCGAGGGTGGCAACGACTTCCAGCGCCGCGGTGGCCACGCCCGCACTGGATCTCGCAGCTTTGAGGGCAACTGGCGTAACCAGAGCCAAGGCCAAGACCAGCCTGCTAATGTGGGACAAGGCCAGGGTTTCCAGCCCGGCCATCGACCTCGTGCATCGATGAACCAGTCTGTTTCTTCCATCGGTGGTTTCCAGTATAATCCCAATCAGCCCCAAGTCATGCAGCTGCCAGGCCAGATGCTGATGCCCCAAATGTTTGGCCAACAGCTCAACCCTATGCAGCTGGGCCAGCTGCAAGCGCTCCAGGCTGCTCAGATGAATGGACAGCAGATCCAGGGTCTGCAGAACCAGCAGCAAGGCGGCCAACAGCAGCAGCAGCGCAAGACTCTCTTTACCCCCTACCTCCCACAGGCATCTCTCCCCGCTCTACTTGGGGATGGCCAGCTTGTCTCGGGCATTCTACGCGTCAACAAGAAGAATCGCAGTGACGCATATGTCACGACTCAGGATGGTCTTCTTGATGCTGATATCTTTATCTGCGGAAGCAAGGACAGAAATCGTGCTCTGGAAGGAGACCTCGTCGCTATTGAGCTCTTGGATGTTGATGAGGTGTGGGGCCAGAAGCGCGAAAAGGAAGAGAAGAAGAAGCGCAAGGACATCACGGATACCCGCTCTGGCTCAACCAACCAGGGCAACCAGAATTCTGGTGGCAACGACGAAAACAACCCTCCTGAGGGCGGCCTCCGCCGACGTGGCAGTCTACGCCAGCGTCCGACTCAGAAGAAGAATGATGATGTCGAGGTTGAAGGCCAAAGCCTTCTCCTGGTGGAGGAGGAGGAGATCAATGACGAACAGAAGCCGCTCTACGCAGGTCACGTTGTTGCTGTCATCGAGCGTGTTGCGGGCCAGATGTTCTCTGGCACTCTTGGACTCCTGCGACCTAGCAGTCAAGCCACCAAAGAAAAGCAGGAGGCAGAGAGAGCTGCTCGAGACGGGGGCAACCGACACGAATCGCGCCAACAGGACAAGCCCAAGATCGTCTGGTTTAAACCTACCGACAAGCGAGTCCCTCTCATTGCCATCCCCACTGAACAGGCTCCTCGTGATTTTGTTGAGAAGCATCAGGACTACGCAGACCGCATCTTTGTCGCCTGCATCAAGCGCTGGCCCATCACCTCGCTACATCCCTTTGGAACACTAGTCGAACAGCTCGGTCGCATGGGTGACCTTAAGGTGGAGACTGACGCCTTGCTGCGCGACAACAACTTTTCTTCTGATGAGTTCTCTGATGCTGTTCTGCGCAGTGTCGGCCTCCAGGACTGGTCACTGGACAAGGAAGACGAGGCATCCATTGCTGAACGCCGCGACTTCCGTGAAGAGAAGACATTCACGATTGACTACAATGGCGGCGCCGAGCTCGGAAACGCGCTGCACGTTAAGTCTCGCCCTGACGGCAAGATCGAGATTGGTATTCACGTGCCCGACATCACCCACTTTGTGAAGCCTAACTCTCTAGTCGACCGCGAAGCGAAGAAGCGAGGTACTTCTGTGCAGTTGATCAATAGATTCTGTGCTCTTCTGCCCTCGAAGCTCGCTAATGAGCTGTGCTCCCTTACTCCCGAGCAGGATCGCCTGACTGTCAGTGTCGTCTTCAACGTGAACCCGCTCAATGGCACCGTGGCCGAGGGCGATAGCTGGGTGGGTCGCAGTATCGTCAAGAGCGCTGGAAAGGTCTCTTTACAAGACATTGACAATGCTCTTGAAGATGCCTCCAATTTTAATAACCCTGCCGTGACCGTGAACACCATTCAGATTCTCCAGGCCGTGGCCCAAAAGTTCCGCGAGGCCCGTCTCGGTGCTGGAGGGGAACCTATTGCGCCGTTGCGTCTCTTCCAGCAGCTGGACGACGAGAACAACCCTGTTCAGGATATGCTCTTTGACTCTACGCAGGCGCTCGAGCTTGTCGAGGAGCTGATGCACAAGACTAACAGCTACGTGGCGCTGCGCCTGGCTGAAGGACTGCCTGAAAAGGCGATCCTCCGTCGCCAGGGTGCTCCCAATCCTCGACGACTGCAGACCTTTGTCGACCGCATGACGGCTCTTGGCTACGACGTGGACGGCTCTGGAAGCGGAGCGCTACAGAACAGTCTGTTCAAGGTAGATGACGCCGATTTGCGCAAGGGTATGGAGACCGTGGTACTCAAGGCGATGCACCGAGCCAAGTACTGCGTTGCCGGCAAGACGGCGAAGCCTTTGTGGCCACACTATTCTCTAAACCTTCCCCTGTACACCCACTTCACCAGCCCCACGCGGCGTTATCCTGATATTATTGCTCACCGTCAATTGGAGGCTGTACTGTCCGAGGGCAAGATTGAATTCGCTGATGACATGGAGACACTCGTCAAGACTGTGGAGGCTTGCAACACCAAGAAGGACTCTGCGCAAAATGCACAGGAGCAGAGCATTCATATCGAATCGTGCCGAACCATGGATAAGAAGAGGCAGGAAGCCAACGGGGATCTCATCGCTGAGGGCATCGTGCTGTGCGTATACGAGTCAGCATTTGATGTTCTCATTCCGGAGTGGGGCTTTGAGAAGCGAGTCCACTGCGATCAGCTGCCCCTGAAGAAGGCAGAGTTCCGCAAGGAGAAGCGAGTCCTGGAGCTCTACTGGGAGAAGGGAGTGCCAAGCTCTGCGTACGTCCCCGAGGACGAGCGACCTAGGGCGGCGGCGTCGCAGCGGATGACGAACGCCATGGCTGCCGCCCGCCAGGCGGAAGCAGCCGAGAAGGCCAGGAAGGAGAGGGAGGAGGAGGCTCGCAAGCAGACCGAGACGGGAACCAGGTCGACGGACGATGTGGATGCGCTGTTTGACGACGACGAGGATAACAACTCGGATATCACGGAGGCCATGGCTGGTGCCTCGCTGGCCGAACGACCGACACAGAGCGTGCCCGGCTCACCAACAAGGACTTCGTCGAATGCTGGTGCTCTGCAGCGCACGCGATCCGACTCCAAGGTGCCGGTCTCCGAGGCGGTTGAGACTCGCCTGAACAACAAGGAGAAGTATTTGAAGTGGTTCACTTTGAGAGAAGAGGGTGGTGATCACATTCAGGACGTGACGGAGATGACAAGGGTGCCAGTCATTCTGAAGACGGACTTGAGCAAGAGCCCACCGTGAGTACCCCCAATGGATGTGCACGTTTAAGATGAAGGAGTTTACTAACGAGAGAAACTACAGATGCCTGACGATTCGGTCGCTTAACCCCTACGCTCTGTAGATGGCAGCTGGACGGGGAAGATTATGTATAGGACTGTCAGATTGAAGTGTGGAACAGTGACATGGGTTGGGAAAGGGTTCCTGTCTGGCGATGAGTGGGAGTGCTGCGCAAGAGATGACGTTGACGGTAGTTGTTATTCCATGGTGCTGCAGAAGCGATAAGAGGTAGGAGATGGAGGAGTAGCAACAGGGCAGTACATGGATGGAAAATAGCGGGAAATATGCCATTCTTGAAATGCAATCACGACATTAGACTTGTTTGTGTGAGAGTAGAAGTAATTGGCTCATGATATGTTTGACTGGGTGCATGTGACATGATGTACGTGGGGGACGCACATGGTGATGTTTCGTCTGGTGACTGGGGTTGGCGGTGGACGAGCATGCCGGCCCCTCAGAGCTGGGAGGACTGTGTATGATGATATGATGGCTTGCACGTTGAGATTGGAGTCGTCGGCAGCAGACGGGTACCGATAACGTGGTGTCTCACTTGCACAAGGCGTCCATGGGAAGCCACTGGGGCGCTGTCTTGGTCGTTGGCGAGGCTGCGCGCCGAGGGAGCCAAGATGATACGCGTAGATGCTCTGTCCGCCTCGGAAGCTGGGGCACGGGTCGCGAAGCGAATGCCTTATCAGGCCATCTAGATTGGAAGTGGTAGCTGCGCTGCTATTAGCAAGGTTGAGAGATGAAGTCGGGGAGCGTATTGGTGGGCGTTTAGAGGGTGAGGGTGCAAGGGGGGGTGGTTGGTGTGTCAGATGGTGTTTCGGGTGCTTGTGTGGCCGGCGTCACGATGGCGGGCGCTGCTTGGGGTGTTTAAGGTGTTTACACTGCTACATGGGCGTCTGCTTGGACGGACCCACGCCGCGACCCGTTAAGAAGGGTTAAGATTAAGAATTGGAACGGAACACGGGGTTGTGTGGATATGGGGGGGGGGGCGGGGGCGGCATGGGTGGTGAAGCTGGTGGTGATGCTGCCTCGCGCGGGGGGCTCACTTACACGCACACGCAGTCGAGCGGCATGGCGACGCCCCGGCCCCCCAGCCCGGATGCAGCCTGAGCCGCACGGCGGCGGGTTTTTCGATCCGATTGGGACCAGCCACGACATGGCCTGTTTCTCAAATGGGCCGTTTCCCTTTGACGCCGCGAAGTGAAGCATCCGAGTCTCAGGGACCCTGTAGGGGGCCCGGTTCGCCCATGGCGCCATGACCTGATACCGGACTGGGGAGCAGCGCGCCCAGTGCGGCGATGGGGATTCTTTTCGTCGTCTGGGTTCGGATCGTCTTTATATTGTGTGTGTTTTCCGCCTCGTGGTTCGTCGCTCTTCTCCTCCCTTTGCCTCGTCAGTTGTTCTTCTCACTGCATTCCCTTCCCGTCTTCGTTCGTTGCGCGCGTTTCCTCTAATAAGCACTGGACTGCTTTTTTCTTTTCACCATTCATTCATTCGACAATCTACTTCTTCTTCTTCGCCCTTTTGTTCGATATTAATACTTCTCTTTTTCTTGCTCGAACCTTTTATTATTAATTTCATCATGCACTCCGTTGGATTAATGCAGGCGGCGCTGGTCGCCCTCGCGGCTTCGGCCGCTGCGCTCCCCTCTGCGCAAAAATTGACGAGCAGGCAGCTGCGGTACCACGAGGTGTCCAAGAGGCAGAATGCCGCGGCGGCGAAGCTCGGGCTCGGCGACTTTGATATCCTGCAGTTGTATGTTCTTTCTTTCCCGGCTTCCCCGATCGGCGTAGCGTTTGACTGACTTGACCCTCTCCCTCCCCTTCCAGCGCCCTCACTCTCGAGAACCTAGAGGAGACCTTCTATCGCGAGGGCTTCGCCAAGTTCCCCGACTCGGACTTCAAGGCGCTCGGCCTCGACGACAAGCAAGTCGCGGACCTCAAGCAGATCGGCGAGACCGAGGCCCAGCACGTCAGCCTCCTGCAGTCTGCGCTCGCCCAGGGCGGCGTCCAGCCCGTCCAGGCGTGCCAGTACGACTTTGGCTTCACCGACGCCGCCGGCATGGTAGCCACTGCCGCGGTGCTCGAGAACGTCGGCATCTCAGCCTACCTCGGCGCCGCGCCTCTGCTGTCCGACCCGTCCATCCTCGGCACCGCGGGCTCCATCCTCACCATCGAGGCGCGCCACCAGAGCTCCATCCGCATCTTCGCCAAGCAGGAGGCTGTGCCCCAGGCGTTCGACGCGCCGCTCGGCCCCAAGGCCGTCTTCTCGCTCGCCGCGCCCTTCATCAAGTCGTGCCCCGAGGGCTCAAACCTCATCCTCACTGCGTTCCCCAAGCTCGAGCTCGCAGACGGCGAGGACGCCAGCGCCCTGACCGTCAACAAGAACGTCAAGATCAAGAACGTCGACGGCGCCAAGAACTGCGCCTTCACTTCT
Organism: Calcarisporium arbuscula; assembly: GCA_009828645.1. Classification (NCBI taxonomy): domain Eukaryota; kingdom Fungi; phylum Ascomycota; class Sordariomycetes; order Hypocreales; family Calcarisporiaceae; genus Calcarisporium; species Calcarisporium arbuscula. Next base: position 154,139 of record WBSA01000029.1, on the reverse strand, counting down.
GGCGGCCTCGTCGGCGGCACTGTCTTTTCCGACTTCTCCGAGGCGGACGGGTGTGTCGTCCCCGAGGGCGTGGCCGGCGTGACATACCTTTTCCTGTCCAAGGAGGCGCCGCTGACGGGCGTGCTGAGCGATGACATTACCGTTGCAGGACCCATCCCTCTGATTATTTCGTGATTGGGGAGGTTTTGGTATGGGGGGAGGTGGTTGGAGTGTGGTAGTGAGAAGGGGGCGAGGGGAGAAAAAAAAACCCAAGAAAAACCATTCACGTCGTGAGGTCGACATATTTGTCTAGAACCCTCTCTTTCTATAATTCAGGACTTTTGACACCTAGAGGAACGGAAGAAAGAGGGTGGTATTAAAAAAAATTGAAAATGATAAAAAACCCCAGATATCATTATTCCAGTTCAACTTGTCCATCTTCATCAATATATTATTTCTACACTCGGGATCTGCCCCGTCGTTATCTGATGACATCGCCATCTTCATCCGTAGTCGCAACGCAGCGATCAATGTGCCACTGCTCAATTGGTATCGCCAAGCCGGCTCGCAGCCAGATGAACATCTCGTCAGCAGGGCGACGTGCAAGCTGTGGCTCGTGCTGGCGACAGAAACACCTGTCCACACGGGGACGCGCCGCACAGATTATTCTGAAACGCCTCCATCGCCTCTAACATGGCGTCGCAGCACAGGACCACGCCTCCCTGTCTGCGACGCCACCTAAACCTTCTCATACACAATACTCCGGCAGTCAGCAGCCCCCGATAACCATAGTCTACCAAATCACTGGGGGCTGGTTGGAGTAGCGCTGAGGCCGCACCTGAGGCCGCATCTAAATCTTAATTGCCGTTTCAAGGCATGGAGGCCACTTTTGGTTCATTGCAAAATCCCTTGCACTGCCAAGGCGTCTAATCAAATTTCTGATGTATTCGATAAAGTCAACCATTATGAGATGAACTATACCTACTCACATCATCCTTCGGCAATGGCTGGCGCTGCTTGGCGGCAGCTACACATGCTATCCTCACTAGCCTAATATATTTGCAGCAATGTTCCCACTTGTATCATCCTGGAACATGCTCCTCGTACGTTGGTCATGGTCCCGAGGAATCCTCCAACTCGTGCTCCGGCCCCTTGCTAGTTGCTGATTGCTCAATCGCATACTGAACCAGACCACGCGTGAGCCGCAATGCCACCCATCACTCATTTACGCGCGGTAACCATGCTTGCCTCGGTGCGAAGCTGTCGCGGGATCACCCCCAACGGTATTGTAATCAACTTTGCCTCACGCCCCCATCATTTGTCAAAGAAATGCCATCAATGCATGTAGAGTCCCTTCAAAATGGTCGTGCATCTAGAAACTCCTGCGCCCTAGCCCATGCCGCCTTGTCGCCCGACGAAAACTCCTTGATGTCGAGAGTCTGGATTCCTTGGTTGAGTGAGTTGAAGAAGTCTGCGGCAACGCGGAAGTCACTTGACAGAGACACGGCGAGCGGCACAAAAGTCTTGGGGAACTCTGCCAGACGAGCCGCTCGCTTCTCCTTGCCGTCGCTGGGCTCATCCTCGTCAAAGAATGTGTGTATGGCAATTCCCAGCCCGAGGTCGGGTTCCTCCAAAAAGGGAAGCCTGTGAGATCATTAGCCACTGTATTAGTTACCAAGTTAATTCCCACATAAACTCACCTCTGACTGATCTCCAGATAGTCGTCCCTCTCGCGCTTGCACTGCCCGTACATAAACATGGATGCCACAATACTCTCCAAGAGATCGCGATCAGCCTCCCGCACTGTAGTAGAAAGCGCACGGAATCCCAAAAGACCCTTGTTCAGCGGGCCAGTGTATCCATAAACTGAGTGGTTCAGCTTCAGGAAAGATGCACACTGGCTGATGAGTACAATACTGGACTTCTCCTCGTCGGTCCCCTTTCGCGGCTGACCAGGGCTGCCGTCAACGTACTTCCCTGTCAGAAGCCCTGCTCGTATCAGCTCAAATGCCAACAGCACAGCCTCGTCAATGCCTGGTACTTCGGACAGGCCCTCCGACGCGTCCCTGATTGCTAGCAATGCTGTTGCTAGCGCGTTGCCCCATTTGGTCAGCTTGTGTTCGTTGTTGACATAGTCACGCAGGTGAAGGAAGCGCCAAATGGCGACCGACGTCACCATCTCCGTGCTGTCGATGCCTCTGATGGGCTTCTCCTTCTCCTTGGCAAATGTCTTGGCCGCAAACTCTGGGTTAGCTAGCGCAAGCACTTCCTGGTACACTGGACCGCCAAAGTCTGCCGGGAAGAAGTCTCTCAGGTCCCCCTCCTTCACATTCCAGGAGCTCACGATCTGTGATGGAGGGGGCTGGAGGGACCGATGGTTGATGGTATGCGCATATTTCGGATCAAACCACACACGAAGAGTGATGTCTTTATGCCCTATTCCTCGGTGCACTCTTGGAATGATGAGAGCGATGGCCTGCTCCAGAACTGATAGAACAGTGGTAGTAACAAGCTTCTTGTATGGATCGGTAGCCACGCCGTCCAGAGTCGGCAGAATCAAAATTTGACTGTTTGTTATACAGCTCAGAATCCTGGGGCTGATGAGACCAGTGTTGAGGTAGTGAAAGAGTTCGGCGGGCATCTGTAAGCCAAGGTACTCATGGTTATCCTTGGTCAGGCGATCAAGGTCATTAACCCGAACCTCGCCATTCTCTGCAATGTAGATGAAATGCTGAACTATCATCCTCGCTTTGCGGTACTTGTCCAACCAATTCGGATCTTGCACTTGAAGAATATCGTGGAAGGAGGCACAGGCGTTTGCCACGGCCTTGTCCGATGTCCGCAGCACATTCACAGCATCCATGATGCTATGACGGTTGGGGTACATGGACGTATCTAGCAGCGTAGGAAATGTCGGCAGAAATGTGGTCCCAGCCATGAGCTTCGCATCGATAAACATGGGTTCAGTCACACCAAGCACGCGCATAACTTTCTTCTTGGAAATACCGGTTACCGTCTTGGCGTTCCAATCGAAGTTACGGATGACGGAGTCCTTGATGGGGTAGAGTAGGAGCTCCTGAGGACCCATGACGCCTGCGCACTGGTCCGAATCGATCATTTCAAAGTATGCCAACTAATATTCGTTAGCTCCAGGCTCACCCAGGCTTATCAATCCAGTGTTGCAAAAAAAGGAGAGATAGATAGATAGATAGATAGAGAGAGAGAGAGAACAAACCTGAGCACAAGCATTATAAGGGGAAACGAGGAAGTGCAGATCACGCTGTCTGATGATCCGCTGCAGAAGAGGGTAAAGCTTCTCGAGCTGAAAGGCGCCTGTTTTGATCCTGATTAGCAATCCGCTCCCATAGAGATGGCGAGGTGGAGGTCTAGTAGACCAGGGCATAGCTACCTGGATTCGCACCAAATGCAGCCACAGCCGGCTCGGCTTGGTTGCCCGAATATAGACTCCAAGCATCGTTGGTTTTGACGTTCGCCGCACGGCCGCGAGCAAGCGAAACTTCTTCCTGCCCGCTTAAAGACTGGCCATTGAAGATGAAGAGCGGCGTGATGCGAAACTTGGCCCACAAATCAAGATTCTCATTGATGTGTGATTCTATGCCCGTGAGGCCGCTAAGTGCGGGAAGGAGAGGTTCATGAGCCGGAGGCTGGTTGAGAAGCTGGCCCAGGTAGTAAGTCGCATCGACGGCAATGGCGCAGTCTTCGAGTTCGGCAATATCGTGGGTCCTGCAGAAGGAAAACAAAGTTAGCAAAGTCGATGATGGCAAGAGGGGGACTGATGCTGAGTTTGAACGTACGTAGCTTGGCCATCGATCCAGGCATCTTCACTAAGGACTAGACACAAAGTAAGTATATGCATCTATGTCGCAGATCCTAGCTCCACTGCAAACGTCCTTTCGCTGACGTGGGGTTGATGGGTTGTCCGAATACGAAGCCACATGCCCGTGACGAGACAAGGCGACGCGCACGAGACTACTCCAGACCAACCATGAGAGCCCCTAGCCCGTGCAACCAAGCTTGTGCTGCTATATGAACGGACGGGATATCCACAGAGGATGCCTAGGACGTAGAGGGCAGACCAAAGCCGTCTCTGCTGCGACCGGCCCCCGACTCTTCCAACTGGAAAAGAACGGAAGGACTCACATGGCATCTTGGCAAATAGGCGGTGCGACGAGTCAATTGCGGGCTGCAATGGCTCTGCTGAGGGCGCTCGATGGACTCGACTTGTATGAACGGCGGTGCGATCGTATCCGCTGGTTGCGAATCTCCCGTGGTCGTTTTTCTCGCCGGTGACGACTCTGTCGCGTGTTGTGGTGGGAGGAGTGCGAAGTGCGTAGCGGAGGTTGCTACCGAGTTGCAGTTGGGGCGCTAGGTTGGCACATGCAACGTGTATGGTCGCCAACAAAGAACAGGCGAGCGACAGGGGCAGCAAAAGGAGGAAGCCGCAATCGTAGGGGGGAGAGTAGTTCGCCTTCCGCCAGTGTTCAGGTCGCGAAGTGGTGTGTGTTTTGGGGAATGGATGGAATATTATTATTACGGGAGGCACGGTTGGTGTCGGTCGCACACCAACGGTCTGGTGTGGGACAAACAGAATGGGTGGTGGTTGGGCTGCTCATTCATTGGAGAGAAGCTAGCGGGAGATATTTCTCTTCGGCGCTCGGGGTGCCTGGCTTGCTGGGTAGAAGGAGTGAACCCTGGATTGATGCACGGGAAGGTGCGAAGGAAGTGTGGCGGGGAGTGCCACAGCGCCTGAACGAGGTGCGAAAACCGCCGTGTTTAGGTACCTGTTTACAGCGGGAGGCGTCAGTGATGTGGCTGTGCACCATGCTACACTACAGCTCGCAGCTGCTTGTAGCTTGTTGCTGGTTCTCGACCAAAGTGGACACGGCACACGGCCTGACGGTAGCTTAGCTATGGGTACGGTGGCGGGGTCATACAGGGCATGAGGGGCACTGACCGGCCAAAGTAAATGACATTGCCAGGAACCTCATCCTCCCGTCCTAAGTGATCCCCCAAATAGATATCTGAACAGGACAGAGGCCGACCGCATTCGCCATGACCACCGCAGAAATCCCCGTCATCGACATATCCGGCGACGAACAAGGCGTGGCAAAGCAGCTCGTCAAGGCGGCCGAGGAACAAGGCTTCATCTACATCAGGAATCTCGGGCGTGATATTTCGCCCGCAGCTGTTGACACAGCTTTCGCTCTTGTGCGTCTTACCTGTCAATTATATGAACACTATTTGGAGTTTCTCGTGGCTAATCTGAGACGCTGATGCAGTCCAAAAAGCTGTTCGACTCTCCGTTGGAAGAGAAGCAGAAATGTGCGATTGGGACGAATAACCGGGGGTGGACGGGAATGCATGGAGAGACCCTCGATCCCAAGAACCAGAAAGTAGGCCACGCTCTCTGGTTACTGTATTTCTTTGCAACGTGATCCCTTGTCCTTAGGGCGCCTTTAGCTAATCACATTGGTCAACAGTCAGGCGATATTAAAGAGTAGGCTTTGCTTCTCCACTCAAGCAGTACAACGCTCATGTTTGAACAGGGCCTTCAACTTTGGCGAATTCGTCAATGGCAAGGCGCAGCAGCCTCTCCCCAGCACAATCACTGTGGATGAGCCTGAACTCAGCGCATTTGCGAGTTCATGCCACACGCTTTGCCGCAAACTGATTTATCTCCTCGGCACCGGCCTAGGTGTAAGAGATCTGCTTCCTTAACCAGACCCCTCTCGATGTCGATTCTAAATCTGATTATTTCTAGGTTGGTGACTTTCTCTCTTCTGCTCACGACCCTTCCCAGGGCCCATCAGGGACCATCCTCCGTTTCCTGCGGTATCCACCATTGGAGGCAAACCAGTCCGAAGAGGACATCCGTGCCGGCGCACACTCAGACTACGGATCCATAACCCTCCTCTTCCGACTCAAAGGGCAGGCCGGGTTGGAAGTCATCCAAAAGGACAACACTTGGGCCCCCGTCCCGGTATCCCCACCGGGGACGGAAAATGACCCAAGCCCTCCCATCCTCATTAACATTGGGGACTTGCTTTCATACTGGACCAACGGCTTATTCAGAAGTACTGTCCATAGGGTCATCTTCCCTCACGGTGATAGAGCACAGATCACTGGTGAGACGACTACTGACACTAGATATTCCATTGCCTTCTTCTGCCATCCGGCTGGTACTGCTCGCTTGGAGCCTGTCCCGAGCGAACGCGTCAAGAATTTTGTTCCGACTAAAGGCGCAGAGAATGAAAATCCGTACGCGGAAAGGAGAGTGATGACAGCTGATGAACATTTGTTCATGAGACTGAAGGCCACGTATGGCGATCTGTACGATCAGGAAAAGTCACCTTAAGGCTGGCGCCTTATATATAGAAAAATGTGTAATGGTATCGAGAACGCTGAAATTGTATACAAAGAAACATGCGTTAAACCAAACCACAATACCAAACGCCTCCAAGGATCATGAAAACCATCATAATACTTCCTCGTAACGCTATCATCCTCCGAAATAGCAAGATGCTTTAGAACACGCCAGTCATAAACACTTATCCAATCAATCCTTTCCGCCGGCATTTCCTCACGTGCCGCTTCAATTTCCAAAAGAAGAGTCCCCATCTCAGCCTTCATTCCCATGCTGTCCACCAGCAGAATCTTGCTGGGCGTAGAAGTCCAACTCTGCTGCGATAGGCTTTGGTGTTCCTTTTTTATCCATTCCGCGGCGCTCACGACAACGTCCCGAACCCCATGTGCTCTAAGCAGTCGTGCTGCCTCTTTTGAACCGCGGAGAAGCTCTGAGGGCATAAAGATCACACGCTCCGCAAGGCTGCATTTGACTCCAGCATATTTGCACTCTGTCCGTGCCTGGGCAAAGTGGCTAACTTGAAGGGTCTGCGTAGCGTTTTGGCTGGCTTGATGCAGTGGTTGGGCGGGATTGCGATGCATTTGCTTGGAGGAAGCCTGCTGAATCATTACATTCACATGATTCAAGGACTAGGCTATCTTCATCTGAAGACACGATAATCACGTCGGATTCCGTCGCCTCTTTATTGAAGGCTTGCGAAAGCGTTGGTGAAGGTTGTGGTAAAGACTGAGTACTCGGTTTGGGCGAGTCTTTCACGAGACAACTAAAAAATGGGAAGGACCTTTGGGACCCGTTGCCAGGTACTTCTCCCAATGGTACACGGTCTTGTGTATTATCGTCGATTTCTACCAGCGGCGACAGTCGGCCGTTCTCCGGTATTGACTTGCGACGTTTTCGAACTGGAGATACGCAGGACGACGGCAGCGGGCGCTTTCTCTGGTTAGGTATGGGGGCACTTGAAGTGGGATCAGCCGGTGCAGACGATGTAGGCGGCGTAACAAGTGATACAGGAGATTGAAGTATAGTTTGCGAGATGATGTCCGGTAAGCACTGATCAGGGCTTGGTAGTATATGGTCACGAGAGCGAACAGTCGCTTGTGAGTTCGTCATGGAGCAACTAATTATGCTTTGGCTGCGCCCTTGCGGTGACGGAGTGGGCATGGTGGTCGCCGTGAGTTGACTGACAGCATCAATGGGCACTCCTCGTGGATCCGCCCCTTCAAGTTTAGCAATCCACTGCAAGTTTTCTTGACTATCCTCTAGCTCTGGATTTGTGGTGGCTTCCTTCGCCATGACTTGAAGATCGTCGAAGGAAATCGTGTCGGAGAAGTCGCGGTCGAAGTGAATCTTGGTGACTACGGGAAAACGTGGGCTCCAGAACCCGGTATTGCCAGGTTTATCGAAGCTGAAACATCGGATATCAACCACTAGAGGATTTCTGAAGGCAACAGCCAGGGGAGTTTTTGTTTGCACGCCGGGAGTAATCAGCAGTTTCGTGTCAACATTTTCAGAAAGAGGAACCTGGGTAAGGTCGCCAAAGCTCATGAACGTTTTTAGCAGACCTTCGTTGAACTCGACGGCGTGCACAACGGTAAATTCCGGTATTTTCCCCCAGCGCTTGACCTCTTCCTTATTGTTTAGGCATCCAATGTAGAAATGCGTCCATTTTACATTCGGTATACTGTAGTTTTTTGCTGTCGTGGGGTGGAATCCTGCACCAACAACGGCAAAGTCGCCGACGTCTCCAAACTTACCAATATACTCCTTTTTGAGCTTGATACAGACGCCAGAGACAAGTCCTCCGTTCTCCTGGATATTGAAGTAGGGAGTGTCTAGCTTTAGCACCAAACCTTCGCCTCTATGTGTGATTGCTTTGGCAAATGCTTTTCGTAAACCAGAGGGGCCCATCTTGTGGGAGAAGTTGATGACTTGTCGATCAACCAGCTCAGCCCGCCCTGGATTTCGAAAAACCGTCTTTTCGAGAAGTTTGAATCGATCCGAGTGTCGGACATTCAGGAGTGATTGGTTATCCAGGAGCAAGATATCATAGTACACAATCATCAAGTGTTCCCCAGGTTGTGGTCTATCATGTTAGCTGCTAAGGTATTTCATAACAGCAAGATGCCGCAACTTACTTCGAGTCCATCTCTCCGTTCAAAAAGCGGCCTCTTCGAGTGACGTGATTACGTATCTTGTGGAAGGGAAGGATCCTATTTTCCTGTAGTTGTGAGAATATATCTGCCGATAATGATGAGAGATACTCACTGTATCACTGTATACAACCAATTCCCCTTCCAAAATGCATTGTTTGCGGATGTTAGACCCAGCCCGACCAACTTTGAGGGAATCCAAAATAACCCTGTATTACTGTTAGCAATGCGTATTGGTGATCTGGGGACACACACCCGGCGTATGCTAACCCATGCAGGCCCAACCTGTCTTCGGTACTGTCCTTTCCACTTTTTGAGAATATCTGAATGCCGCTACGCCCCTTGCTGACATCGATGTGAATTTGGCAGTATTCTCCGTCTACCTTTTCCTCAACGCTCATTAGCCCATGGCCCATATCAATACAATGCTTTATACTGCGGCCTTTGAACCATTGCTGCCTCCCGACCTTGATGCCCAGTTTTGGCAGAACCGTGGTTAGAACATTAGCCCTAGTCGGTGCTCTTCGTGAGGAATTCGGAAGCAGGGTGCTTTTAGTTTCTTGAAGCACATCGATCGCTTTGGCAAAATCCTCTCGGATCTTCAATATCGAGGGAAGCGCAGGGTCACAAAGGCGATATATCAGGTTTGAATCTAAGATGAGAGGCTGGAAATCTTTGAGCACCAGTCTGGTGAACCATTTTGCCTCACGAGCCGAAAATCGACGGTACATGGTTTCCAGATCACTTCGGTCCCTTTGAGTGAGGACTGTGTTTGAGGCACGAATAGATGGTGAACTCCATTTGATCTTGGACGCAAGACCATGCAAAAGAGTGTCAATTTCTTCAACAGTTACGTTGAATTTCTCTCCGTATTGAGGATTCGGCTAATAGAGTTACTGTCAGTGAGACTATATTAGGCTAGGATAATAAAAAATGTGCCGTGGCTTACTGTGGCAGTAAGGATTCTCTCCACACAGTCGCCAAGGTCCAGAGCCAGGCCTGGCTTCTTGTAGATGCTTAGTTCGGCGATCCGAGAAATGCCAAGAATAAGTGCTCGACCGATGATCTTCTCAAGAGAAGCTGCTCGAATGCAGTAAACTCGATCCGTTCTCTTTTCTGGTAGTAGAGTAGACAGTAGAGCGGCGAGATTTGTGTCATACGCATCGATTCGGCCGCGATGTCTGGCAAACCAATCAATTACGGCCGGAGTGTGTTTGTTCCGAGAGAGGCAGAGTCTGTGAGACTCCTCCAACAGATCGCATACAATGGTGAAAGGAAGTGGCATCGCGATAGCCGAATCCAAGTTGCATCACGAATGATTCTCGAAAGCGACGGGTTGGGGGATTGAAAATATCCAAAAATTAGGCAGCTGAGAAGAGAATGTGCCATTTGCGAGTCGTGTATGAAGGTATTAGAGGGTGGTGCAAGGCAACCATGTCAGCCTGAAGTATGAGGGTGCGAGGACGTAAAAATCGATGGATACGAGGTCACGAGAGAATAAATCCAGCCGTCAGACCATGTGCTGTGCCAAAGTCGCGTTGTTTTTGCTATCGCCATACCAGTGATCGATGAACAGTCGAGGAAAAACAAAACCGAGCAAATTGAAACAAGTTTAGAGATCCTAAATCCCAGCCTCCTTTGTGCGCTACTTTGTTCAATTTCTTAGACGGGTTGTCCCCTCTTTAGCATTTGTGGCTATCAATTAGGTTCATCGCGTGTCGGGCTGGGCGCTGCCTGCGCGACAATTGACGGGTGGTCACATGATGGCCTGTGCCTCTTGGAACAAGGAGGGCCCACGTTTCTTCACGAACATTGGAAAGGCTAGTCTTACTTTGTTAGGTCCATGAAAACCACGGGGCTAATCATCTCTTCAAGCCACAAGTTTAGTCACGGATTCATGGCCAACCTACGGTTGTCCTCTGGACATATTTGCAGAGTACAGCATAAGTTCTTCACCAGGAAAACTTGGTTATTGGAAACTCTTGTGGTTGACAGCTATCTGAGAAGTGGAGATTGCTTACCTGTCGCAAAATGCAGTACCTAACGGAAATGCACAGAACACCCAGAGGTTTGGGTATCCAACCATGACATCGTGGTGAGAAAATGCTAGGTATATGTTGAACGAACCGAAATTGGAAAGATCCGCGAGCCCGTTCACAATCAAGTGCTGCAGAGTACCATCGCGTCCGTTACTCCAATTACCTCTCGCATATCTAGCTCAGCGTAACATTTACCGCGTCTAGTTATTAGCGGTGTACTTTATGCATACACTTCCACGATGAACCAAGGTACTTTGTTATCAGGAGCATCGTCGACGCACCCGCTGACATTCTGTGCAGGGAGAGTGAGACGGGCGTGATTCTGGATTCATGTTCCACGTGCACGGGCCCTGCTCATTACGTAGTGAGTCGGGTCCCTAGACAAGAATTTGTTTGCTGAGCTGAGCCGATTTCCCCCGCCTCAATTAAGCCTGCCGGGAAGAGTTAGATCTGCATGGGTTGATCGACCACTCCCGACCAAAGCGACCTCGTTCCTCCAACGAATTGCTTGGTAGGATGCGGGGAGGCTGGCGCCCCCAGAGTTTGGGGCATCGTGATTGGGAGGGCGGAAGCTTGTTTACCTGCAAGGATATGGCTAATCTAATCGTGTCTCTAAAAACTGGGACATGCTCTCCGTTGGTTGTGCTTCGTAATACTCGGTTGCTCACTTCCCCTCATTCTTCCCGAGGCCAAGAGTTGAAAACACGGTTGCAAGAGGCAGAAGCACTTATTCAACGGTTTTTGTTTAGGTTTTTGGAGAAGGTTCAATCCTTTGCTTTTACCCCGAACATCTGCGAAGGACGTGTTGGATGGTGCTGTTCACATTCGAACTGCAATAGAGGACATTTTGGATTGGTACAAGCCAGTGCAGTTCGTGCGGTCAATCGAATCAGCTGCACACAGTTGCCAAATCTCGAGCTTTCTGCAGTCAGTCAACATGAGCGACAACGACATATCTCAAAAGGCTGTTGTCGACCATGTCGACTATGATGGCAATGCCAAAGACGCCAAGATCGCGGCTGGGCAAACGCCACCGTCCCAACCAGGAAAATCAGAGATAGGCCACCCTCTTATAGCGTTTAAACACATGAACGAGAAAAAGGTTTTACGCAAGGTACCAAGACACAACATACGCCGGTAGCGATTGTGACGTGCTAATCGCATTTCTGTAGATGGACATTCGGCTTATTCCCGTACTTGCTCTACTCTACCTACTGTCCTTCCTCGACCGTAAGTCACTACAAATAAACCCAGCCCTTGGTTCCCTCTGAAGCCTGCAGTACTGACAAATCGCAGGTGGTAATATTGGCAACGCAAATATTGAAGGGCTGTCAGACGACTTGGGCTTGACGGGTGACCAGTACAACCTATGCTTGACCGTCTTCTTCTTCACGTATGCCGCTTTTGAGGTTCCAAGCAACCTGCTGCTCAAGAAGCTGCGGCCGAGCCGATGGCTACCCACTATCATGGTCGCATGGGGCACCGTCATGACTCTCATGGGAATAGTGAAGAACTTTCACGGGCTTCTCATTGCCCGCGTGTTCTTAGGCCTGACGGAAGCGGGCCTTTATCCCGGTGTTGCGGTAAGGCGGCCAAACGACCCGAAACTACCGGTCTAGTTCGTTGAATTTCGCTGATCGTTTATAGTACTATCTCACCATGTGGTATTGTCGCGAAGAGATACAGTTTCGTCAGGCACTGTTCTTCTCAGCTGCGTCCATCGCTGGAGCGTTCAGTGGACTACTGGCGTTTGCGATTGCTAAGATGGATGGGATCGGTGGCTTAGAAGGATGGAGGTGGATTTTTATTCTGGAAGGCATCGTCACGGTCTTGGTGGCTGTCGCGGCCTTCTTCCTCCTGTTTGACTTTCCAGAGACAGCCAGTTTCCTCACCGAAGAAGAGCGCGAGTTGTCATCCTGCGCCTCAAGTATCAAGGTCAAGTCACGGTTATGGGGGGCGACGAAGGCCAACATGCCACTGAGGTCCACGTTGGACAGAGCGAGGAGTTTTCCTGGACGTATGTGCGCCAAGCCTTCCTAGACTGGCAAGTTTGGGTTCATTTAATCCTTTATTGGAGCGTAAGTTTAGTCTTTCGAGTCTTGAGCCGAGCTGTCGGGTCCGAGCTGACAATATGACAAACAGATCGTGTGCCCCCTCTACGGAATCAGCCTCTTCTTGCCAACCATCATCAAAGACCTAAACTACAAAGCGAGCGAAGCTCAACTGATGACGGTACCGATCTACATCACTGCCGCCATCTTGGCTATTATCAGCGCATACTTCTCGGACAAACTGAAGAAGCGCAGTCCCTTCATTATCGTGTGCTTGTGCTTCATGATAACGGGGTTTTCAATGTACGGTAACATCCTTGGAGCATGCGGTTGCTTAATATTCTTTCTAACGTGCCATACTCCTAGGTGCATTGCTTCAGCTAAGCCGCGCGTGGTGTACGCCGGCGTCTTCATTGCGGCGTGTGCCATCTACCCAGCGTTCCCCGGCATTATCTCTTGGCTGTCGAACAACCTCTCGGGGTCTTATAAGCGTAGCACTGGCATGGCATTACATATTGGTATCGGGAATCTTGGCGGGGTAGGTGGTTGTCTAACATCAACTTTTGTGAATAAGACATGGATGCTAACGTTCGCGCAGGCCATGGCATCCAACTTTTACCGAAAGGGCGATAAGCCACGGTACTTTCTCGGACACGGCCTGGAGCTCGGCTTCATCTGCCTCGGTCTCATTGCTGCGTGCGTTCTGATCTTGAGTTATCGACACATTAACAATAAGAGAAGACGTGAGATTGCCAGTGGTGAACATGCCTTGCTTGGAGCAAAGGAGTTGTCGGCTCTTGGAGACAAAGCGGTGACGTTCCGATACATGTATTAGATGGCAGCTGGCATATCTGGATAACTTCAGCAGTCTGCAGCGGTTTAATTCTACATTTTACTCATGCTCCACCCTAACCACTTCATCTCATGTCATTCACATATCTCTGTCCTTGCAACCGCATCCATGCCTCGCCCTCCCAGAATTTACAAGCCGAACTATACACTCCACAAATACACGCCAATTAACGCTCTGTGCATTCACATGATAGCAAGAAGGACCCGAAAACTGCAAAGAGCGACCGACGCGAGCACGATAGCCCCACGACATACCCAACAGACCATCGTGATCTTGCGAGGCCGTCTCGTTTGCTGACGGGGACGGAAGTTGCCATTAGCCTAACGGTAGAAATGAAGAGAACTGTCGAATGCTACTGTTGGCGAAGTTGGTGGGTTGGCCTTGGAGAATGGCATGTGATGATGGCTGCGTCAGATGAAGGGCCAGTTTGGTGGGCTCTCTCGTCGCCGGTCTGCATTATGCCATGGCATGACTTGCTTATGTGATGGTGACGAGGAATAGCTATAGTAAAAAGCCACTTAGGGACAGAAGCCCACTCTCTCCTGCTAACAAGTCCCTTATCTTTTACTAACGCAAGTTCTGACTGCCTTGACGTCGTAGCTGGTTGTTGCCATGTCTGTAATCTAGACTGCGCGGCCCACTGCACCCAAGGGAGAAGGACGAAAACCGTTGGAAAGGAGGCATGCAATGAACACGATGTGGTTACGATGCTATTTGGATGGCGAGAAATCTGTCTCGTTTGCTCGATCTGTCACGCGCAGCACTGGATCACACTCCTATCTTAGAGGAAGCGGAGGAGCTGGTATATTTTTGGGCATATCCAACACGTCGTACATCGTACATCGTACATCGCAAACAGGGGTAGTCTAGCTGTCATGACTGTAATCATCTGTAATCGCCCTCGAACACGCCAGATTTGCACTAGGCAGTAGTGGAGGCTTTGATCCAGCACCTGGGGTGAACCGTCCATCCCAGCCCTGCAAGATTGGATGTCGATGATCATCGTGAACCAACATACAGGCCGTGCTTTGAGCTACGCGTTATACGTGCTGTGATGGTTCATTTGTTGGCATCCTCTTGTTACGTTATATCAAGGTAATAGAACTAAATACAGCATATACATCTCTATATTACTCTCAACCGACACAGCCAGTTGGTGAGATGAGGCTTCTATAGTGCATACAAGGCGCCGACAGTGTAGGACAGTTGATTGCAATTAAAACTCAACCCACCATCTTTTGAGTGAAACCTTTTGACGAGTCGCCTTGAATGTCAGCCGCACAAACACCCTCCGCTATCAACACATTTACGAAGCAAAACCGGAGCAAAGCCATCTGCCTGACTTCGCCAGTGAGTCTGCCTGACCCTCTGATGTCAGCCCCGAGTTCATTTTGAGGTTCGCATCGATTGGTCGATTCGCGAATAATTCGTCTCCATTGGATGGGGTGTTTTCTTCCAACCAACCTTCTTGATCAACATGTGAAGGCAGGCAAACTTTAATGCTGGACGCCCGTGGAAGCAAACATCTGGCAAGATCGAGCAAATGAACCAACAGTTGACTCATTGCGACGAGGATCGATTATAAAACACAGACGGCGCTCACTCGCTTGCACGTAATGCCTCTCCCCGCCATTGCAACGCGTGGCACACCATGTCTTCCTCTCCCGCAACTCGCCATGGCATCACCCCCCAGTAGCGAGGCAACACTCGTACTCGTCGTGGCATGCTTCTGCATGGCCTGGATCATCCTCGCCCTTGCCATGCGGGCATTCATCAAGTGTACAACTGAGAGTACCCGCCACGCTAGACGATGTGGTGGCAGGATTCCCACCAGTGAGCACAATACTGAGGCCGACATGAAGGCAGAAGAAGCTGCAGATGGATTGGAAGCTGGCGACGGAGCTGACACGGATACACCGCCACGGAATGAAGAGTGTGAAACCAAAGTGACCAATACAAACTAAACAAAACACTTCGGATCCATTAGGATCCCGAGTACGGTGTTATAGTCGACGCATTGTCGGCATGTCCTCTCTCGCCAAACGCCACTCAATCTCGTGTATGCTAATCAGAGGAAAGATGAAGCTTAGGGCTCGCTCTGGCAATTAACGCGCCATAAATGTAGGATTAGCCCGTGGCATTCAACATGCCAAGTAAGTAGACAATAAAGTATTCGTGTCTTGGTCGAAGCGGACTGAAGGCTACCATGCTCAAGTGGTGCTAATTATAAACCATGCTGGCAGCACGGAATGATTGCACTTTGGCTTAGCGGCTTATATTATCATGCAACCCTTCCATGTCCAGCAGCGAAGCCCAAATACCACAGTTTTCATATCCAAGCAGAATGCTTTGCGGCGGCGACCAGTGCACGAGTTAAGCTATGCATTGATGGGTTAAGCCATTTAATTTAACTGCGTCATGCTGCCTGCCCATTTCAGCTTGCGATTGGTTGGTCCCAAAAGCGGTTGCTGGAAGTCGGAGACAAAATGTTGCTAATGACAATGTTAAGGCTCGTTGATTAGGTCCCTGTAACTGATTCTCGGATTTCTTTCTTCTTCTTTTTTTTCAACTAAAAAAATCAAAAAATCTTTAGTGCGTTGTTTCAATTTGAACTCGTCGATTCGATTACCGTATTCTTATTCTTATGGTGGTATAATACTTGGGCGCCTCTAATGGCACGGCTTTTGCCATGCAAAGGGTACATGGGCCATTTGGCCTCTGAATGCGCCAGCCTTGGGTAGTGTGCTGGCACACAGTCGAGGCAGTGTTCCTACATAGATGGATCAGGCATTAAGCTGTCAGTCAAGTTCTTCCCTGTTCAATTGAACAACAGCAATCCAGCCGATACTTCCGAGGCGGTCTTGGTCAAAGTGATGCAATTTCAAATGCATGTTTATAGCCGCATCTGGTTCAGGGCTCCCACTCCAGAGTCAGTTTATAGGTGCAAGTCTATCCCCCCCGTAAGATAGTTTCATCTCCAGCGACGACGATGAAATGACGAAAGGGAGAACATAGACAAGCGACAACCTCTCAACTTTAAGAGCCATGAGATCATCAACACAAGGCCAGCTGCCTTCCCTTCCCCCATATTTCAGCGTGCGAACAGTGGGCCTGCGTTACTGGAGCTTGCGGCAAAGGGCCACAATTGCGCTCCACTGATTCAGGTACCAAGAATAGCACCCGCCAAAGGGAATGCGAAACTTAGTTACAGGACACTTCATTGCTGGGTTCAGCGTCTTAGTGGGCTGTGGCTTGCCGCTGGCGGGGCCCAAACGGCGAACCCACCGCTGCCCCTGGTTGCCCTGGCCAACAACGACTGCCTGCAGCAACAACATGCAGCAAACTCCAGATGCGCTGAAGCACAGGCGATCTGGCACTAAATTAGAAGCCTCGTCGTGCTGCCATGTTGGATGCTGAGATGCTCCCGTGTTGCTTCGTACGATGAGTGGTCGTGAATAACAACAACAATGGGGCAGACAGTAATAACATGACGTATGCCATTTGCGAGCACTGAACAAGCCCCGTTCCTCTTGTTCGAACACAAACCATCGGCATCGACGGAATAAACAAAGCGTTGGCGCGCATGAACTCAGCCCCATCAAGCCGCCTCTACTGTGAAACATTTAAACTCGGAGCGGTATGTGGGTGAGACAAAAACGCGCTGTTTAAAGTCAAGCAGGGCCCAAGCCGGCCAGCCTATTAATTGATTGGGACTCTGTGCGCGAAACCTCCAACATCAATCAAACATTCGCATCGCGATTGCCCCTCCTACACCGTCGCCCTGCCGAACGCACCAAAACCCTCAGACTGCACGGCTACGCCTCACGCCTCGAAGCCCGCGTGTCGCCCACAGCAGATTGCGATAGCCTCGGGTGTCTCTCCCTCCCCCCTGCGGCAAACACGCGACCAACCACGGCCGATTGCTCCCAATTTTCGCGGTTGACAGAGGCGTTGGGTTAGATCCGTCACCAGCAGCCGTCGCCAGTCACCGTCGCCCCTCCGTGAGCTCGCCTCACCCCTGACTACGAGAGCACCACCCACCGCACCCACCCACATCCCCAATCGAGCCAAGTCATCAACCTGGACGACCACTCAACGCCTCCCCTGCTCGTCATCTTACTGCTCCTCTGTGCTCGCGCTGTTGCTGGTTATAGAGGCCTGCAACGGCGCCATTTGAGGGGAAACCTGCCCCCCCATCGACTGGGAAGCACTCCGGGGACCGACTCCCCGTGCGCTGTACAGGTACCTCATCTCCTGCCCACCACCACTCGCCACTGCTAGGTCGGGTACGGTGCAGCCAAGTACCGGGTACTCCGCTTCTTCATCTCGCCCCCTAAAATTAAAGGTGTTTTCCCTGTCTCCTCTCCACCACCAATAATGAGCAGCGCTGCCACGGTTGCTGCCGTCTGCTCATCTCTTCATCCTTCACTCCCTCATGACCTCTTCCACCAGCCTTCTTCTTCGAATCTGTGCCGCCGACCGTTGTTCCCGCCTCATCCCCAATGAGAATCGCAGCTTGACGCATTCTCGCCACCACAGAGCGCTTTCCGCCCTCAGCCCGACCGCCGATCGTCTGCGGCGCCGCAGAGCAGCCTTACGGGCTCCTTTCACTCCTTTACCAGCACATTCGTTATCAGGAACGCGACCATTTTCAGCGCCGGCCAATCATTCACAGCTACACAGACGTCAGAGAAGCCTAGGTGGCAGTCACTCATTTTCACTGCAGAAACGTCGCGAGAGGCATCTGGATATGGCCTCACAACAAGAGATTCGTCGTCGCTCCTCGACTGTGGACCGTGCCCCAGTAGATTCTGGCACAGTCGCAGCCGCGGCAGCTTCCGCGACCGCATTCGCTACGCCCCCTGACAGCAGACCGTCATCCTCATCGCGAGCTCATCATACCAAGACAATGTCGATACAGAGCATCAATGCCTCGACAAACCGCAATTCAGCCGATTCCATGCCTCCGCCGCCGGCGTCTCAGGATGACGCGCCCGCTTCCAACCGCCCGTCACGATCGACCTCTGTGACATCTCGTCAGGTAAACCGTCTGTCATTGACACTGCCTGTGGCCCTCCCGACAAGCGATCCATCCAGGCCGATACCCCCTTCAGCTGGCCTCTCCTCCGTGCCCGCCACGCCGATTGATAAGGCGGCCATGGTGTCGCCAACCGACCCCAATGACTTCATCATAGCTATCGCTACGCAGGAGAGAAGGGTCCTGGAACTCCGAGAAGAACTCGCCCGAGCAGAGTCGGAGCTCTCCTCCCTCAAGAGACGCTGGACCACCCAAGAGGCCTATCACAAGAGGGCTGCCGGGCAGAACGCCGAGCAGCACCGGCAAGGAATCGCCGGTTCCGATGAAATGTTGGCGGCTCAGCGCAGTGCCGACATTGACCGACGGAAACTCATGCTGCAGACCCCAAAACACCCCGACTCAAAGCCGCCGGAGAGTCATGCGTGGTGGGCACACGCGAACCCTTTCACTTCTATCGCCGACCAAGACGGAGCCGGACTTTTCATTGCATGAGGACCTCAAACAGGAGGATCCCATACTTTCGCCGCTGAGTCGACCCACCCCCCAACCGATCAACCCCAACCTGGCGAAGCGGGCGTCGTGGCAGCCGCGGTCCCACAGTCACTCGAAGAGCTCTGTTGGCGTGCCCCAGATCGTAGAAGACTTCAGATTGGGGCTTCGAGCTTTCGTAGAGGACATTCGCCAAATAACAGTGGGCGACGAGCCAGTCTCGGGCTCTACTCCTCAGCCCAATCCCGGATCGTACGAGGATAACCCTACAAACAAGGAGATGCCGGGCGACATGAGCAAGGCCCGACCCACGCACGCGGCGCGTAGCAGGGTCAGCACCGCATTCGATTTCCCGGGCCAGGCAGCCGCCAGTCCAACACCGACAAGCAGGACCCAGGATCCGTCCGGAAGGGAGAGATCCAAGACCGGAAAGAGTAAGCACTTTTCATGGACCCCGCTAGGATTCGATGCCCTAGACGACAATGACTGGTCCAATTGGGAGTCTCCCATGTCGACCAAGTCGGCTCGCTGGAGCGGGTCTACCATCAACAGTGCCGGGACGGAGGAAATTCAGTCCATCCCAGAAGCGGGGGAGGAGACCAGCACGCCTTCGTACGTATTTACCCCAGATGGGACACAGTCTGGCGTGGAAACAAGGCCCACGAACTAACGAGATAGCTGCAGAAAGTCGAGGCTGATTGACACTGACACGCCGATCCGATCGCCCAAGCTAGAGGAGCTTCTCCCTAACATGGTCAATCGTCTCACACCGAGCAACATCAAGCGAACTGCCAACAATCTCATGGATGAGTGGGAGAAGTCCCTGGTCGCCCCCGGAGAGCGGGATAAGGAAAACCGTGCATAAACGACATGACATGAACATAAACAGCGGACATAGAGCCAGGACCGAGCGAACGGTTTATATAAGGCGCATCTTGAATGTACAAACGACTTCATGTATCTAGACACGATCACGACTCGGGCACAGATTTGTTTCGCACATCATTTGGCATATTATGGATCTCGAGTACATGGGCCTAGTTGTGGACCTGGTTCGGAGGCTTGTACCCGGCGACTCGCTAGAGGATGCTGGCTGATATTTGTGGAATTTGGCTGGCGTTATATAATGATGAATGAATCAAATCACACACAGCGTGTTACATGTAGCGAGTGCGAGATGGTCGAGACAGGAGCGGGTGACTGTGTGATGTCGAGAGACGGATATGTGTCGGTTCGCCAAAGCGGTGCAACGCGCGTTGCCGTAGTTGGTGCCGTAACAGCGGGGTCTATCATACCATTGCTGCCGCATAGATTGCGCAGCAAAGATAGCGGCATGGGCATGAGCAGAGTGATGCACATGTCTGGTGGGCTGTGACGCGCCGTGCCGCGAACGAGTGCGCGGTACCCAGCCAGACTCGGGCACGACTTCTCTCAACAGCGTATAGCGAACAAGCAAGGTCATCTCCGTCCGACTATTGCCCGCGACGTGACTGACGTAGTCCACCTCGGCGACCTGGATAGAGCACTCACTCCCAGCCAGAAGCCGCTGTTGTGACGTGACGGGCTACGCCGGATGCATTATACCGAGGTTGGAAGACGGAGGCGACGGGCTGCGTGCCATGCAGCGAAAAGCCCATTTTCGGTTGATGTGTTCCTCGCACTCGTTTTATATTAATCATCCTGGCCTCGAGACCATCCGGTCCAGGGGCGTCACTTCACCCCATGCAACGGTGAATCGCTGACGCTGGATCTAATCGCCGACTCGCCGTGCCCAGGCGGGAGAGTAACGGGGTGGGTGGGGCCACCCTCGCATTCGCACTCGCACCCATGGACTAGTGGACATTGGGGTGGCAGCACATCACCATGATGCAGCGACGCCGCGGTTCGAGAGCGTACGCGGTCTGGATGGACGAACAGGCGACATGGGCCAAGCGAGACATGAATTTCGCATTGCAGGGGACGCTTGATAAATGCGAGGCTGCTTCCCACGAGGTCGGCCATCTCGCCTGGGGATAAAAACACGGGCTACCCGCCGCTCTGGGCATCACATCACATCACGTACATCTCACCACCAGCTCACTTTCCGACTGCCTCGCACGACAAACAAGCACAGACGTGACGGCATTGCTACACGCTTCGCCTCTGCACCGTCCAGACGAACTAACGAGAGGACGGAAGGCTTGCGCGACGACGCCCGCACCTAGTCCCCACTCTGCCGTTCACCATACAAACCGCGGGTGAAGCAAACATCTCCCCCCAACAGGATATTTTTCGTTGTCTTTTCATCTTCTTCTTTTTTCTTTTTTTTTTTTTTTTCGCTGGGACTCTTGTTTCCTCGCAACATTACCCTTTTCTTCTTCCTCCTTCATCTCTCACATCGGTCTTCACACGGCTCAGCACTCACCATGTCGGGCCGCTACTTCACATCAAAGCTCCCGGCAACGGATCTCTTCCGCAAGTTCGAAAAGATCAACCACAGCCCCGAGGTTTGTCGCCTGCGCCCAAGCTGATCGTTCATCCGCTAACCATCGCAGCACCTCTTCCGCGACGCTGTGAAATTCCACACCCAGGTCGTCGTCTGCGGCGCCACCGTGCAATTCGCCCTCTGCGCATTCCTCCCCCTGAAATGGCTGTGAGAAGTCCAGGTATGGGCGGCGCGTGGAGAGGGTCCGGTGCCAGGTGAGCGCGTGGCCAAGGGCGCTTCCGGCACGACCATCCGCAGTTCTTTCGCCTACCAACAGATGGCGTTCATGGAGTCGTGGTGCTGTGCTTACCAGCGGGTCCCGGTTCATAAAAACCCAAAGCCCATGGGTCTGGAGTGAGCCGTCCGAAAGTGTCGGGGCGTATTCGGTCCCTGACCCTGCGAGGAGCAATGGCGGGGTCTGTCACCTGTGCGGTGACAGTGTTCATCTCCACCGCGCCTCCTCTGGGAGGTCCTGTACAAATGCCCCCTGCCAAGGGTGGTCAAGGGCCTGGGTCTTACGATGACAAGAGCGCAACCGTGCTGCATGAAATAAGACGGTCTACTGTGACGTGAGAAGGATACGGGATGCGGACCATACGCAGACCTGGTGGTGGGCAGAACTTTGTCCTTCAAGGAACGAGGGGGACAAAATCAAATCACGCTGAGTTGCCGCACGGAACGGCACCGACCGCGGGGTACAATGACTGGGAGACATAAAAACTCGGGTGTAGCACAACATTTGAAGCCGCGGAAGGGGCTACAGACTCGTGAGCCGGGCCGGTCGGGGAGGAAGGCACGTGCAAAGACGGACGGAAAGAGACAGAGTGAGTGACAAACACGCCCCGCTCAAACCAGTAAGACGCAATTGTCTGATAGAGTGTGGAAGCGTGACCAGCATGATTGTCTGGGCTTAGCGTGAGCGACGGCGGCAACATGTGATGACGCGAGCGAAGCTGATGGGGAGCGGCAAGAGCGCAGAGAGACAATTAGAAGAGCTGCATGTTGTCTTCTAGATTCGCTTCGGTACTGTTAATTATCAACGGGTATAGGATCAAATCGCTTTCTCCAAAGATATCAGTTAGCATGTTCGTCGAACAGGGCCACATGCTGCAGACACACGGTTTGGCCACCTCGGGTGCCTGCGGCCACCTGACCCCGACGACAGACTGGTGTGCTCAGTCTCGACCCGGACACACAAGGGGAAACGTGCAACTGGCCCGGGAGGGCCGGGTAACCACCATGACAAGGGACCACAATCGTGGTGTTCCCAAGACCCAGTTCAAGCGGTCGAGCCCTGCGTGAGTTTCGTCGGCTCCTCTCATGCGCCACGGAAGAAAACCATAAGCCACACACACGTCTGTCCGTCACACTGGGGTTTGCAAACTTGCCGTGACTGGCCACTCATTACGCGTATGCCACGGAAAAGGACAAGGGCACGACAAACAGCTCCCTGTCGCGCATGGGTAAATGCGGGCGCGTTTGTCTCGGCGACTTCCTCGTCCACAGTGGTGGAGCGCTAGCCTAGCCGTGCGGCCGTGGAACTCTAGAGGGTGTGCGCCTTGGTCGGTGGCCCAGGCAGCCGACGCTCGTAGTGTGCCAGGGTTGGCGAGTGGCGCGCGGGAACGTCTGGACGGTAGGCCTTCAATTGTAGCAACAGCCGCAGTTCTCCTGACGTAGCAGTGCACGGTGTGCCCATTCGAAGGGGTCGTAGTGAGCCGATGGGGTATAACGCGTCTCCATGAATGAGTCGGGCGCGGCGGTGGGTACTCTTTGAAAGTAAATGGTGCCCTTCAGGCGTGCTGAGAACAGGATGGTCTGGTCGATTTGGCAGAATGACTTCATCGCGCGAGTAGAGTAAATCCAAGCCTCTTGCCTTGCCCATCGGGTTCGGGCAAATTAGTAACGGCATCACGACGGGCACCCCCCACGGGGAAACGCGGTAAAGCTCACTCATCAAACGCCCAGTATGATACGGGCGCAAAAGGCGTTTGATGCGGACCGTGTTCTCGCCCGCCGGTAGGGCGGGTAGTAGCCCTTCGCAGGTCATACTGTACTTGAGGCAATTGTCCGGTACTCAAACGCAGGCCCGCGATGATAGCGGGGGTCCGGGAACAGCCTTGACACCCAGGGCCATATAGCTGGATCTGGTCCGTGGTCTCCTTCCACAGAGAAACCCTCACAGAGGCGTAAAACCCATATGGAGAAAAAAAAAAAAAACGGGGGGGAGGGGGGGGGGGGGGGGGGGGGGGGGTGCAAGGGATCTACAGGCAGCTGGTTGAACTTTCGTGCGTCTTCTGATTGGCGGCCAGAGATATCGCCATTGAGGATTGTCGATCTTTGTGACACGGAAAGCCCGTCGTCCTCTCGGCAGCCAGGTAGAACTCGCCGTGGGTGGAGATGTTGTGCGTGCCCTGTTCGGTGGCACCAAAGAGGACTACTTTATGCGCGTCATAGCTGGGCTTTAAGCCGGTCAAGTTGAAGGCAAACACGCTTGCGTCAGAGCCCACTTCAATGTGGCTAGAGACGAGAACGTCATTGTTGGATACGAGATTGATGGTGAAGATGACGGGCGGTTGCCTGTGAGGCAAGGCTGGGCCATGGCTTCCCGTACCATTTTCGAGGCCTCTGCCAGTACCACAAATTCCGCCTGCTTTTCGCTCTCTAGGTAAATGTTGTGGCGAGGCTGGAATTGGATGTTGAGGGCAGGACCATTTCGCAGAGCCGGCGGTTCAACCGTCTCACCTCCGGGCTCAAAGCTGGGATATCTACAGAGGTGTAAATTCTCGGTTCCTAGGTGATGACCTCAGCAGTTTCGGGTACTCACTCGGGTTGATACACCTTGCCACACCATCTCGGCCATTCTGGATGATTGCCGGTGCCTTGCGCAACGGCGGACCTAGAAAGCACAGCGGCGAATAACAAAACAATTGACCACATTGCGCGAGTTATGCCCTTGACGAAAGGGGATGTTGATGCAAAGTGTCGCAAACGCTTCTTTCGTTGGTTCGCGTGGAAGGGTGAGACAGTGTAGGATCAAGACGCACCAACCATCATGCCTGTCCCCTCACTAGAGTCGTCCTTGTCGACGCGTAGAGTACATCGGAATGATAGTCGTACTTTGGGTGCAACGTCACAGCGCACCTGTAAGCCCGATCTTCGTTGATTTTTGCCAGATGTAGACGACGGACTAGACATATTTCAGTGTTTGTCCATGACTCCATGGTGTCTGTCGCTGTGCGTGCTGCTCTGCTCAACTATTCGCTTTGGTAGAACTCGGGTTCTACAACCCTGATCGATTCAAAGCCCACATGTTTCTTCCACTTCCTGGTGATGTGCAAAACTGGTAAAGCCATTGACGACGACGACGTCGAAGGCCAGACAACCCTACGTACAGTGTTCGGCAATAAACAACAGCGCACGTGACGGTGCGTACTCTCGAGCAATGATGCCGCCTACTGCTGTACAGCCTACATTACAGGTAACTAATTATAGCGTTCATATCACTACAACCATCACTAGAGACCCAAAAACTCAAGCAATGGCAAGTGGGCAACTGGTGGGGGGGCATCTTTGGTTTCCCCTTAAATATAACAATTTCCAGTCTAGAGCCAGCAAGATCTCCAATCTGAACATATATTGTGTGATGAAGCGGTATCCTCCACAATCTTAACGCGGTACTCATTGTGCTGTACTCATTGTGCTGGCATTGTGCTTCTCCGCCCCCCAATCGTTGGACACAGAACAACCTCCTTACTCTTCGCTCCTCATACTAAATTGCGTCAACAGAGACCCTCGATTCATGTGTAAAGACTGAAATAAGGACTTAAACAAAAACAAGGGATCGCTATAGAGTCATCATGCGGGCTCATGGAACCGTCGAACACTGTTTCCCTTCACACACTCTCTACCTAGTCATCATCGGAGCTGCTACGTAAAGTTCATCGAACCGCTTGTCAAAAAGCTTGGGCATCCTGGCAAAGCCAGAGAGGGTCTTGTCCCAGTTGAAGGCGTTAATCCAAGACTTGACAAACTGGGTCTGTACATCTCGGTCACCAGGTACTTCTGTGTTGCTCTCAATGCCTTCGCCCGGACGAGCAGGGTCGTACCGTGTGGTCCACTCCTAGTCTGCTTCCACGTTTGGTGCACAGCAACAACCACGGGGTTCTCCGCCTCCCCGGCCACTTTCCGCCGGTTCGCCGTTTCCCAGTCGGCATGGTATCCCAGGTCAGGGTGCAGTTTTCCATGAAGAAGAGCGGTAATTCTGGTCGCAAGGGGCCTGTGCCGACAACGAGAGTCTGATGACGATCTCAATACCTTGATTTGTCCCTTGGACACTGACGTGGGCCGGATGGGTCGAAAGGGTACGGCCCGTCCAGTCGAGATGCATCCCAACTGGTGTCCGTCATCGAGAGGTCGTCACGGGGCTGGGTCTGGGGGGGTCGTGGCGCTTCAAGGTCCTTGAAAGCATCCTCGGACACAACATTGAGGCAAAAGCCCTGCAAAGACCACCGGCATCGGACTCACATCGGCTAGCCAGACACGCCCAGTCGCAACCGACTGTATCTTGGTACAATTTCCCACAGCTTCTTGGGGTGCTTCAGCTGAAGTGAGTGCACTGTGTAGATGTGGGGAGGGGCAGGTTCCCGTTGATCGTCATGGGCTTTGGTCACAGAGAGCTTTCTTGCCTGTCCCGGATGACGAACAGAGTGAGCTCCTTATTTATCAGCCGGCAAGCAGCTCCGCTTCGTCGATTACCATCTTGCACCACGCTGAACGAGAAGGTCCACATTGCCTCGACAGATCCATGGTCCTTCCTTGTCTGGTGCCACGTTTGGCGATCAGAGCTGGTGGCGTTTAACAGCCCGAGTCCCCTGCCGCTTAAGAAGGGATATGCCGACGTTTGTCGGGCTGTGTTGAAACTGAACTTTTAAGGAACCGTGTCTGTGCGTCCCTCCGTAGATCTGGAGTGATTCTGCGGGTGCTAGCTGGCTTTTTGGCCTAAAAATTTGACTTTGCTTCTCTCACTGCACAGTCGAAGAACTCATCCCCAGGTGAGTACTTATCGCGCCCTTGCTATCGCCAACGTGGATTATAGAACTTGGCCCACCTTGATATTGACTGACTGACACATACCAAGCAAAGGAGGGTCCCCAACGGACGAACAGGGCAGGCAAAAGAAACCAGACCCTCTCGACGGAGATGTGGACTTGTGGATGAACCACACATCCAGACTGACGCTTGACGCCAAGCAAAATTGTAACCCAGCGTCGGCCTGGAAGTGAAAGCTGGTACTCGAAAATGAACAGTTGGCAAACGCATCGAACCACGCTTTTGAGAGTGACCCGGCAGAGCCTGTGCAGTCGACGCTTCCCCCACCGGCATTCCCTACGCACACACTGCGCGTGATGACAAAGTAGGCGAGACTCGCCCGGATCGACAATGCTGCAGAGCGAAACCAGCTAATCTTCACCGGTCTGGATTCGGCCAGCCATTTGGCCATCCCCCTTGAAGCCTATGGTACCTCCAGCGAAGACAAGCCTATGTTTCGCGTCCGCGAGTGCGGCGCGCGAACAGTAGTCACAGACAGCGCCACCGGTGAGTTGGCCTGCTCGGGTGCAGAAGAACGACTTGGGCGACGCTGAGCCTCGCCTTCATGATCCCCATGGTCAAAGTCGACGACAATAGCAATGCCCAAGCACGTGGGCCAGACTGGTGAAATCGACTTGGAGGGAAATATAACTAGGAATGTCGTACAGCGCCACGCCGAAGATGCCCACTTGATGGCCGTTGCCGAACTTTGCACCACGCACCGCGTCCATGTGTCATCTGAAGGCTCGATCTTCAACCCGCCGCCGCCCGGACGTATCTGAAGTGGGCTGGGAACCATCCACCGTTGCTCGGGTCTCGTGGCTTCGAATGCATCCGTGCATCCTTGGCGGAGTCGACGGGTGCTGGCGTGAAGAGGAAGTTGTGAATCTGATCGACATGTCGGCACGCGCACGGTGGATTTTGTGAGGCCAAGTCCTCCCGTGACGCCCGAGATCTCCCGCAACAGAGTCACTATGGGCCGTCCGCCTGGCAAGACAACACAGAGACGACTGAGGCAACATTGTTCGGGTGTTGCCTCGCATAGAACCCGCGGCCTCAAGCTGGTAGGCAACCCAGCCGATTATGAGGCCACCTGCGTAGTAGTTCACCTTTCCGGTATCGCTTGTGCCTGATGATATCCCGCAATAGTTGAGAGGCTTCTTCTCAAAGGCTACTGAGAAGCCCTCTAAGCTGGGGTAACTTCATATCAATCTTTCTGAGGTCAAGACTGGTGATGGCCATGTTGAGACCGAAACCAATAAGCTCAAAGGCAATGGGTCCCAGCTCCATGGAGGCGTTGAAGCTGATGTGCAAGATCTTGTTTGAGTACTTCAGGCCAATGTTACTGATGGATAGGGGACCCATCTTCTTCTTGAATGGCGCGGAGCTGCTGTTGCCATCCGACTCGTTCTTATCGCCATCCTTCTTCTCCTCCTCCAGCATGGCAGGGGAAGTGCCGGACTTCTGCTTTGGCGTTTGCTTCTTGAAGTCATAGTCGAGAAGACATGACCTCACGCCTTGCTCG
Organism: Calcarisporium arbuscula; assembly: GCA_009828645.1. Taxonomy (NCBI): domain Eukaryota; kingdom Fungi; phylum Ascomycota; class Sordariomycetes; order Hypocreales; family Calcarisporiaceae; genus Calcarisporium; species Calcarisporium arbuscula. The sequence goes on along the minus strand of WBSA01000029.1, from coordinate 126,078 downwards.
TGTCTTGATTACGATGGCGAAGTGGGGCACCCAGGCTCCAATGACGACGACTTCAATCGCTGGTATCTTTGCTTTTATCGTTGGCAACTAACGGGTGCTCACTGAAAGCTTTGTCTTGATTAAGGTCATCCCTCTCCTTTCGCGTAATACCCGGCGGCTTGCCCTTGTTTTGTTTCGTGTTGTCCTGAACCCACATGAAGTACATCTCGTCAAATGGCTGCGTGATATCTCCGACGAGCGCGATGGGGACCTTGGGAAGACCTGTCATTGCGATTTTCACAAGCCTCTTTGACGGTTCCGCAGCAGGCCAGTTCTCTCCGTGCCACTGAGCAAACGTCAGTGTTATTGGTATCTCGAACGGGTTGACCGTCAAGGTCGCCAAGAACTGGAACGGTGCGCTGCCGCCGGTCTTTGCGGTTTTCCCTTTTTAACCTGGATCTCAATGCCATCCTTTCTCTTGGGATCAAGCTCTGCCTCATACAAGAAATCCGGCACGTCGACCTTATCGCCCCGTAGACCCTCCAGGACCTTGCCTATTGAGGTCTTCGTGCCGGCGTGCAGGGAGGCGTTGAAGTCCCACTTGTGGTCCTTGTAGTCGAACGTGAGCTTTAGCTGGAGATCTGAGACATTGACGACTCCGTCAAACGTGAATGAGCTCCCCACGACATCATCGTTTGTGGCTCCGTCAGGCTTCTTGTACTCATATGTAAGTGCCATCTTCTCAATACTGATAGCCTCGATCAGGGGGATGACGTGGTCGCCCTCGCCTGAAGACTTATCAAAGAAGTCATAGAGCGTCGACAAGTACAGCCCTTTGAGTTCAGCACCCAAAGTCCATTTCTTATCCTCATACTTGATAGATCCAACGAGCACCGCGGTTTCTTGATGCTTGGAGTGCTCAGCTGGTTGTAGCTCGACCATGATGCCAGCCTCGAGTTTCAGCTTGGAGGGTTTCCAACTGTACGAGCCGTCTATACTGATCCATCCGAGATCCAGCTGGGGCACCGGGTACGTAGAGGACGATCCCAGAGCCTTGGACTTGACTGTGCCGCCAATACCGATGCTATTATCGCTCAATACGATATATGCCCTGCTGATCTCTGTAGGGATATTCTTGGGAACATTCTCGATGTCAACGCCTGGTATCATTTTGGGGATGCTGATTGTCTTGGACGGTTGTTTCGTGTTCGGCACTAAATTATTAATCTTCTCATAGCCTGGGGCAAGATCACGTTCAGGCGAATCGTCAAATGCTGATATGCAGCCGCGTGGTCAGATAAGTGCGCATCAAATGAGAGACGACCCTGTGAGGACGACTTACTGTTCCACAGACTGCCCTTGATCGATACCAGCTTTGGTCCTCCTCTTCTCCACGAATAGTTCAGGAGAAATACCACATCCTCCTTTTCTCCAGATTGTCCAAAGGTGGCATTAGCTTCGATGTCAATAGAAAAGCTCTTGAGTTTCGTTGTCTTGCCATCCTCAGAAGTTCCCAGGCTGATCTTGATCTGTCGCAGGGAGAAGTGATCCCCAAACATCTTGCTCTCCTGCTGCGTGATAAGGTCTGTCACCACGCCAAAATCCTGTTGCCCACCGGCGCACTCAGCGAGCCATGCCAGAACATCCCCTAGTGGGCTGTTACCCTTGACCTCCTCATCGAACATGAAGTTGATGTCGTACTGGCCGCCAAAGAAGGTGATACCGGCCGTGATCTTGAGCTCTCTTCCCTTGGGCTTGATGACGCACACAGCCTGGATCAATATCTCGCCTTTGGGTGTGGCAACCTTCTTACCGTTGCGATTGGAGCTCGTTAGAACCTTTCTACAGATGAAGTCGACGCTTTCAAGCGCAAATGAAGGGAGTGCGTCGGCGATATAGCCCTGGAACTTGTCCCTGTCGTCTTTATTGAGGGTGAACTGAAGCCTAATGATGGACTGATCATAGTTGACGGGACTGTACCAGAGGGCATTGTGCTTGTCCTGGGCGTCGCTACGTACAAGCGAGATGTTCCATTTGGAGAGTATAGACGGGAAGGAGGCCTTCACCTCGGCGAAGTCGAAGAGCGACTGGATAGTAGAGGTGCAATCTTCAGATTTGGCGATGTTTAGGCCAAAGTACAAGAGGCTACCGTCCGCCATTAAGCCTGGAGCCGGTATCCTAGCACCCGCATTTGCTCCGACATCGTAGCCAAATGACAGAAGGAGAGCCGACGCTGAAGAGCTGAAAGTCAACTTCCAGGGGACGGTGAGACTGAAGTTGAATGCCACGATATTCCTCCCATTAGGGTCATCAAAGGTAGCGGTAAATGTCCCGTCAGGATCCAGAGACTTGATCCAAGTTGCCAGGAGATCCGACTCGTCGAAGTTGACATCCTGGTTTGGCGAGGTAGGCACTGAGGGAAAGATCAGGACCTGATTCTTGAGAAGCGCCACGAAGTTATCAATGTTGGAGCCCTTCGACAGGATCTTGACGTCATCTTCATTCCCTGGTTTTGCTTGGCTGGAGTAGACTCTGAATTTTCCGTTTGCTGATGGAGCATCGACGGCTGTATCCGCCTCCATCCCAGTTGGATCGCCCTGAGCGACGCTCATGCTTGCGGTGCTTTGGCGAGTTCGATTGATTTTCCCTACGATACTGTGTAGTGATTATCACGGCCTACGCTCAAGGCGCGTAAGCAAAAGAAAATGACAACACTCAGCAAGTAGCCATCTGCCCATCCTCGCACGCTGTTTTGCCTGATGGTCTCTTACACGAGTGAATTCCACTCATGCAATACTCCGAGGATTACAGTTTAACGAGGAATGCCGTGGTCCGAGCTGATCCAGCATCTCTGCCCAATATGATTCAATACATGGTCGGTACTTCTTCATCGGTATCATCTTGCAAATCCATGTAAGAAACCATCGGTCGAGGCATCAACATGCGGGGAAAGCCAGGTGTTGGTACTTACAGCCACACCCCGGGGTGAAAGTTTCTAAAATATGATACAGGATTGGTGATGCAGTTCCCTCAAAATGTGACGAGATCTTGTACGCGACGTTGATTCGTAACCGTCCTGCAGGCTCTGCAGCCACAACACCATAGCTTTTGAGCCATTTCTCTAGATGAGTGATGAAGCAGTTCTGGATGCTGCTGAAAGCATCAGCTGGCCTTAGGTCAGCCATTCTTTCTTATTTCGACGCCATGCGCATGATGGCTTGTCAGACATGGGCTGAACTACTGCATTGCGTCGTGTTCAATAATACGACATGGCTTTGCGCCCGGCGAGCAAGACCCCCGCAAATCAGATTTCAAACTACGTGCGATTTACAAGGAACGCACCGAATACTCTTGGGACGCACAGTCAATGGACTCCTCCTGAGAGGCATTGATGTAGTGTAAAGCCGCAAGTACAGGTCATAAGAGAAAGCACAGATTGGCAGAGGTCATTAGCAGCAGAAGCCACTTTATCAACTGTTGAACTTTGTTCCTGAATTTCATACAACCTCAGTTCATAGAAGGCTACGTTCATATCCAGCTCAAGATCATGGCCAACGACATTGTCCTCGTGCCTTTACAGTTGCAAGCCTTTGTCCTCAACCCTGAAGTCTGCAACACTGGCGAGGTTGACGACAAGGGGGCTCGCATCATTCCCATCACCCAGCCCAACTACACATTTCTCCGTCTGGATAACTTCTTGATTCAGAGCGACGTGCTGAATCACGCCGATCTTCACAATGCCGCCCCAGCGGCGACAAACATGCGCATGACTGATCTGGGGGCACGTCCTGATCCTCTCCCACGGCGAAATCGCTATGGTGCATACCTGCACTGGATTCTGCCCGAGACGTACAGGTCTGGCGTCGCTGCAGCGGATTCAGTCTCCGAGGACCGTCTAGATGAGGAACGCCAGAGACGTGGCCTACCTCCCCGTGACGCAGAGACCCCGGAGGAACAACCTGGTAGCTCGCCCAGCCCAGACGTCAAGAACACAGACACACCTGAGTATTTAAAGCCTCCTACGCGCTGGATCATCATCCGGAGGCTGCATATGGACAGCGTCAATGAGAATCTCCGATCTCACTTCAAGGAATACGACGCATGGGTCCTCGAGAGCGATTTTAGGTGGAATCTGGATGACATCCCAGGCGGCTACGATTTGCAGACGGACGTCTCCCCATTCGTCATTGGCACCAAGGGAGATAGTGTGGACATTCAGCAGCAAGCAGAAGTCTTCATTGGCAGAAAGACGCCTCTGGATAACTATACGCCGGCGGGCGCCGATGATTATGCAGATATCAGTCTCTTGAGGAGCGGGAACCTGTTCTTTGCCGATTTCCAGCTCCACAATTCAAACGTTTTTAGCATTCTTGACAACTTTGAGTACTCTGTCGAGAAGAATGGCAAAGATATCCCCCAGTATCTGGACAATGCCACCGCAGACTACTACCTCGTCGGGTGGCACTCCTCCAATGCCACTGATCCCATGTGGGATGAGAAGGGGAAGCTTAGCCACGAGGAAAAGCTCAAGGGCATCTTCATGGAATTAAAAGACACGGGAATCAGCGAGACCGTGACGTTTCTTGATTCAAAGGATCCAGTCCGCATGTGCCTTCACGGAGCCTTGTACGACGTCAACTGGGACGTGAGCAAGAAGCCTGAATCGCCTGCGGACAAGTTTTCGGCCATTCTCCAAGACAAGGACATGCCAGCCACCGCGGTGGGCACCTCACCCATGGATGCCCTAATCACATATCTGACTGCGAGGAAGGGCCTCGAGAAGGATGTGGATATAGAGAAGCTGGAGGAGGACATCATCGCCATCGACTCACTCCTGCACACGCGGGATGACGGCGTCGAGGGACAGCGCGAGGCCAAAGATATGGTATACAACTGGAACTTTAGTCGCGCGCAAGGGGGTGAGCATTATTTTATAGCCGGCGAGGACACTAGAGGCAAACCCACAGAGCCTGATCCGGATTCAGTGAAGTTGCTGAACGATATGAATCAGTACCAGCAGGTCGTTGATGCATGCAACCGATCAGCAGTCCAGTACCGTTGGGACATGTTCTCCCTGTGGTGGAAGTATGTCACGGACGTGACCAACAAGGGTGACTCGGCTATAAACCGCCGCTACAGGGACCAAACCGAGGACCTGTCCGTTAAACTTGACAAGCTGCAGAAGCATATCAAAGAACTCAACTCATGGATCGAGGATACCAAAAAGAAGCACGACGTCAAGGGTGGTTTGCTCGAGAACCTCAAGAGCAGCACTCTGCCGTTTTACTTCCGCGCTCGCGATCCGACCATGCTCATCGGAGGAATCGAGTCTGGCTGGCCTCTAGAATTCGGCGACAGCACCTCTAGCAGCAACATCATGGTCAGACTTGCGATCCAGTGCGTTTTGAAAAACACTGTCCCTCAAGGCCTGACAAGCCTGATTTCTCTGGTGGCGAGCAAATTTCCCCAGGAGCAGTCGCTGAGGAACATCGACTCCCTGCTATCCGAGTTCTGGACCCTGATGCCCTCAAACACGGGAGACGACGAGAAACCGCCAGAGGGTAAGGCATTCCCGCAGTTCCACGACCGCGTCTCGGCCACGGTGGACAGTAAATTTTGGCGTGATCGCTGGGAGAATCGGCAGCCTTGGTTCCCGCTCTACGCGGAGTGGGAGGTCGAGTACACGCACATCCCCTTTGAGTTCTGGCAGCTGGACGAGGGTAGCAGCCCGACTTTCCCGCACCCAAGAAGGTCCCGCTACGGTGTCCCTCCTCCCAAAGAAGGCACGCCTCTGTGGGACAGGATGCAGACGGGAGATCCGAAAAAGATACTGGACAGGCGCATTCTGTCCGGTCGTGTCCTGATTCTCCCACAGCCGAGCTTCTCCCTTGCCGCCAAGGTCAAGCAGCTCTTCGCCGACACTCCTCCACAGATTCTGCGAGATTATCTCAGCGACGATGACAGGACGTGGCTGCTTCAGAACCTGTCCCGCCTGTCGTTCCTCTCGTGCCCGCTGACTGGGCTTACGGAGGGGCTGTTAACACTGTCTGCAGGCACTCACATCAAGCCGGAGAACAAGTTCATCACGCTTAGCGGCATGGAGAGCACAACAGCAATAGAGGCGGCGACGTACAATGATGCTGGTTTGACTAAAGCCAACATCGAGCTTATTGCCAACAATTCTGGATTTACGCCGTACTCCGCCCAGACCGACTACACCGCTGCGTCGTTCTGCCCGTTCAAGCCTCTCACTCACGGTCAGATCAGGTATGCACATGCTCTCTTTGACTTCCTGCCTCAGAATCCCGCTAACCAATGTTTCCTAGGTTCACAAAGTTCAACATCATTGACAAGTTTGGCCAAGCCCTTGTCGCCATTGACCCAAAACCCCGTAAAGGCCCCCGTGAACATCCTCCTCTCTATCCCGCCATCAGCGACTTCTACGAGCCGCAGGTGGTCAACGTGGGCGGCGAGGACAAGGCCAACACCGTACTGGCCAACGAGGGCAGCAAGTGCGAGTTCATGCAATTGCCGCCGCAGGTGAACCAAAACTCGCGGCTCAACGCGGACTTTGTGGTCCGACAGGTGCCGGATGGTACTCCTCCAGTTGCAGGAACGGCGTCAGGCAAGGCCGGTGAGGGTCGTAATCCGTCGTACTGGCGTCCCGTGAATGAATGGGAAAACCCAATTTGGGGCTGGTTGGTCATCAACTACGCCGATCAAGGTATACAGATATTCCTCGCCGACGGCACGTTCTATCGCGAGGTGCGGATCGGTGGTCGGGATGGAGCGATAGCAGAGCCAAAGTGGCTGCCCTTTTCCCACGATCCAAAACTGCCAGAATCCAGTAACAACGTGCAGTTGGCGAGCTCGTCAAGAAGATGCAGGATGGACCTTACCTCCAGGGTCTCTGGATCATGATTTCGACAGCTATCAGGAACATGCCCCAATCGCCGAGCTCATATTCGCAGTTTCTTGGCTCTATTGTTGGAAAGCCCCTGGCGTTGGTCAACATGGGCCTGTCACTTGAGCTAGATGGCCCAGCCCTTGAGATACAGAGCACCAAGACGAGCGTAAACAGCATGGCGCCTGAGATATATCTCCTCCCCGAAGACGCACCCGAGGGGAAGCATAGCTACGAGCTGCAGATCAAGCTTGGTGACAAGTTCAGGGAGTACGACGGTCTAGTGGGATACTTTGATACACTTGAGAATCCTGGTCAAGGAGACCACGACAAAGAGCTGATCCTTGATCATGTCAATACATACTTTGTCAATGAGAATGATAACGAGGCTAATCATCCACCCGAGGGCATCACCAACCTTCATCCCATCGACACCACCAACTACCCCAAGCTGAAACCCTTCTGGGTTCCTCCGTTCCCAAACAAAGGCGGCAAATACGAAGGACCCTACATTACGCCGCAGCAGTACATGGACAACCGAAACCGCAAGATGAAAGTCTACGGTACCATTCTAGACCCGTTCACACCTATTCATGCCTTCTCATCTTTCCTCCCAGCAAAGTCTCTCCAGTTGCAGCCCTGGACCTGGCAGGACGCCATGCAGAACATCACCGCCTTCTTCCACGCAGGTCCCCTGAGTGTCACCCTCGACGTCGGCAAATACGACGACCAAAACCCCCTAACGACAAAGTCCATGAAGGATGCCCCGCCGCGCAATGTGGCGTTGCCCTCGCTTGGGGCTGGGGACTGGAATTGGCTGCAGCCGTTTGACGAGAATCTCGATCTGCCACTCTTCAACGCATTCGGTATCGAGAAGAAGGGAAACATCCTGTCGCCAGGTTTTGAGAAGGGCCCATATACGGCGCTGGAAGGATTTCTGCAGCTGAGACGCCCAATCATGGTAGAGAAGCCGGAGGATGACACAAAGAAGAAAGAGTCGGTTGGTCCGGGTCCCGTAGTTGTGCAGTGAGAGACTTGCAGATATAAATATTACGCGTTTTATACGATTTACTAAACTTCCACTGGTCCAAGTGAATATATTTCAAGTCTATAATTTTCAAAACAATATGACAGGGATCGAGGAGCCGCCTAGGAAGTCCATCAAGTTATCGAAACCGTACATGTAAACAACAGGGTGGGAAAATACGTGTTATCAAGGTCTTTCTGGAAATTTGATCACTTATTGCTACTCAACCTTTTACAAAACTTACATGCACTGTACCTGCAGGCTCAAGGTTGGAGAGTAGGCGTCTAGAGCACTATCGCGATACGGGAAAGACAGCCCGCCTCTAGTCACTACAAGACCATGGGGTATGTCACGGGCGCTATCACCTGTACCGAAGAGCATTCGCGTAGATGCTTATATATATCATATTGCTACCTATCTTGCGATGCCGTCCCACATGGAATGACCCTTCTCATCTCCAAAAGCTGTGTACGTACTGCGATCTCCCCCAAAGGGTGCTTGTCAGTTCTGTCCACTTACTGGGGGTCTTTGATGTGCTCAAAGACGGTCGCATTCTTCCCCTTGGCCAAGTAGAAGAGATGGTTGAAGCCTCCAGCGGAGACGACGGTGATTTGGCTGCTCTCATCCACCTTCTGTGCGCCCTTGACGACATCGCTGCTACTCCACGACTTGGGCTGGGAGATGTCGGTCTTGATAACCTTGTGCAGCTCGTTATGGCCGTTCACATAGTAGAGATAGGCATGGTTTTTGGCAACAGTGATGGCAAGGGGGGACCTGTCCTTTTGGCGTCTGCTGTGAGTGATTTGGTTGCTGTTTGTGAACGGAGGAATGTTAGCTGGACAGGGACAACTTCTATGGGGATTTAGTGCCAAGAAGGGAGGTTCTACTTACATCCAGAGTCGGGCTCGTAGTCGTAGAGGTTAGAATCATCATCTGCCTGGTAGATGACGCGACGAGTCGGTCCGCCCTCGTCGCCGTAGTACGCAGCTAGGGAAGAGCCTTCGAGGATCTCGGAGTGGCCCTTCCATGACACTGGGTTCTGCTCGCCGAGTTGTTTCTCCTCGATGTGGAGGGCATTACCCTTGCCGCCGCTGTCCATTCGCAGACAAAGTTAGATCTGAATGTCTGGGGCAACAAAGGTCGGGGACAAATCATGAGCCAACTCACGTCAGATAGAAGACCGATGCCGTGCCTTCCCAGCTGGTAGCAGTGATGGTGGTGTTGTCCTTCAGGGTCGAGCTAATAGGCCTGTAGACGGGGGACAGGATAGCAACGTCGTGATTAGGCTCCACAGTGCCAACGACTGCCTTTCTAGCAGTGAAGCCAAATACGAGAGGGAGGCCGTTGAGGTGGGTGCTAGCAATCTGCGAAGGGTTCTCTATCCAACCGGTCTGGTCGGAGGTATCGGACACATATGCATCACTAGCTGGGTCGGCACTGCTACCCTCACTGCGCTGCTGGAGGGCGAGGTTCTGGTTGTTGAGACTGTAGTAGAGGCTGATCTGCTGGCCTGCAGGGGCGGTTGAGTTTTCGATAGAGCTGACGCCGACCATGTTGACGGTTTATTAGAGACGAAAGGGGTAGAATTGTGATATGTGACTTGTGTGTCTGGGTTTGGAAATGGGACTATGTTATGGTCAGGACAAGAAGCCGTGATTGTCGGTTGAGAAGGCTCCCTTGATATACTTTTTGCCCAGAGCTGTAATTGCCACCAAGAGCGATGGGATTCTTCAACGCCTGTGCTCGGTCAGCCTAGAATATTGGCATTGACCAGCCTAGGCGCGAGGCATTGCCGCCTTCGATGTCCATCAGCACGACATCTAGCCGTTGTCACATGTTCCTCTGTTCATCATCGATGGGGGTTGATTTCGTCAGCTTGATGTCTGCACTGCGAATTGCCGTTTTAGGCATGTCAGCGCAGGGCATGGCGAGGCTGCAAGCTGTGGTGTGACAATAGAGTCCAGAATCCAGACGGGATGGAAGTGTGATGGTGTCGTCGCGGGACTTTGGGGTTTTGGAGGGGCGGGCAGCCAATTGCACAGTATCAAAGCACGCGGGGTCACCACAATGCTGTACCAATATACCTTCAGCTGTCGTCACGCCTGGTTGCCACTTGCCAGCTGAAGTGACGACTCTGCAGTAGTTCCACCGCTATGCGCTGCAACCTTCACCACCCATCAAGCCATTCCCTGCGTCTCACCCCCCGGCATCATCGACTATACGACTTCGGCTCGGCAATGATTCTGATTCCCTTATGCGATCCTGTTCGTCGTGTCGTCGTGCCTCTGTCTCTTCAGCCATAAGCCACATATCGCTATAGCCGAGCTGCTGGAGTCAAATTCAGCTTGTGCGTTGCATGTCCGATCAGCCCGAGCGTTTCCTTTAATGGGCGAACCCTGCTATCATGGGTCCGACTATCTGATCCGTACATCATGTCACTTTGTGGAATAGCAACCTCTGTGTACATTGCGAGCTCAGCATCTACATGTCCCAAAAGGGGAGCATCTCTGTGGAGGTGGGCGACGTGGCTGCGGACAGCATAGAGTCTATGGCCGTCGAGAGGGAAATCTTCCAGTCGCTAATGTTTCTGGCAGACGGGCACTAGTTGCTAATCACCTTTACCAGGTGTTTGTGCGTCTCCTGTTGTTAAGGCCCGCCAGATCGTTCCCTCGATCCAAGGAATGCCGTGACAACATCCACAGATCAGCTTCAACCGAGACCACAGTCTACAGACCACAGTCCAGAGTCCCCATCAGAACCACCTTATTGAAGCCATGGGCATCTTCACAGGTGGCAAAAGCCGGGCCATCAACTCGCCCCGACACCTGACACTTCGCCATGCTAGACGCACAGTGTATAAATCGAAGAAAGCAAAGGGCCTCCTGACCTTACTCGGCGAGGACGACGATGGCCCAGATCTTCTCCCTGGAGAAGAGAGGCTCAACTCCTTCTGGGCGCCCAGTCTCGTCGCCGGCCCGCTGTACGAGATCACGGCGGAACAGACGGTCACAGCGCCCACATCAGATGACCCTCTTCTGCTCGTCTCAAAGCAGCCTTTCACGGTAGATGCGCCTCAGTTCTCACTACCAGAGAATTCCGTCTACTCCATTTATCCTCCTTCTGGATATCCTACAGAGAACCGCATGCTTCCACACATTGTGCTCAGTGACCCTCATCTTCCTTGGGAGAGGAATGGGAGCCCAAGTTCCGAGCATACCGCGGACAACAGGAACAGGGTGCCGTGGCTAGTTTTGTTCTCCTTTACACAGGATGAGCTCAAACTAGAGCAGGGCTCCCTCAAGGGTATCGCCGATTTCAAACAGACTGCCACTTTGTCTATTAAGATGACGGTCGGAGAGATGCGCGGTATCACCAACGCCGCGAATCCCATCACCGACGAGGACTTCCCCAAAGTCAATGACAAGGTTGGAGAGTTCATCTTCATGAAACCCGACCTCTTCAAATCTCTCTTCTCCACATTCGACAAGGACAGCAAGAGGGTGGACAAGTCCTCTCCGGACACCCAGCAGTACAAGTATCTCTCTCACGTGCGCAAGATCAACACTACGGGAATGGCCATCGCCGGGGTGGAAGACGTGGGCATCTTCTCTGTCGTCGTCAGCAACAGGGCGGGTTCACTGCACAACAAGGCGCCGGCTACCGTCGCGGTGCATCTGCTCTCCATCGAGGGCGTCGAGAAGATGAAGTTCCCCGGTGCGGAGAAGGACTATGTTAGTCTCTGCTCGCTGCACAGCTGGAACTACACGGTCATGCCTCCCAATATGCTCAACGTCTACGATACGTTTGTAGCACTGGGGGCGTCGCTCAGCGTCCTGCGGCCTCCGCAGCCAGTCATCGACCTCCCTCAAGGGTGGTGGGGACAGAGTGTCGGACCGGTCTCGCAAAGAGACTCGAGGACGGCTATTCCCTGGTCAAGTACCGTCTGCAGACCGGGGAGCCTACAATGGCGTTTTACAGGGGGCCGTTCACTCCGACAGTAGTTCCTCGAAATCCGGCCTTTGATATATGCTCCAACTCTGGTCAAGATTTTCAGATATTGGACCAGGAACTGGGCATCATCGACGTGACGTACTCTTCAGCCTGGAATCTCGGTCGAGTGCTCGCCGCCGGGGACCAAAGTTTCACGGCTGCACTGACAAGATTCAGAGGTGCCATTCATGCGGCAGCCATGAAAAAGTGCAAGCTGACGGCACTCGTGGGATGCTGGCAGAAGAAACTAGCTTCCGGACGAGGGAGGACATCCTTGGTGATCTGAAGGGTATGGCAAAGAGGCTTAACAGCATCCATCAGCCCCATCTCAGGGACGACGAAGGCGAAGATGATGACCCACCGGGGTTCTGAGCCCGGGAGCACTCCACCGCCTGGACCATCGCCAGAGGACAGATGGTTCAGGCCACTGCTCGGGAAAAAGAAATACCCTATGCTGAGCCTTGATCACGATCTCGTCAATGACAATTACCTTGTCTGTGCCATCGCGGCAGCCCTTGAGCTATCCTTGGCCAAGGATAATACGGTATACGACGAGACCAACAGTCCCGTCTCGACAGACTGGATGATCATCCTAGCCTGGGTGATGGACCGCATGTTCCTATCCGGAGTGCCAGCTCACTATCTCATAAGCGATTCTCTTCATCTGACACCGGAGAGCCTGAAGTTCTTCTACATTGATCCAAACTGGATCGACGCCATGATTGACGGCGCTCTCAGCTTGGGTAACGAAAAGGGCACAGACATGGATCGCGCGGCCATCAAGTCTGCCATCAACAGATATGTCGAGTTCTTGCCCCCCAATCAGAAGCACCCGGCCCCAGATCCCAACCTACGGGTTTCTACCTAAGATCAGACATCGTCACCATGTTCCCTGATCTCAAGGTCGAGACGCTGCCTCCGCACGAGGGCGAGCGACCGGAGAAGGCACCGCTTCTCCGCCACGAGATCGTCGCGGACGGCGTCATGATCGGCCTCTTTGACCGCGTCCCCGGTTCAAATGACTTTACGGGTCTGACCTTCACGCAGCCACCCCATCAGCAATGCTTCGCCGCCGGTGACAAGCTGGCTGCTGACCACATCACCATCAACATGCGGAAGCAGTACACTGTCACCAAAGAGGAGCGGAAGCTCGACCACAGCACGCCCAAGAACCGCTTTGGGCCGCCCATTAATCCCATCGAGAAGAAACCCACAGATTCGGACAATTATTTTCTGTGGAACACTACCCCAAAGCCGCCGCCGGTTGCGGGAGGGTCAGGAGAGGAAGATGAAAAAGACGATGAGCCTGTGGTGGAGGACGACTTGCGTATAGTCAGAGTCCCGTACTTTGCACAGCAGCAGCTTGACATATGCCAGGCGAATATGGGTACGTGGACGGACGGCAAGGGGGAACACAAGTTCTTTGACGATGACACGGCCAACTCTGCGCTCTTCGCGATGCAGCTGACGGATCCCATCTACTACCTTGAGATTGACCTTCAAGAAGCCGGCGGCAATGCTCCAGTTGCGGCTCTCGCGAGTCTCCAAAGGGAGGTCCCCATTGCTACTGTTGCAACCACATCTGTTTCCGAAGGTGGCGTGGTTGAACTGCCGCAACTCAAGCTCCGAACACTTCACTCTATGAAGCACTCAGTCGTGCCGAAACTTTTCCCAAGCACAGAGACCGAGGGCGACGATGAACCAGAAGCTGTTCAGTCTTTCTCGAGAACAACCACGACTGAAAGTAGCTTCCAGCCCGCTCCTTTGACACATGTACCGTCTGACGCGCCACACGTTCGTCCCATCCCAATAACAGAAATTGTCCGGCCTGTTGTAAGCCCATCTCGTACAAGGCTGATGGCGCGTCAGTCAGATGGTGATCCCGCCGGCCCGCCAGCATTCAAGTGCCAGGTATACTCGCCCCAGGACAAGGTCGTGGTGCTCGACAAAGACGGCCTGCGGCAAGATCTCGTCTTCTCTGTGCTGGTGGGCAACCAGGAGAGCAACTACATGCTCAAAGAGTTTGACATCGCCGTCCCACTAGGAAGCATAAAATACAAGGGCATGAATATGCTGATGGAGACTTACGATGGCCCGGGTGCAACGATACTGAGCAACCTGCGCTTCAACGTGCTCATGCAGTTCACGACACTGGACCACCCTAACGTTGACTGCCTTATGTTCAGGATTATCCCGCGCAATAGCTCGGGCTACGTCAGCGTCAAGAAGGTATTTGAGATGGGGTTCCTTCTGTCTCTCGCAAAACTCAACAAATATGAACAGGGGGAGAGGGTGGTGACACTGTACACGCGGGAGTACTACAAGGATGTACACGAGAAGGATCCAATACGTCACGACTTTAATCTTGTGCTCCAGAACAACGGTGTGAGCGGGTGAAGGCAGGAAATTCCGCAAGACTGTTACTTAGTTTTTTATAGGAAATTTGACGGTTCGGGGTCAATTAGTCAACGTGTCCATCAAGTAATAGTCGTGACATTGTTAAACAGTGAGATGCACATGATGAATTCAAAAGCCAAAAAGAAATGGCCCACGAGTCAGCCGCTCTCGCTATTTAGATGAAATATCTGCAATCCATTCAAAATTCAACGTAAAGGTAAGAGAATCGAAAGCCAGCATCTAGATGTCTGCAAGCCGCCGGAACCCGCGTCAACCCACGGACGGTTCAGCCAGGCCAAACATTGCAGTCGGCTGAAATCTGCTTTCGTTCGCCTCCGTATGTTCCAGCAGCAAGGAGCAGTTTCCACACGGCGGCGTGAGGTACTTGTGTCTAATTTTATCCTTGACTTTCTTGGTGCTCACCAACTTCGTCTCGTCGTACTTGACGTCGTCCTTTGTGAACTTTGCGCAGTCGTTGTTGATTGCGAATCCCGTCGCCTTCTTCTTGTCGTATACGTTGTCAGACCTATCCAGAGCGTGTAAATATCAAGTCTTTTTACATGAGTAGGGGGGTTCAGCATGGGCGTCCAGACAAACATACAAGAGCATCTGGATAAATGGATATGTCTCGGCGCAGTTGCCAAACTCCGCGTTCCCGATCTTGTAGGTGCCGTAGCCCCAATCGCACAACACCTTCTTCAACTTGTCGGGGTGGTCAGGATCCTGTTCCATCCTCTCCAACTTGCCGTCCACAAGGACGACGATCCTATCCAGCAGCTTATGCCTGGCCTTGCCGAGGTCATCTCCGAATGCCCTCGTCTTCAGCTGCGTGTGGAAGCCGCCGAGTGAGGCGCCGAGCTCGAATGGGATGAGGCCTCCCTTGCCCAGCTCGGCTTCGACCCATGTGCACTGCGTCATGGTAGGCGTGCGCGCAGCGATCCCCGTCGCCGTGGTGGCCTTGGGCGGCGTGTCCGGTCCAAAGTCGGACGGTTTGTAATCCTTCAGCTCGTCTGCCGTCAACGCTTTGAGGTTCTTGGCTTGTAGACAGTTTGTCCAGCGGACGAACAGCGCCGTGAGCGGCAGGAAGAAGTTCAGGTGCGTGGCGTCTTGGGGCGCGGGGCCAAGCTTGGTGAAGAAGAGCGCGAGCAGGTCGATATGTGACCAGAAGGGGTTGAGGCGGTTTAGGTCCGGCTTTTCCGGGAGGAAGGCGGCCGGGTAGCCGTTGAACATCCACGCGGCTTTGTCTTGGTAGACTTTGAGGTCGGACTTATACGCCTGGCCCTCAACTTGGGTTTTGTAGCGATAGATGTGTTGCGATGGGGCCGGGTCAAGGAACTCGGCTCCAGCTTCATACCCGCCAAACTTGTGGCTAAATACGACTCTTCTGTCAGTTGATAAAAGGGAAGTGACTTGTCGTCCCCTGTTGGTCTCTTACCATAATGCCTTGAGCTTGCCCAAGACGGCGGTGAGCTCCGTCTTCTTCTTCTCGTCAATGGGGCCGTCCGTGTCCGGGTTGTAGTTGTCCCTTTTGCCTTGTTTTGTGATATTACTCACAATTCTTTCGAGTTGCTTGACGATCTGGCTCGGGTAAGTCAGCGTTCACTCACGTGTGTGTGTGTGTGTGTATACTCGAGTGCGTTGGAACCGCAGCATGACCAACCTCTTCTGGCTTGACGATCTCATACAGCTTGGTCAACTGGGTGTTTTCCTCGCCAACGTCGCCGCGGCGGATAATCTCCCACTCGGCCATTTCGGTGCCGTCATTTGGCTGGTTCGCCATGGCCCCTGACTGATGGGAAGGGCTGGTAGAGAGGCTGAGGTCCGGTGTCTTCGTCTTCGTCGATGACACAATCATGGAGTCCCCTATCAAAGAGTGGTGGGGATGGCAGGAAAAGACTGTATCTTACTCAGGAATCAGATGCTTCGGCCTTCACAACCAGTACGAAGCTAGGAGCACTTTGTGGTGGCTCATACTTTTGCGGTGTCCGCTCGACAAGGTGGCTGACATTCGAGGTTTGTCGGACACACCAGGAATTCCGACACGATAGGGACGGATGGCGTGGCTTTCTGGCTGCCTCTTGCTCGAAAGCCTCATCAACCGCAGGAAACAGACTCGATGTATCGATTGACGCTGGGTACATGGCTTATACCCAAGTGTCTTGCGGGGACAGTCTCATCCCCGTGCATGTTGGATATCATTGGTAGTCCACTTGCTCCTCAGCTATGCACAGGCTGCGCCCACTTCCAGAATAGGGCTGCATATCACTTGGTGGTACAGCGTCCCGTTTATGCAGACTAAACGACATCCAAAGCTACCCCCTGTCCCTCTTCTTGGCGGCTGGAGAGTGCATGCATGCGCACGGGGGGCTGGCAAGCACACCATCTATCCCCCCGGACAAGCGATTCCGGGCTCTGTCCTGGCAACGACCGAGTCTCACGCGGCGGCTTGGCTTCACCTCTCCCTTTAGGTTTACTCTATCGGATACAGCTAGGTACACGCGCGTACGGCCGATGTAACGATGGCAAATATGATGAAGAGCTTCAGCTAACTACCAAGCGGAGGTGCCCACCGTCCGGAGAGGGCGCAGGGCATTTGCAGACGGCTCTCCGCGTTCCCGTGCACTCCCTGTATCATCCTCAGATAATGCGCTCCGTCTTGAGGCTGCTGTGACCCTTGTCCTCGTCATTTAGCCAGTCAACAATATTGGCCAGGTCATTCATCAGGGTGATCTTGTAGACGGTGCAGTCGAATGGGGGCTGAGAAAGTAGAATGCCTTGGGCGAGCCCCGTCTCGAACATGACCATGGGAGTCACCTGTCCAAGCCTCCATCGCATAGAGCGGCTTTAGGTTAGTTGTGGTCGACACCGGCGCTGTCAAGCAGAATTCTGATCACGCCGTCCTTGCCCCAGCGTTCGTCACCACCGAGCTCGTCGTAATCGCCAGTCCAGCCGTTTGGTGGCTCGACCTTTTCCAGACGGTGCCTCTTGTCAGCATTTCTGGGTCACAAAGTTCGACTGGGCGGATTTCATACACCTCCCGCCACGGCGACAGCCTGCCATCCACCTCATGGACGCCCGGCGTGCTGCTCATTGCTTAGCTGGCAATCTGACAGGTAAACAAACGTGGGGCTTGAATACTCGATTGGAACAATACGGAAGGCGAGTGGTGATGGTTCGAGAACGACGCGCTGTGAATGCAAAGTGGGAAACGGCAACATTGGTGATGACCAGGGAAAGAGTTTGGAGCTATTAATGGAGTTGTTCATACTCGGGTATAACCTCAGCTAATTGTGGGGTGACAAATCTATGATCTTCGATTTCCCCACAAACTAATAACAACCTTGGGAGCAATCCAATGCTATCCTTCTCCTATACACCCCCACCCCCCGTAGCCGATTCAAGCGGAAACTCTTTCCTGAATGCTGAAAAACACGGCGGCACAGATCAAATCATCGGTCGGGGCCGGGCGGCCTGATTGTATTCGGATCGACATCACCTATGGTGTCATTGCTTCTTCCGCCCATTTCACTGCATCACCGTCACATCATCGCGCTGATGAGCGACCACCAGAGGGCTACCGACTGCGTCAACATCGGGGACAAATGATACACCTGCCAAGTGACGAAGAGGCTTGTCTGGGAACAGCTGAAAGGACGTTATTGACGCCGAGCGGGCGCATATACGAATACTCTGCCGGCACTGCAAAGGAGGAGAGCACAACAACGACCAGGCAAATGCCGACATGCAGTAATGAGGGTGACAGTTCATCACAATGCAGGTTGAGCTGTCGCTGCATTCCAACATAGCCCTGAGCTGTGTGACAGGAAGCTGGCCAGTTCAAGTCTGGAAGGGGGCGTCGCTGTAGACCGTCAGGGTTTCTCGGCTCGCATGCACACGCCTCGGCCCCTTTTGCAGACAAAGGTTATCCGCACGTATACTTCCAGCCTCGTACAACTGTTGTAGCATCATGGTATGTGTCGGTTTGTGTGCGCAAGACGGGTTTCCCCGCTGACACCTAACCCTGTTCTGGAAGGGAGACGCGGCCCGAGCCCAGCTGAAGAAGGTGACGGCTATGTGACTGGCCAATTCCTTGACATTAAACGGTTTCCAGCCTACCCGTCGCTAGGGCCTTGGGGTTTCCGCCAGCCACATGGCTGATGGCGAGATGCATGGCGCCTCTTTTGGTCGATGTGCTGGTAGCGCGGGGAACTATTGCAGCAAGTCATCTGCAGGGCTGACTCTCGGTCTGCTGTCGTATCCCGCACGCATAGAGTGATACATGCGGACAGTGATCCAGATGCGTTAAACCGTATCGCGCCGCCGTATCGTTGAATCGAGGCTCCTATACCGTCCATGCTTGCACTAACATGATGCTGTTTCCTCTTCCATTCTGGAGAACAGGTAATGTCACTTGGCCATGTTAATCCACAACACGACCAACGAATTCACAAAAGTGTATGTCAGTCATCCTGAGTTGCCTGGGGTATAGACGCAAATGACGCTGGATGTCCTGGGCGTTCTCCGCTGCCATCCACCAATATGTGCGAATACAGCAAGCGTCGAGCGTATACATATTGCGTTATACACAGCAAAAGCGTAGGCTCTACTGCAACCTGCTTCATCGTTTGTATTAGTAGCTTACATACGCGACTATACAATACTCGAGTTGCTGTATGGCTATCTACTATGAAATAGTACCCCAGTTGCTATATCTTCGTCTCTCGTGCACATCCCGCAAATGTTACACTTCCCAGTCATCTCCGCATTGAAGATGATGGAATTTCGTTCCTCTTTGCTTCACCAGCTAGGGCGGAGACCACAACGTACGAGAAATCTGGCACCCGTAACGCGTATTCCTCCCTCTAATAAGCTGAATGATATGGCTTGGGAACGAGAAATCGCAAAGTTGAAGTACGAGTGCCGAGAATTCGGCTGGGGACTCGGATGTGCCACCATAATTAGAGAACTGTAGTCAGGACAATACCTCGTTTCAAGTACGTAGACATTACCTTACATGTGCCTGCGGATCCTGTAGCAGCTCTTCGTATACAGACCTCAATCCTTCACTGATGAGACAATAGCTAAATCTTGTTTACCAGATGAATGAAATTACCACATTCCATGTTCTTCAATCAATATGCTATAGACTCCGGCTTCCGCCATCCCCATGATGAGGGCACCAACTGTTCAACCTCAAAACTTGAGGCATAAAAACTGTTGCAAAACTGTCTGCTGAAGCCTAGTAAGAGATTCAGGCCTGCACAGCGAATATTATGGCTTATTCGACTTAGCAGATCAATCATCTCTCTTCGCCTGCTTTGTGGGCGATATCATAAGCTTCCGGGATTCAGTCCATGTCCACTCTCTTTGGACTGATAGATTATACCATGAAGGACCAAGGCCCGATCAAACTCCTTGATACGCTCTTCACCCTGCATGATCACCAAGAGAGCCAGCTGTCTTTCGAAGCAGACGAACAATCCAAAGAACCTGATCTTGCCTATGCAACCAAGACAAATTTCCAAGCACGGCGGTGATGAGGATGAGCGTGAAGGGATGAAACTGTCCCCTATCAATAACGACTACCTGCGTTGTCGAGGACAGACGACCTTACCACTCGTCCAGCGATTTCCTCCTGGTCTAAGGAGTAAGCCAGAGGGGTATATCACATGCACAAGCCAAACCACTCAATCAGGCTTAGAGAATTCAGGTACCTTTATTGAACGGCGAAGTGTCACGAACCACAGGGTAAGATCATTTGATGAGAGTAAACCCTAACTACCGTGACCAATGTTATGTTCTGGCACGATTGATCTTATATAACAGCTTGTATCATCATAATAATCACATTTCTAGCAATTATCATGATGGTACCAGCTATTTATTATACAGGATCAACCCAGAGCGTAAGAACCAAAATTGTCGAGAAGACCTACCCTAGAGCAGCGCTCCCCAAACTCTCGAGGCATGCCAATAACTGCGATATTCGCCGCGGCACTCCAGTATACTACCTATCCGTATTGAAGTCTCTTCCTATTATTATATACATGGTAATCTCTAGAGAAGTTAAATGATGGTTTACTATGCTGACACTTTTTCAAGGCTCGAAACATGAGGCTGTATTCTTGGTAGTCACCCAACCCGAAGTTGTGTGCGCAAAGCGCATTAGGCATTGTCGCATCAACCACGAATGAGACGGTGCTTCAAGTACTGGACACTTAAAGTTATGTCTTTTCTATGATGGGTAACGTCACCCACCGCGCCACACTACGCCGTTTACTTTACTTCAGGGTTGAGTTCCAGTATACCTGATGGTGCTGCATCGCCGAGTATCGCCGAGTATCGCCCAGGCTGCGATCGAGCATCCTGCCGTGCAAGAGCACACAGCAAACCCCGTCTCATCCGCTCAGGTTCCCTGTGTTCCTTCAAGCACTCTCGGTACTGATATTAAACTCGTGTTAATCCCACGCCAACCAAGCAAGCGGCTTGGCCTTGTCGTCGATTGGTGCGACCAGGGAACAAAATAAGGCCAGGCTAGCGCGCCTCTAGCCCTGAGCACTAGGCTCCGTAGGTGTTGTCATCATCCCCTGGGACTATGGAATAGCTGGGAATGACTCTGTGGAGATTTTATTTAAATCCATGGTGAAGCGGGCATGGGCTTTCCCGGATGAAGCGCTTGTCACCCATATCCCAAGTTCTACTATTCGGTACGTACCAGGGGTCCAATGCAAGCGGTAAGCGTGCAAGCGGTAAGTGGCAGGCAGCAAAGGAACAAGAGGGCAGGAAAGCAGGCAAGTAGAAGGCAGCAGGCAGCAGGCAAGTAGCAAGCACTTCAAAACGCGATGTGGAATTTCGACATCTCCTTCTCACCACATACAAGCAAACAACCCAAGTTCACACAACCTGCAACAAATGCAGCTAGCGGTTCCCCGAGACCCTGGCATGGAAACCGTAGCTGCGCCTCAGTTAAACACCTACGTGGACCGTGACCCTGGACATCTCTGGACAAACCGAGATAGCGTCCCCGGGGACCTCCAATCTCATCACCATGCGCTCTGGCTTGATCCATATCGCTGCCAGTTACAAGTATAGCCCACACAACACAGACTGTCTCAATACTGGGTATGCCATGGTTTCGGGTACGGAGTACGTTAATAAGTGGCATGTTCGCTTGTTCCACCAAGGGGCCAGTTGCCTCTCCAGATCTTGCTGGTTGGTATTCATTTCCCACCAAACTAACCGCGAAACCACTCTCTGGTCGTATTAGTTCGCATCAAAGCCCCTGATGGGTCCTGATTTAAGCTCTTTAGGCATATGCAACCAGGTGCTATTAATGAGATAGTGGCGGTCGGTGACATCTGGCGGCTGTTTCTCCTTCTCCTCCCGTTCATGGCTCACCATGGCTCACCTCTCTCCACACCCCCCCTTTGAGCTACTTACTGCTCTCCATCATCCAACTTGATTCATTCTTTGCCTCGGGGCCTTACGCTTGACTTGTGAATCTCTCCTTCCACTAGACCGTTGTCCTCAAACTACCGCACATCTTCCAGCAGACCGCACGCGAACCATCATCTCCCCCTCCTCTCGGGCGGCGTTTCTTGCGTTTGTCAATATCATTCGACTCGTTTTGGGGGCCTTCGGCTTCGTTTCTGTTTCTTCTTCAAATTATCAACGCAGAGCCTCTTCCAGTTCTCTAAACCTCAAGGCACGACTGTTGTGTTCTGGACAGCTCTCCATCCAGAACCAGCAGCGCCAACTGAACCTGGACATGCAGGCTGGACCTGTTTGCCGCTCCCCACCCGTTCAGTTATACGGCGCTGGCGTCGCCCTGGATCCCACAATTTGACAATCATTCCTCATCTGAAGTTTTCTTGCCAACCTCGTTGTTGACGTTGACCCTTTTCGGAATCTAGCAGAGGGCTGACTGCAGGTTGAGGATGACGGTAGCTACTCTGAATGATGATGTCTGCTACAGCCTGTCCGCGATACTGAACCACCTTCCTTACAAATCCGATTAAGAAAACAACTGCCACATTGCGGATGGCTTGGTGCAATATTACACAGGCTGGAAACCAGGCGACACGGCCCGGCAATCTTCCCGATCCATATTACTGTCAGTGTACCCAAACTCCACCACACGCAGATACAGAGGGCTAATACCTGGCTTAGGGTGGGAGGCTGGAGCGATGTTCGGCACATTGATCGACTACTGGTTCCTCACGGGAGACAGCCAGTATAACAAAATCATCACGCAGGCAATGGTTCATCAGTCCGGCGACAAAAACGACTTCATGCCCAACAACCAGACGACGACCGAGGGGAACGACGACCAGGGTTTCTGGGCTATGGCGCCATGTCCGCCGCTGAGAACGCGTTTCCCAACCCCCCATCCGACCAGCCTCAGTGGCTTCCGCTCGTGCAGGCTGTCTTCAACGAATACGTGACGCGGTGGGAGACGGCCATCTGCGGAGGCGGCATGCGATGGCAGATCTTCACATTCAACAGCGGTTTCGACTATAAAAACACAATCTCCAACGGATGCTTCTTCAACATTGCTGCCCGCCTCGCACGGTACACCGACAACTCGACGTACGCGGACTGGGCAGACAAGATCTTCGACTGGACCGAGAAAGTGGGCATCATGACGGAGACCTACAAGGTTCTCGATGGAGTCAAGGTCACCAAGGACGACAAGTGCGGTGCCCACGATCTGGTCCAATGGACCTACAATGCCGGCATCTTCCTGCACGGCGCCGCCAACATGTACAACATCACCAAGAAGGACAAGTGGGAAGACTCGAGTGGGACGGCATTTCTGAAGCAGTCAACAACCGACTTCCTCAAGGACGGCATCCCATTCGAGGTGGCTTGCGAGCCTCGTAAAGCCTGCAACTTTGACCAGCAAAACCTTCAAGGGATACTTCGTCCGCTGGCTGTCCTGGCACGGTTGCAGCTCGCGATCGCACACCCACGGACATCATCATGCCCATCCTGAAGAAGACGGCCACAGCAGCCGCTGCATCCTGCAACGGGTCTCCCGCGACGGGATACAACGGCAAGCCTGGTACAGCTTGCGGCTTTCACGTGGTTGAGCAACGGCCGCCTTTGACGGCATCATCGGCGTGGGGGCGAGCAAGATGAGCGCGCTATCCGCCGTCATGTACCCCCTTGCGTCGAGGCTAAACAAGGCTCCCGCGACGGGGAAGAAGGGCGGCCTGTCCAAGGGCGACCCCAAGGCCGGCAACGAGGACTCGAACAAGCTGCCGGAGCCGAGGGCCATGACGGGGGCGGATAGAGCCGGTGCTGGGTTACTGACAATGTTGATGATCATTGGCCTGGTGGGCGGTGTTGCCTTTGTCGTCACATAGCTGGATACATCCTTGGGGGATAAAAACAGTACACGCCCGTTGCGACGTGGCAAGCATTTTAGACGGGCATATCCGCGGAGTTCAATGGCGTTGGTGTCCTTCAATAATACAGCGGTAGTTCAGCTGCATCGCACTAGCATATTTTCTTCATATCTCCATCTTTCGCATTCTAGAGGATCTTGGTTACTGGTGCGTCGAGGTCAATTTCCACATAGCCTCATATACGTCCCATACACTGCTGCATATAAACGCAATGTAAACACAATACTTCATCTAAATCAGCAGCTTCATTACAAATGTTCATTTTCCTGGTCCCTCCGCTTGGCATGTTTGACCCCCACCCGGACCACAACGGTCCTCGCCGGCCGGCTTCATGCGTCACTAACTTGTATCACCAAGCCACACGCAACCCCCGCATACTCAAACTCCTCCCGTCTTCACCTCACTTCAACACTGCCATTCCATCTTCATCCATAAGATTTAAGTCTATCGAGCAGTTCTGAAGATACCAATTCAGATGCTCTGCATTGCCCATCCATAGGACCGTCACATCCAACCCGAATCCAGAACACAATGTCTTCCAAGCACTTCATCAACGACCCCTCACACCTCGTAACCTCCGCCCTCAAGAGCCTAACCCTCACCAACCCAAACGTAGCTCTCGACCAAGACCACAAAATCATCTACCGCCGCCCATCCCATGCTGCCCGACAGGTCTCCATCGTCTCTGGCGGCGGGTCCGGCCATGAGCCCTCCTTCGCCGGCATGGTGGGGCCTGGCTTGTTATCCGCCGCCGTGGCAGGCACCATCTTTGCCAGCCCATCCGCTGAGCAGGTCCGTACGGGCATCATCTCGCGGGTGGACACCTCCAAGGGGGTGCTAGTCGTGGTGATGAACTACACAGGCGACGTGCTTAACTTCGGCATGGCGGTTGAGAAGGGCAAGGCGGCGGGGCTGGACGTGGAGATGGTGGTTGTTGGCGACGACGTCGGCGTCGGGCGGGCAAAGGCTGGCAAGGTTGGACGACGAGGAATCGCGGGTACGGTCCTCGTGCTGAAGATTGCGGGGGCTCTGGCTGCCCTGGGGGCCTCGCTTGCGGATGTGACCAAGGTGGCGAGGCTCGTGTCGAGCAACCTCGTCAGCGTGGGCGCCAGCCTCGAACACGTCCACGTCCCAGGACGAGACGTAAACTCCGGGGATGGGCTCCCCGCCGGAGAGGTCGAGATAGGCATGGGAATCCACAATGAGCCGGGCTCGGGTCGAGACAAGGTGGACCTGCCCCAGCTGGTAGACAAGATGCTCTCGCAGCTCATCGACGCCAGCGACAAAGACCGCGCCTTCGTGAGCATCAACTCCAACGAGGTGGTCCTCCTCATCAACAACCTCGGGGGCGTCAGCGTCCTCGAGCTAGGCGGCATAACCACCGAGGTCGTCGCCCAACTGGACACGAAATACGGGATCCACCCCGTGCGCATCCTAAGCGGCACCTACATGACCAGCCTCAACGGCCTAGGCTTCAGCATCTCGCTCCTCAACGTCGTAAACACCGACGTCGGTGGGCCCAGCATGATCCAGCTTCTTGACGCGGAGAGCGAGGTGACGGTGTGGTCTGCGCCGATCAAGAAGACGACCTGGGAGGCGAAGAATACGGCGACGAGGACGGGCTCGTCGGGTACCAGCCAGGAGGCCAAGCCGAGTGGACTAAAGATGGATGTGGATGTCGAGACGGCTGCCCTGAGAGGCGCGTTGGAGAGGGTCATTGCGGCGGAGCCAGAGGTCACAAAGTACGACACTGTCGTCGGGGACGGGGACTGCGGCATTGGGCTGAAGAGGGGAGCCGAAGGTAATTCTCTCCCTTTCTGTCTTCGTGGTTAAGAAACCGGGGCTTATCGCTAACATGACATCGACAGCCATTCTCAAACATCTCCAGCAGAAGCCCCTGACAGGCGACGTGGTAGTCGACGCCGCCTCCATCGTCCCCATCGTCGAAAACGACATGGACGGCACCTCGGGCGCCCTCTACGCCATATTCCTCAACGCCCTCGTCAACGCCCTCCGCACCCTCTCCCCCGGCACGGCGACGCCACAGATCTGGGCCGCAGCACTCAAGCAGAGCTGCGAAGCGCTGTCGAGGTACACGCCCGCGCAGCCGGGCGACCGAACGCTTGTAGACGCGCTGTACCCCTTCGTCGACGTGCTCGGCAAGACGGGCGACGTGAAGAAGGCGGCGCACGCGGCGAGGAAGGCCGCCGATGAGACCAAGGGCATGCAAGCGAGTCTGGGGCGGACCGTGTACGTCGGCGGGTCGGGGTACGAGGAGGTGCCTGACCCGGGGGCCTGGGGGCTCGCCTGCTTCTTCTTGGGCCTGGGCGGGGTGAAGCCTACGGAGGAAGGGTGGGAGAGTATCTGAGAGGATGGATGGAGAGGTCGGGAGTGGCCTTGCCTGCGAGAAGTTGGCGTGCAGTTGTGGGTTTGACCGCGTCGTAGACGCCTGGTGGGCTTGGCTTTTGCGTTGTTACTCTACATGTAGTTTATGTGTCAACTGAATGCAGTTCTGTGTTGGAAACCAGAAACGGAGACAATCGCTTCAAGGTACTGCGAATATCACCACGACAGGGAGGACATCCAATTCTCTTGGTTTAGCAGCATAGCGAACTGGGCAGTGATGAATTCATCGTCATTCATGTTCGTCCTGACCTGGGATGTGGCGATCAATATCCCCAACGGCAGACGAACAGCGCCCAGCTAGAAATAAGCACATGCAAGCTGCCACCATTTGAAATAGAAATATTATCGGATTAGCAGGAGTAGATGTTGTTTAATTATAGTTGACTAAAGATATTGCACATCCGTCGTCGCCTCACTAAGAGATGTTCATCAGCATGGAGTACAAGCTTCAAGTACCTAGTGGAGTCCCCAGCCCCAGCCAATGCCAGCTGTCCACAGCCCCCCTTATCGTCCTCGGATAACGTCTGCTACCTTCGGGCTATCGGACCAAATTTTGGCTCCAAACGGAGAAGGTCCAGCACATCTTAGCCGTGACGCCGTCAATCACAAAACCACACAGCCTCGGCAATCCCCTTCCCCTCGATGCGCATTTCGATCCAGTGAGGCGCATCGGCAACCTATTTCAAATGTCGTTTAGAGCTCTCGCTGCCCGAGCAGGTTCTGCCGCCAACACCGCACGCGGTTCGACCTTCAGAAGCACATTCAGCATGGCACAACACGCGAAGTCCTTTGGAGCTCGTCAGGTACGCCGCTCACGGGTAGCATAGTAGACCTGTGGAAAACTCGCTTGCTAATCTGTACGTTGCACAGCTCTCGCACGAAGCAACTACGATCAAAGAGCTCCCCGGCGACGAGGCCAATGACGTCGTCTTCGAGAGCAAGTATGGCCTGCGTACCGTCCTGCTCAACCGACCGAAGAAGCTCAACTCCCTCAACGGATCCATGATTCGCAAGATTGTCCCACGCCTGATAGAATGGGAAAAATCAGACATGGCCAATGTCATCGTGATGAAGGGCGCGGGTGAAAAGTCCCTCTGTGCAGGAGGCGACGTTGCCGCACTGGCCAAGTATAACCAGGAGGGCGCGGACGGATGGAAAAAGTCGGCAGAGTACTTTGCGCTGGAATACAAGCTGGATCACTACATTGCCACGTACCAGAAGCCGTACGTCGCGTTCATGGATGGCATCACCATGGGCGGTGGCGTCGGTCTCAGCATTCACGCTCCTTTCCGCATCGCGACCGAGAAGACCGTCTTTGCCATGCCTGAGACGACAATCGGGTTCTTCCCGGATGTGGGAGCATCCTTCTTCCTTCCCCGCATGAACGGAGCGGTCGGAACATACCTTGCCCTGACCAGCGAGCGACTGGCGGGCCCCAACGTCTTCTTCGCTGGCATCGCCACTCACTACCTGCACTCAACAAGCTTGCCAGACCTCGAGGCTCGCCTGGCCGAGTTGAGGTTCCGAGACGACGACCCGCTGCCTAAACGACTGGCACTCATCAACGAGACGCTGGAGGAGTTCTGCACAGGGCTGCCGTACGACCAGCCCATGCAGATTAGCGGACAGGTGCGACAGGCCATTGACCGATGCTTCAACAAGAACAACGTGAACGACATTATCGCGGCTCTTGAGGCAGAAAAGGGAGAAACGAAAGAGTGGGCCCAGAAGCAACTGGACACCCTCCAGAAGAGGTCACCGACGTCAGTGCACGTTACACTCAGGCAGATGCGTGTGGGTGGCAAATGGAACATTGCCGAAACATTTGAAAGGGAACACCAAATCGCGTCCAAGTTCATGCAGCACCCCGACTTTACAGAGGGTGTCACGGCGCTGCTGGTGCGAAAGGAGAAGCCCACGTGGCAGCCTGAGTCTCTCGACGCTATCCCCGCCAGCGATAATGTGGCTAAGCCATTCTTTGACTTTGAGAAGACGTCCAATCTGGAGCTGTTTACCGACCGGACATTTACGGAGTACCCATACGAAGCTCTTGGTATTCCGTCAGAGAAGGAGGTCCAAGCAGTGGTGGCCAGCAACTCGTACACCCCGGATGAGCTTTCCAAGGTTGTCATTGGATCCAGGAGAGGGCGCCAGGGCGTGTCAGAGGTAGTGCGCGAGATTATTAGCCGCAAGACGACCGTAGATGGCGAGGGCAAGGTGCAGTGGCTGGGAGAGGAGTCGGCGACGACGAGCAGGTTGTAGAGGCGTGGTAGGGATTAGAAAATGAGAGTCATTGTAAAATAGAACGGTTGATGCAGCGGATGTAGAGTGCTACGCTGGTCAAATACTGATAATATAACTTGTTTTGTCATGGTTCAATGCGGTATGAATGCATAGACAGAAAGTACCCAGTGTCATCATCAATCAGCGTTGTTGTCATCTTCGTGTTGTTATGATGTGCATGCTTTGGTGTCTCAATTAGGAAGTGCGAGATGCATCCGCCTTGGAGCATGTGGTGGGGTGGCAACTATAGCGCAAGTAGAACATCAAGACACGCGGGTTGGCAGGTGGTGCCTGAAACAGCAAGGCAAAAATAGCCTCAACCAAGGATTACGTGGGCTCAGAATGCGGTGGGGGTGAAAACTCCAGATATAGCTCGGAGATGGATGGAGGGGTGGCGGCCACGACGAGTGGCAGGAGCTAGCAAGAGTGGTGGATGGACTGAGAGGCAAGTCACGGGACGAGGGGGGAATGATGAGGATGATGAGATGAAGATAGGAGGGTGGTTGATGGTAAATGAACCATGGGGCAGTAGGCGATAGAGGGCGGAAGAAGGAAGGAAATGGGTGAGACGGGATGGATGGGATGGCCTCATTTGGCCGAGGAAGGTATAAAAGGGAGAGGCAACCCACTCTCACGAGGGAAATGAGCATCAAAGGTTGCTCTTGCATCATCAGCACCAGCACCGGCACCAGCACCAGCACCAGGAGGCACAAAGTGTGCACGGGCATCATCCCCATCCCCATCACGTTAGAGACACCGCTTGGCTGGCGAGGGAGGCAAACGTGCAAACCAGCAAGAGGCAAAAAGGCGAGGCAGCCTAGACAAAGACCCAATCCGTCAGACGGGCCGGAGTCATCCACGCCGGAGCTGTCTTCTTAAGCCCGGGAGACGAGCAAAGCCAAAGAGCGAATACCACTCGTTGATAAGTGCAAAGGCAACACTGCGAGTCTGGCCACCCACCCACACCCGGAGCCGTTTGGCCGTCGACGGAGGAGACCCGCTCTGCCTCACACGCTCTTGCCCAAAGCCAAAGACACCGGGCGGCTTTCCTGGTGGACGCCTCGCGCACTACAACGCTCCAGTTCTAGGCATCCACCCGCCCCAGCGCCTTGCAGGAGCGGCACACAATCAGGCAGGTGGGACCACCGAGCTTGTCCTGAGGTGCCGACTGGCTGCACGAGACACTCTCAGCTCTGTTCCTACAGGAAGTCTCGACGCTCCAGCGCGAGCCAGCCCGCTGCACACACCAAAGGGAGGCGATCCGCCAATCACGGCCACGAACGCCCATTCATTACCGCTAGATCAAGGGAACCTCGACTTTTCGAGTGCCTATCGGAGTCACCCTCGGCAGTGATCACGTCACTCCCTGCACAAGCACCCATTCCCAGCGCACCTCTACCAGCTTACAGAGGCGGCTCGCCATTTTAGCGCCCTGTAACAATCTGGGAGGTCTTATCCCCCCCTCCACACGCGCCTCTACTGCTACGTAGTAGAGGGAAGGCGACACCACGCCACCGTCACCACGACCTGCAGCAAACAACACCTGCTGCCAAAACATCGACAACACCAAATAGTGCCCGTCTTCAATAACACTGGCTACAAGAATTCGCTGGAAGAAAGAGACATATTCATCTTGCCTCTATCTTGTTACTTTTTTCTTTTTTCCCTTGCCCTTTCAATTGCACTTTTTTCCTCCCTGATCATCGCGCGCGGCTCGTGCCCGTGTCTAAGTGGTCGTAGCTCCACCCACCGGACGCGACTTCAAAGGGTGGGTTTTGGCGGCGCGTCACGACCATGAAACCCGCCTCCCCATTTTGATACCTACAACTGACTAGACAACCAACACCAATCTAACCTCAGACCTTCAACAACCCTTCTACAACTTCTCATTCAGCTCCTCTACCTCCTTTTCCCCTACTCAACTCCTCCATCCGCTCTTGGGATTTTCCTCCATCGACGCCGTTTTGAACACAATCCACGCCAGCTCTCCAGTTGGAGGAGCTACTGCCTTTCTCTCACAATGGCATCGCCAGCGCCTTCAGGACCGGCAGCCTCACAAGGCGTCAAGATTCAACCAGCGCCTACCAATTCCACGCCCGAATCAGATGGGCCCGCTGCTCAATTCAGACCCATGGGCTGTAAGACTTCCCGCATCTTGCCCTCCGATTTAAACAATCCTTGCAGAGACTGACGAGAAGAAACCCACAGTAAAAGTTCACTACACCTTCGACGTAGAGGCAAAGGTGAAGTGCCTGGCTCGATGTCCCTACACGATAAACGTACAGACCATAAAAATCGACGAGACAACCTCGATAGGCATTGTCGACCTTCGTGCATGCATTCAAGCCATCACCGAGTGCAGCCCAGAATTGGCGACTCAGGACTGTGACTACACCGTCTATGCCCTCGACTACACCGAACCAGATACGCCACTGGTCGGCCAGGGTATGCTGTCGTGGGTTCTGGAATCAATGCGAGGCGACGTAAGTCTGCATCAGCCCAAGCTGGTCACCGGGCGTGTTACCAAGAACGTACTCGGTGTGTTTGCTGGAGGAAACAAGGAGACACTTGAGACTAGGATCAAGCTCTCGTCTGCCACCAAGGTTCAGCGAGGCGGTATCCAAGGCAGTGTGACGGAGTCCCAGCAGCAGCAGCACCGACCAACACCACAACAGCGGCAACAATCACAAGGTCAGCCTGCACCCCATCAGCAGCCTCCGCCCCCTCAACAGCACTCGCAGAAGCAACACCTGCAGCAGGAACCGCAACCACAGCCACATCATCTACAAATACACCCTCAAGAACTTCAACAGTCTCAACAGCAGCGGAGCGGATCAGCAGACACGGTCATGACACCAACGGGCACGGCCGAATGGAATTCGTTTCTTCAGTCAAACCCCCAGGTCGGCCAACCCAATCTCATCTCACGCGTTGCCTCTCCGGCTTTTCCCCAGGATCCTTCCCTGAGCCAAGGGCAAGATTCACTCGGCTCCACCTCCGAACAACATCTGTCAGCTCGGGATATTTCAAAAG
This sequence comes from Calcarisporium arbuscula, assembly GCA_009828645.1. Taxonomy (NCBI): domain Eukaryota; kingdom Fungi; phylum Ascomycota; class Sordariomycetes; order Hypocreales; family Calcarisporiaceae; genus Calcarisporium; species Calcarisporium arbuscula. Next base: position 94,649 of record WBSA01000029.1, on the reverse strand, counting down.
TAGCCCCGACGCTTGTAGACTCGACTGAGATCCCCGCAGCATCATCTCGACCGTCCAGCAGAGCGTCAAACAGGCCGAGAAAAAAGAGGCCCCCTACAGGTCGACCGCGAGGTCGGCCACGGAAGAAGCCAGCCGAGGGCAACACCTCTGGCTATGAAGACGGAACGGAAGGCGAAGATGGGCCAGCAAAGAAGAGAGTCAAGACAACAATGGTCGAAGACAAGTCTGCCTCAAATCCTTTCGCCACCGATCCAGAGTCTCTCAGAGTGGCTGCTAGTACCGCAGGCTCCCTGCGAAACTTCCGACCTGTTGGGACCCACGAGTCCGTGGCAGGCGACCATGTTCAGGAAATTCCGCGAGCTCCTACGCCCGTTCCCAACAACCCGCTCGGAGGCTTCCTCACGCGCGGATCTCAGAATCCCAAGATGCGTAGAGAATCAACACTAAGTCGCCAACCAATGTCCAACTATCAACCTAATTACGCTGAGTCGCGACCGGCTCTGTCACCGAGCCAAGATGGCCGTTCCCCCGAATCTCAGGGAGCGCCTACTCCAAGCTACTCACATGACAGTCCAGTAGATATCGGTTCTTCGCCGCCGGTTCAACTAAACACCCCCTTTATTCGATCGAGCCCGCCTCCATCAAGCCCCGTCTTGCCGCCAATGCCTCCGAATCAACTGCCAGATGAGCGCAGCTTTGAGGCTGAAGGTATGGACGACCTTTTTGGTAACGGCTTCTTTGAGCCTATCCCAGACACGATTACTGCACCAAGACCGACTCGTCCCACCAATGTGCGCAATCGCAAACCGAGCGGGTCAATAGATTCCATGCGTGTTCCGGAGCAAGTCTTTCGATTAATGAATGGTCCCTCCGGCCAAGATATGGTACATATCGCTAGCTACAATACGCCCCACCCAAACTACAACACTCCTCTCCCAAGCTCCGCTGCACACTTACCTACGGATCCCCCTTCATTGCCTATTCTCAAAAACGATAATGCTCAGGTCCCGTCGATCGACCAACCTGATCAGAAGCAGTCTCGACCTCCAACTCTCGCACTAACGCCCCCATCTACAACGGATGCTGCAGAAAAGGCTATTAGTTCATCAGGTGTTGCTGAAGCCATGGAAATTTCAGGGACACCGGGGGCTCTAGATTCTCTCAAAGTCCCTAATGATATTGAGATCCCAGACGCTCCCCAGGTTTCAGACGCCCCTGAGCTTCCAGATGCTCGTGAGCTTTCAAATAGTCCCGCCGTCAGTCCTGTTGTTCGAGTGAGCCCCGAGGCCCCTGAACGGAATCCCGAGTCTCCTGTCGCCCCCCCAAGTTGAGGTGGACTCCTCGACGGAATCTGCTCAACACTTGGACATTCACCTATTATCGACATTTACTCCAGTCAACGAGGCTCCTCCGCAGGAGATGCCAGAGCCACAGTTACCTCCGCCACAACCCTTCATGTCGAAACCGCCACATCCCCGAAAGTTTGGTCGATCTCAGTCTGCCGGGCCTCTTGCCCTCCCTACCGTCCCCGCGAGCGAACCTGTTGGTCCCTCTTCTCTGTCTCAATCCATGTCAATCCAGCCAGAGCATGCGGGCATATCTGCCCCATCTAAGCTCAAAAGATCCGCTTCCATTGGGCCTCTTTGCCAGTCCGTGCCGGCCAGTGATCCAATCCAACCCACTAACCCATCTAACACATCCGGTTTCGCCCTTCCTCAATCTATCTGCCCCCCAAGCGACCTGATTACTACGCCATCCTCGCCGGTCGAGAGCAAGGCAAACAAGAATTTCGTCAAGAAACACGCCATCAAGCAACGACTTGAGGCAGCCATCCTAAATGGCGAGATGCCCCCTTTCTGCAGTAACTGCGGTGCAATCGAGACACCCACATGGCGCAAAATCTGGGTTCAGGATCATGAAGGAGTCCCCAACTATTGCGAGTACTCGGAAAAACCCGGCAGGGTGACGACTATCGAGATCCTAACGAGGGACGAAGAAGAGAAGCCGCTGTCTTACCGCTTCATCAAAAAGGGACTCGGCCCCAAGGACGACAAGGATGAGTGGCAGGAGCTGCTTCACTGCAATCCTTGCGGCATATGGCTCTCCAAGTGCAAGTCTCAGCGTCCACCAGATCGATGGGAAAAGGACGCCTCACGTCTTGGCCAGGAAAGACGGAGGCGAGGCACCGGTCGCAGCGCTTCACGTCCCAAGAAAGGTTTTACAATTGACGGCGCCCAATTCAATCCTACCTCCGAGGCATACCTGCCCACAGACGCACTTGGCTCAGTTGAGCCATCTTCGCCAAAACCGACCGGAACAGTTCCACCACTGCACACAACAGCAGAGAGCCAACAGGGCCAAGAGTTTTGTGCCGAATCATTTGCACTGGCTTTGGACAACGGCGACCCACCAAACCCCGCTTCACCTCGCCTGCGTGAAGATGGCACGGCCAAGAGCCCAATCGACGTAGAGTTTGATCAGCAAGTGGGCACAACAAAACGGTTATTGTTTCCCTCTCCAAGAAAGGACGGCTCTCCAAAGGTTCTATGCGAGCTGGATGTGAATATTGTGCAAACCCCGGATGACTGTCGTCAACCGAAGGAGGCAACTTCGGAGAAGGAGAACGTAGCCGACGTGCGACAGCACGAGGCAACGGCTGCTCATGATGACCTCGAAGATCTCTTTGGGAGCCCAATAATCGGTCGTCCATCCACGCCTCCGCCAAATACCAAAGCGTCCGCTTTATCGGGCCCGTTCAAGACGCCGACTCGGCCCACACCAAGCCACCGACCGGTCACTAGAAGCGTATCACGGTCACTGCGATCTATCAGAGGCATGACGTCTCCGGCGCAGCTGGCACTTCTCCAGAGGACCCCGAGCAAAACTCCCACTGGGGGCTCGGGTCGCAAACGCAGTCCCCGTAACAACCAAGTGACATTTGACGTGTTTGACACGCCAATCAGTCGGACCATCCACCAGTTACTATCTGAGCCCAACGGGTTCGCTCTTGGCGATCATGACTTGGATCTCGGTAGCCTTCCCACTCTTGAAGGGCACCACAGCGAGTTCATTGACTTTGGCAATCTGCTTAGCACAGACGGGGTCATGCCTAGCTCGCCGCCGAGAAATTCGTCTTTGGGTTTTGACTATGGTGGCTCAGCTAATGTTTGGGCCCAATGGCACATGAGCATGGATAGCGAACTTAACCTGGATAGCGAGGTGAATAATGGAGACGACACCAATATGAGTATCGATGAGTGAGGTGGGTGGACATTAGGCAATTGCAGGAGCTGAAACGAGTCATGATGAATTTTATAGCATATCTGAGCATTGATTGCTTGCTACGGCGTTTTGGAACATAGCGAGACAACCACAGTGGTAAATTACAGTATTAGTTGCGTTAGGAGATAGATATATATTGCTTAGTGTGAGCTTCAACATTTGAAAGGGCTATTTTGAGTTGGCTGAATGAAGAGCAGTTACATAACAATTTTGACCTGATCTTGTGACGAATCGTATCGAGCGAGATATGCCAGACTAGTCAATCACGCATCCAAATGATGGTATACGAGCGTTTCGTACTGAACTAACATTGGTTATGATGCTTCATAGTGGAGATAGTAGTGCTAATAATGTATGTAAATGCTATGAATACACCGATTTGCGAGGACCAGCTTAACTGCCCTCAGCAGACTCCGTAAAGCATTGAGGTTTAATTAGTTGACTGGTTTAGCTATGTGTAGCCACTTTACGCGCACTACGAAATCCCTGTCCTTCGACGCGTCCCACCGCGTCAAACCAACTTTGAACCCCCACTATCCATCTACAGGGCAGCAAGCCATTCCCTTGACAGAACGAGAAGCGCAAGCCACCTCTCTCTTTCAACTTGGATTTTTTTTTCCATTTGTCCGACTCAAACGTCTGCAGCTTTGATATTGACTCCTACGCTTTTCGGCTGCCAAATCTCCATCATGGACGGAGAGCTACAGTCGCGCTTCGCGCCGAACAAGCCCCTCGAGCCGGACGTCCTCTCCGAACTCGAGTCCACCCTCCGGCTGCACGACATCTCGGCCGAAGACCTCTTCTTCAAGTGGGAGTCGTACTGCATTAAGCTCGATGCGGACGCGCAGGACGTGACGCTTGCGGCGGTGCGGAATCTCAAGCAGAGTATACAGGATGACCTGGAGAAGAGCCACAGACAGGTGCAGCTGAAGAGCGAGACGAAGAAAGTTGCTGCTACGCCGCGGGCGGGGGCCAAGGTTGGCGGCGACGTGTACGGCATGTTGGATGGGCTGATGCCTAGTACGCCTGCTACGGGGGGGAAGCTCGGGAGGGGGCCGGGCAGTGGGAGCGTGTCGTTGAGGAGGAAGGATGGGACGCCGAGGGGAGTAATGAGCTCGCCTGCTGGGGTGGGGGAGCAGCTCAAGGCCATGAATGGGATACCGTGAGTCTGTTCACTTGCGTTGGTGCGTCACGCGCAAGCTAACCGTTTGAAGGCCGTCGTCGTTTGGCGACCGACAGAACCCAGGGGATGTAATCGAGATCCTCAACGACAGACTCCCGCCCGCTGACGCGCCCATCGCGCCCTACCCCGAACCGAGAGTCAAGCTCACCGCCGCGTCCGACCAGAAGAAGATGGCGTATCGGCCGCTGGCCATGAAGCTCTCTGAGGGAAGCGAGATTCTAGACGACAGGATCGATGACTTCATGGCACTTGTGCAGGAGGCGCATGGCCTTGAGGATACGGCGTTTGGCAGTGCTGCTAGTCAGGGCACCAACGAGGTTGTGGCGATTGGGCGAATTGCTTCGGATTCGCTGGAGGGGAAGCTCAACGCTGCGTCGCTGGTGCTGGAGGCGTCGCGGAGGGTGGGCATGGGTCTACGCGTGCCGCTTAAATTAGACAACATCAAGAGCTGGAGTTTCTTCCCGGGACAGATCGTCGCACTACGGGGCAGCAACGCGACAGGCAACGAGTTTGTGGTTCACGAGATTCTGGATATCCCGCTGCTGCCCAGCGCGGCATCTACACAGGCGTCACTGGAGGCGCATCGTGAGAAGCTGAGGGGGGGGCCGGACGCCATGGATTCCGATTCTGACCCCGCGCCGCTGAACGTCTTGTTCGCGGCGGGGCCGTACACCGCGGACGATAATCTAGATTTCGAGCCGCTACATGCTCTTTGCAGCCAGGCGGCTGATACATACGCTGATGTGCTCGTTCTTACGGGCCCGTTTCTTGACATTGACCACCCGCTTATTGCGACGGGGGATTTTGACCTGCCTGAGGAAGCTACCTTTGATCCCGACACCGCCACCATGAGCACTGTGTTCAAGTACCTCGTCTCACCGGCGTTCAACCGTCTTGTCGCCTCAAATCCTCACATCACCGTTGTTCTTGTGCCCTCCGTCCGCGACGTGCTCGATAAGCACGTTTCATGGCCGCAGGATACCATTCCACGCAAGGAGCTCGGCCTTCCTAAATCGGTGCGCATAGTCTCCAACCCCATGACGCTTTCTATCAACGAGGTCGTGCTGGGGTTGTCGAGCCAGGACATATTGTTCGAGTTGCGCAGCGAGGAGGTCGCCAAGGGAGCGCCGGGCGATCTGATGAGCAGGCTGTGCCGCTACCTGGTGGAGCAGCGACACTACTTCCCGCTTTTCCCGTCGACGGATCGGAAGAGGCTGCCCAAGACGGGGACGGAAGAGGGCGTGGCCACGGGTGCGGTGCTGGATGTCAGTTACTTGAAGCTGGGAGAGATGGTGAATGTGCGACCGGATATAATGTTGACTCCTAGCTCACTGCCGCCATTTGCAAAGGTAGGTGACGGCTCTCGCACGACGCGTATGCGGTAGATTACTGACTCGTGTTTCATAGGTCGTGGAGAGTGTCCTGGCCATTAACCCGGGGTTCCTCTCAAAACGTCGTGGCGCAGGCACATATGCTCGGATGGCGCTCTACCCGCCTTCCACGGAGACGGACGCGACGAGCGGGATGGCAAGCCACAAGATATTCGACAGGGCGAGGGTAGAGATAGTAAGGATATAGATGTGAGATGTGTCTCCGTAAAGAAACGAGTATATGAACGAACAAGGCTGCGTGAGTTGTGGCTTGTATTTGAAGTATAAATGTAGTGTGACGGTGAAAATGGTCATATGCAGTGCCTCCAATGTTGGATAAGACACGGCCGGATTAGATTTGATCACCTGCTGGAGTCTACCTTGCGTCTTTTATCGCTGTCGTAGCGGTCCCCATCTCGAGATGTGCTCCTCTTCCGCCGGCCACCGTGGTCGTCGCGGTCCCGTCTCGGTGATCGGGATCTTGACCTCCTTCGCCGAGGGGACTCGTCTCGTCGAGAACGACCACCATCATCATACCTAGGTCGATAATCATCTCCATCGCGTCTGTCATCCCGTGAGCGTCGATTCTCCTCCCTGTCAGCTGCCTTGCCTTCTCGACGAGAACCCAGAGGCACTGTATTCGCGCCCTTGGCGCCCCTTTCGTCCGGCCGAAACCTGTCTTCATCTGGCTGGAACCGATCGTCTGCTCCTTCAAATCTCACATCTTTCCTACCCCTATGATCTGCAAACGCGCCCCAGCTGCCAGTGTCCTCAGTCCTCATGTCCTTGTACTTTGACGCGCCCTTGCGTCCCAGCTTGGTCATGTCTCGCCTCTGTAGGTACTCTGGAAGGGCTTCACGGTTGCGCACATCGTCAGCAATGCGACTACCCATGAGGTCGCGCTGCAAAAGCCCCGCCGCCTCGTTTTCCTCTTGGAAAAAAGCGCCTTTGTGGAAGTACTTTTGCATGTATCCCATCTTGCCCTTACTATCCTTGTCCTCTTTCTGCTTGGCGAGGTGTTCCTCGTCTTCGGCGGCGCGCTCTTCTTCGGTGAGGTTACGCCGGCGCTCAACCTCGGCAAGCTCAGCCTCGCGCTCTTCAATGGCGGTACGCGCACGCTTGAGGCGCTTCAGTTCGCGGACGCGCCATGCTGCCTCCTCGGCCTCGGGGTCTAGCCCATCCGTAGTGTCGACATCGGAGCCCTCGCCATCTTCGTCGTCCCAGTGCTTCTTGGTGGTTGAGCGTTCAGCTAGGTCCTTCTTTATTTGTTCTTCGACAAGCTCGTCAGCAGCCTTTTTGCGGGCTTCTTCTTCGGCTTGTCGAGCCTCCTCTTCTTCCTCTTCTGGGTTTTTTGCGTTCGCTCGTTGGTTCTTGGGAATGAATTTCGGTCGTATCATCAATCTCCTTGGTGCCTCCTCTTCGCTGCTGCTCTCTTCTTCCGAACTGCTTTCATCATCGTCATCGCCTTCTTCCTCGTCTTCTTCACCCTCTTCCTCAGTGACAAATCCTTCCTCGGCAGCTAACCTCTCTGCTCTCTGGGCTGCGACGCGTCTCTCTTCAGCAGCATCTGCCTCCTTTCGCCGCGCGTTCAAGTCTACTTTGCCGAGATTGCTTGCGATCTTGCCAGCGCTGGCGGCTTTGGGAGGCGGGGGAAGGGCTGGCTGCGAAGATTCCTCCTCGGCGTCACTGCCGTCGGATTCGGATGAGGAGTCAGGACCAGTCGCTTTGCCAGGGTGGTAGCGGGCTGGTCTTATTGGGTTCGCGGTCATGCGCTTTGGAGGCATTTTTTACGTGTGGTTGTTGAGAGACTTTGCTGGTGATGGGAGTAACGTTGAAGACTGAAAATAATGATGGATTGACCTTATCTTATCGCTAGTGGATTCGAGCTACCCTATACTACATACAATGTAGCTTTCTCCAGGATATTTTGTAATTCTTTGTAGCTAGAGACTTTTACGCGTCTTTTCAATAATATTGTAGAACTTTTGAGCTGGCAGATTGATTCGCCCATAGTCCTCAGGTTCGCCACAGTCGTCCAAGGCGCGAAAGGAAGCTTGGTCAAGAAATATTAACCAGCGTACTCGGAATAACGAGTTAAACGGGAAATAAATGTTGATTTGATTAATACAATTAGGTTTTATTTGACCATGGTTGTTTATTTATTAACCATAAACATAATGTAATGCTACTGATACTTTGAGGCGCTTGTACTGTAGATTGTTGATTAGGCGCAATTGATTGGAAACACGACCTGTGAGAATGCCCCTCATTCTTAGGATGCGGGAGTATTGGATACGATCAGCGACGTCACATCTACATCACACAACAACCACACAACTCTGGAAAGAAAGAACAGCTGCTATTTTCGACGGCCGCACCGATTCGTACTCCAAGAAGAAGCGTCTTCATTGCTGATTCAATATAATTGAGAGGATTTACAATGGCTCAGCAAACGGTACTAGTCACTGGCTCGACAGGACTACTGGGTAGGCAAGTGGTTCGTAACTTTCGAATGCGAGGATGGAATGTCAAGGGCACAGGCTACTCTCGCGCTGATGGCGTCGATGTTCTCAAGGTTGACCTTGGGAATACCGAGGAGATAGCCCAGTCTTTAGACAAGGTCAAGTCAGTCAAGACCCAAGGCGTGCCTCAAACGTATTGCCACCACTAACCGTCTAACAGGCCCAACGTTGTTGTCCATTGTATGTGATGTGCTGCAATCAAATAGCTGCTTCTCCCGCCAGTTGCACCTGCCGAATAGACTGCTCAACAACTTACAATGTTTAGGTGCGGCGCAGCGCTTCCCGGACAAGGTGGATAAGGACCCCGAAGGAGCGAAAGCCCTCAACGTCGCCGCCAGTAGGTCTCTTGCGAAACTGGCTGCATCCCGAGACATATTTCTCATCTACATTTCGACCGACTATGTCTTTCCCGGAACGCCTGGGCACGCTCCGTATGAGACTGACGCTACGCCAAAGCCGCCCAACATGTATGGTCAGACCAAGCTGGATGGTGAGCTCACTGTCTTGGACGAATACAACAAGGCGGAGAAGGCGGGTTTAGCTGTCATCCTTCGCGTACCGGTTTTGTATGGCAACGCGGAGACACCGGCAGAAAGTGCTGTGAATGTGCTCATGGACTCGGTCTGGAAAGCTCAGACCGAAGGAGCCAAAATTAAGATGGACCACTGGTCTATCCGTTATCCGACAAACACTGAAGATGTTGGAAGAGTCTGCCTGGGTATGTGTCTCATCTTGGACCTCTATCATTCCACAGTGTCTCGTCAGCACCCACCAGCCTGAGAGACCGGTGACTATCTGTCTACCTCTGCTCTCCGAGCCATTGCTAAACTGACGCGTGTATAAGATGTGACATCCAAATATCTCGAGACCAGCGACCGCACGTCTCTACCCCGTATTCTACAGTTTTCTAGCGAAGACAAGATGACTAAATATGAGATCTGCCAACGGTTTGGAGAGATCATGGGTCTATCGATAGACGGAATCGAGGCCAACCGTGAGGGCAACGATCCTAGTGCTTCGGTCCAGCGCCCATTTGACTGCCATTTGAGCACGAAAGCCCTGAAGGACCTAGGGATCGATGTGTCCACCAATGATTTCACCGGCTGGTGGCGGCGTGAGGTTGGTGCCTTTCGGAAATAAGCAAAGTGCACGGAGTAATTAGAGCACATATGCACAGGAGATGGATGGGCCATCTGGGGGGAAATGGAGAAGCCGTTGCGTTCCAGCATGCCACAACGCGATCGCGTTTTGTCAAATGCTCGTAATTGTTTTAATTCTCACAATCATAAGAAGCGGCCTAGAAAGGCGAGGAGAGGCAAAAGAAATGGGCGGGAAAACGGCAATTGGGCATGCTATTTCGTCATCGGACAGGTGGCAGGCGACGACTGGAATGCAGGCTTACCCATTTAGATAGGCTGGCAGGACAGCTGCCTGTAGACCACGACCCAAGTAGGACCATATGATTTGATCGACGAATACAGAAAGAGATGACAGGCGGGATGAGAGTGATGAACAGGCCTCGCTTCTAAAAATACAGCATTGACCGCGTATTTCCGCTGCGAGGTTCCAGACCGTGATATTGTGGCATATTGTGATCGAGGACTTTGTGGAGGCGAAACTACCCTGCCCAGGTCAAAGAAGAAAAAAACATGCCAATTGAGCTGCCTCTACAATGTCCAATTGTCTCCTCCTAATCTTGTTGCTCAACAGAGTCTAAGCATTTCTCTAATGCTTTGAATCTCTTTGACATTTTTTTTTTAAGTATCTACTTCCCCCATGAATTCTTGTACTAATGAATGACCTTTGTTTGTTACGCTTACGTAGGTTGATTCTCTCCGCCACCTTTTATTTACCTCCCTTGCTTGACTGCTACCCTGTGGAGAAGCCCCCATTGTGATTATGATTTCAATCTCACATGTAATTAATATATGCAAGTGGTTTCTTTTTGCCGCCTGAAAAAGCACTTCGTTAACCCAGTCTCCCGGCCACCCGCCTGACCTGCAGGTCCTACCATCCCGGACTATTCAAAAAGGAAAAAAGAAGACAAACCGTCTGCCTGAGCTGCGCCGTGCCTGAGAGACATGTGTACCTTGCAACTCCCATCACAGCGAATGAATGAGCCGGACTAGCCCGTGTTATCAACACTAGGAATGACCACGTATTGGGCTGTGGGGATGGTGAGACCTCGACGCGATCGTGAAAAGCAGCTGGCGGCATGCCTCTCAACGCGAGGGGACCATGTCTTGGACAGCTACATGCCTCTCTGGGCCCTCACGGGGACCCAAGCTCATGAGTGAGGCAAGACAGACAGACGGGAAGGAAAAGCAATTGATGAGCGCGTGCGCGCCCATCATCTCTGGCCCTTCTCCTTTTCCATTTTCTTCTTATTTACAGTACGGTAGCTTGCTTGGCCGCTTCATCACACCGGCTTCGCATCTTCACTCTGATATCGTCCTGTCATACTCGTCTGACTAGGCCACCGGAGTGAAGGGCAATTGAGCGCCTTGCCTACCTGGACAGTTTCTGCCTCGTCCTTGTCGCCATTTCTCGTCTTCTCGGTGACGGAAATGACACGTCGTTGACCTTGTAGTCGTGAGGTCGCCCGTTCAGTTCCGACCAATACAAGTTCGCCTTGGTAAAAAGGCAATCGCGAAGTGCAGGACATCCACGGCAAGACCTCCCGTGCTTTGGAAACGCAGCAGCACAGACGCCATGGCCACTGTGGGAACCGCGCCTTCAGCACACCCCGCCGCCTGGGCTGAAAGTAGTCCTTCTACCGCCACCACTACCACGCATGACGACACTGTCCCCCGCGTCTCACGAATTCAAAAACTTCGAGGCAAAAGCATTTCATCGCGACCCTTTGACATCTTCCGCGAGCTCGGCAATGGGAACCAGCACCACTACCAGCTTGAATCCTCCCCCCCGCTGAGAGGCAAATCTAGGAGTCTCGCATCTTTAAGTCATGGACCGCCGCCTTCATCCAATCTCCCACCCCTCCCCACATCGGTCTTGAGCCCCAAGCCTATCAATATCCCAGTTCCGCCCAACTTGGAAGCCTTGGAGACGTTCAAGCCAGTCAATCATTCGGACGATTCAAAGAGACTGTTGACGGAAGAGAGACCTCGATCAACCAGCCATCTCAATCGCATCGTCGCACAGAGGCCTGCAAGCTCCCACATCGTGTCTCCCACCTCCAAGCTCGCCACTTGTGATACGTGTGATACTCCAGCAGCGCAGTCGCAGACACAGCCACCGCAGCAGCAGCAGGTGGAGGAGGAGCATCAACAGCGCGAACACAAGGTTCAGAAGGAGGCAGAAGACGCCGCTCGAATCAAGCAGGAAGTCGCTCGTCTGGAAGCCGAAACTGATCGCATTTTGGCCGAGCAAAAACAGCTCGATCTCGTGAGGCTTCAGGCCCAACTTGCTACGCCCCCACCGAAGTCCAAGAGACCTATTCTAGACAGGCTGTCGCTTTTTGCGAGGGGCAGGAAGTCGAACGGTCAGAGCCAGCCTGGAACACCAAGCACCATTGCAACAACAATATTTTCTGTCGATTTCAGCAGGTCAAGCAGCTTGGAAGATCCGCTTTCACCCGACATCATGGCCATGATCGGCCAAGGTGGGAAGGGCATCATTCCCCAGATAGACGCCCCAGTATCTGCCATAAATGGAGGCGAACGAGTAAGTGTCCAATTCTCATATGCAGCATGAGTTGCTCAGGAGTCAGCGATCCAGACTTTTTTTTTTCAGTAAGATATTTGGCTAACGTTATTGTACCAAAGCGTGTGACTATCAGGTGCTTGTCGTCGACAATCAATCTGCCTGTGACTTCCGATACGTCGGCGGTTGATATATTGCAGGGCACTGCCGACATGACTCGGCATCACATTAGTACCGCTACCAGTGTCGTTGTAGAGTGCTATACCCAGCTGGGACTGGAGCGGCGCCTTCGGCGATACGAGCGCATCCGTGACGTTATCAACTCGTGGGATCGTGACGAGCAAAACTCCTTGTTGATATTGTCATGCGATGCATCACAGAGCGATGGAGACCTTGATATGGGGAGCGTGCCTCGCTCTGAGGACCCACCCGTAGGTTTCACAGTGCAGATTCATCACTCTTCCCGCCCGGGAAAGTGGAACAAGCGCTACGTGACTCTCTTGGACAATGGTCAAATGATTGCTTCCAAGCGACCCAACTATTCGGAAAAGGACAGCACTGCTCTATGCCATCTGTCAGACTTTGATATTTATACCCCGAAGGAGAGCGAGATGCGGCGTCACCTGAAGCCGCCCAAGAAATTCTGCTATGCCATTAAGAGCCAGCAGAAGACTGTCGTCTTTCCCGATGGCGAAAACTTTGTTCACTTCTTCTCTACCGAGAATGAGAAGCTGGCCGAACGCTTCTTTGAGCTGGTTCATGGCTGGCGAAGCTGGTATCTCGTAAATAAGCAGGTCGATCTGCGAAAGAAGGACAAGGCACCGCGCATATCCTATGCCCCCCTTGACGGAGTCGGGTTATCAGGGAATAGCGGCAACAACGCTGATCGCGGACAACCAAAACCACTTATGGATGTCGCCGGGTTTGAAATGCCTCCAGATGACCCAAAGAGCAGCCCCCAAGCTCCGCGGACATCGCAAAAGGAACCCGGCAGCGAGCGCGAGTTCTCGCCTGGCGGCCTCCTTGGCGATGTGTACGATAAGCTGAGGCTTGCCGAGTCTGCCAAAACTACAGCTGTAGTGACAGCGGTCGACGGCCCATTTACGGATGGCCCAAATCTCTTGAACGGAGGGGGCAAATCCTCGCCTCTGGCAGAAACCAACCCCGAGAAGGCTGACGGTGGCTCCTGGTTCCCGTCAGCTTCAGAGCATTCAGCTCGTGTACGTAGCCAAACGATGCAGTCGATGAGACGGCCGAAGACGGCCGAACCCGTTACGGCTCGGAGGGACAAGTCTGGTGCGGCTTTGAACAACTTCCCAGACCCCCCTCCTAGAAGGCGTGACGGCCAGGGCCCAAGTGGTGGCGGCCACGGCGTTAGACCTCGTACTGGCGGGCCACTCATCAACTTTGCCACCGGCGGCCATCAACAAAACCCAATGCTTGACGGTTCTCCACGGCCCATGCAACGCAGGGGTGCGCCACCGCTGCCGCCGCCGCCATCTGGTTCTCTTCCGCCAGGCCCGCACGTCAGCCGCACTCGGAGCCGCTCTACCGCAGGGCCTCACACCGGCGGCTCGCGGCGCTTCCCAGCAAAGGACTGCCCTGCGGTTCCTCCCATGCCTTCCGGCTCTACAAAGCGTGACGGGCCTTCAGACGAGCCCTTGGTGAATCGGGCGCGATAGACGCCACTACTTTACATGTAATTTCTTTTGTATCACGATTCCAGGGCGATGTGTACGCTACTGGAAAGCTATTTATATTCGTTTTCAGTGGATGGGCGTATTTGGCTGGTATTTGTCTTTTAAGACGTTCCCTGCTGTTGGTGTGGTTACCTCGGTAGCCTCCAGGGCCACAATCTAATATTGGGTAGTCCGGACTACATCTTGTAAAGGAATTTTTTTTGGAACACCTGGCGATTGAATGTGGAAGGACATGGAAATTGCGAATTGGAAACCTAGTGTGGTTTATTTAGTTTGACTTTTACACCAATTTTTAGCATTGCTCCCTGTGTCAATGACTGATATGTTCTCCGTGGAGTAGTAGCGTCGTTCCCAGCTAAGACTGAATCGACATGGTGGTCGCCTGTTCTCGTCGTGCTGTCTACATGGGGATTCTACTCTCGCACCCGTCCATCGCCTTGCTCATGAGGATTCAAGGACGCTCAAATTCAAGGCTGAACGTTGACTGTTTAAAAATGCCACATTAACTCGTGGATACGATCAGCTTGATCACCAGGAGCTGACGCTGTATAAATCGAACATTGATCAATTCTGTCATCAAGTGCCTATCTATGTTTATTTTCCTTGATGGGTCCAACAGCCCGGTTGGATGCATCTCATTACGACCCGGGTTTGCCAAGAAATGCGAAAGGCAAACAGGCCAGAGTTTGTTCCTTGCTTACCGGGCCCTTGGTCATTGTATCTTCGGGTTCTCGTCATATCGTCCGTATCTTGAGCCGCCATTTTCTTTTATAAAACTGCCAAAGCCATACAGTAGTAATAATTTAACTTGCTGCGCTTGTAGATCTTGGCCAAGAACACCTCAAAGATGCCCTTCTTGAGGCCCTCGCTCTCATCAATCTGGTCAATCTTGGCGCGGATCTCGTTGGCGCGCTTCTCCTCAAAGGCCTCGTAGCGCTCCTTGAGCTTGAGGTCGTCATACAGCTTCTTGATGACCTGCTCCTTGCCGTCGTCCTTTTGTCCGTAGTTCTCCTCGAGGATCTTTCGCTGCTCGGGGGTGACAAGCTCGAGGGCTTGGTTGACGAGCCACGAGCATTTGTTGTCCTTGATGTCGGTGCCAATCTTGCCAATGTGCTCGGGGAGGCCAAAGTTGTCGAGGAAGTCGTCCTGGATTTGGAAGTACTCGCCCAAGGGGATAAGGATGTCCTTGGCCTGCTTGAGGTTCTTGGGGGGTAGCGAGGTTGAGCTGGTGGAGGGCCAGAGCGACGGGGAGGTAGAAGGAGTAGTACGCAGTCTTGTGGATGACAATGAACTGGTACTTGGTCATGGAGAAGTTGTCCAGGTTGACCTTGTCCTCAGGGGCGGTGAGAAGGTCGCAAAGCTGGCCGATCTCGGTCTGGAATGTAGTTTCGTGGAAGATCTCCACGAGGTCGATGTAGGATGGATGGGATCGGAAGTACTTCTTGAGGAGGATGTAGATGCCAGCCTCGAGCATGAAGGCGTCGTTGATGGCAATGGTGCCAACACCCTCCTGGCGATACCAGCACGGCTGGCCACGACGGGTGATGCTGCTGTCCATCATGTCATCGGAGACGAGGAAGAAGGCCTGGAGGAGCTCTGTCATCCAGCCAAGAGTGGCGGCATGGAAGTATTGGTCTTCGGTGAGAGGCGCACCGAGAAGCAGGGAGACGGAGTCGGGGACGGACATGCCTCTATTGCATTTGCCGCCTACGGGGTTGGCTTCGAGGTTCTATTTGGCAGAAAGGTAAGCATGGTGAGCGTATGAGCATACAGGAAATTGCACATCGCATGCAATGGAATATAGCGCTCAAAGTCGATGAGTACTTACCTTCTTGAACCAGGCCGCCTCGGTCTCGGGCAGCTTGTAGGAGGCCGCATGTTCGAGAAGAGCCGCCTGCAGCTTGGGCCAGACGGACTCGAATTCCTTAAGGGTAGTTTTCTGCGCCATGATGGAGTTTGTCGCTTGGAGATTAGACGAAGTTTAGATGTGGAGGGGAGATGGAGGGGAAGAAGGAGAGTGGAAATAGGCGGGTTTTGGGCAATTGATGGGGAAGATACTTGTATCACGTTGCACAAAATGCAATATTGGGGTATATGATTACCGGTCTAGCTACTAAAAGAACTGCCGCCAACTAGGTGGTGAAATTACACCCATATCGAAGCTCAGTGCCTGGTTGAACGAGAGATAATAGCCCACCATGATTTTCCCACCTGTCTGCGGTGAGGGGCAATGGCGGTGGGACAGGGCAGGCAGGAACCGTAGGAGTTCCTTTCGGTGGGCTGCATCCAGCAGGTCCGACCGAAGACGCCCCTGCAACTGCCAGCTGCCTCCGAGCAGCAGCGTGCCTTGCCG
Source organism: Calcarisporium arbuscula (assembly GCA_009828645.1). Taxonomy (NCBI): domain Eukaryota; kingdom Fungi; phylum Ascomycota; class Sordariomycetes; order Hypocreales; family Calcarisporiaceae; genus Calcarisporium; species Calcarisporium arbuscula. The sequence continues at coordinate 78,576 of WBSA01000029.1, read as the reverse complement.
CGAATGTTGACTGCGTGCCTCAATATTGTGGTACATGAAGGTGGCTGCTTATTATGCTTTATGCTAGTATATGGCCGATTTGTTTGAGCTGGTTCTACTTAATTCTGGCAGCAGTACGTACCATGCATTGGAGAGGGGGATGTTTTCGGAGTTGTGATAACATCGTGCGTGGTCGGTCAAGCTAGGTACCAACTCCGGAGCATATACAGCCAATCTCACCGTCGACGATACCTCACTCAACCGGTGTTACCCCCACCAGTTGCTGCTTGGCTGCCTACCTAAGCATTACAAGAAACTCCACAGCGATGAGCCTTTCAAACTGTCTGGCACTAGCATCTGGTCATCTCATAGATGCAAGCCATTCACCTGTTCCAGCTAGATGCATTGCCCAGGATATGTTGCTCGTAAGAAGAGTGGAATAATTCCATGTCCGGATTTCGCATCTGTCGAGCATGAGTTGCAGGATAGTGGGTCGCAGTGACAGTACGCTGAACTCACGAGAGTACAGTGTAAAATTACAGTGCAAATGATTTCTAAACAGTACACTTTACTGTCCCTCGCGACAACGCGCCGTGATGTTATCTAATCACGGAACAAGCAGACCATTCTGCCAGCTCGAATTCCCATTTCCGCTATTCTCTGTGAACTGGAGCCGGAAACTTCAATAGGCTGACTGCGCAGGCTGGAACACCTCGGATCCCCCCCCTCCATGGTCTATACGAGCTGAAGTTCTCCAGTCGTTGCTTCTCGTTGCCGTCTGCCAGTCTGACTAGCCCCGCGGTCCGTCAAGGACCATAGTCAACATGGCCCTCGGCCCCGAAGAAGTGGCTCAGCTTCGGAACGCTCTGCAAGACGCCGTTGTAAGATGTTCAGAGAGGTGCCTTTATCAGTCTTCAAAATGGTGTGTCAGGTCTTCCTTGCTCTGTCCCTCGTCATCCCAAAACGCGACAGCTTGCTGATCTGCCTCTTTTGTCAGGGCTGCCGAACTACTCAACGCGCTACCCGAACCAGAGGAGCCGGACCCAGATATTAGCAGTGTGGAAGACAAACACGAACCGCCCATGTTTGCTCCAAATAAAGACCCCGAAGAGGCAGCTTTGGAAGCAAAAGAGGTCAGCAAATACCTCCTCGCAAAGTCCTTATTCGACTGTCGAGAGTTCGACCGCTGTGCCGCCGTCTTCCTCCCCGATTCGCTGCTCTCTACCGTCCTCGCCGCCCGAACGGACGCTGCTGGAGCGGCATATAAGGGAAAGGGGAAAGCCAAAGTTGAGGAACAGTCACGGTCGTCCGGCATCGCGCCACTGCCAAAAATTAGCCAAAAGAGCTTATTCCTCGCCTTGTACGCAAAGTTCATGTCCGGCGAGAAGCGCAAAGACGAGGACTCTGAGATGGTCATGGGTCCGCAAGATTTGGGAACCGTCGCGAATAAGCAATTGCTCGTGGTGGGACGATACTTGTCTGCCTGGTTCGAGGAGCGCACAACAGAGGATGACGAGGTTGTAGGCAGCCAGGGTTGGCTTGAGTACTTGTTTGTGCCACCCTTGTTCTCAACATGCGGAAGTGAAAAGGACGAACTAACTGGACGAATAGATATGGTATGGTCCTTGCCAAGGAAAAGAACGACACACAGGCAATGGGATACTTTGTTCGGAGCGTACACAAGTACCCTATGAATTGGGGCTGCTGGCTGGAGATGACATCCCTGATATCGAGAGTAGAAGAGGTACTGAAACCAAGTCGACCTAACGTGTTCAGGAGGAAGCTAATGCTTTGCAGTTGAATCGAATCGCACGCCACTGCCCCCAGAATATTGTATCCTTCATGTTCCATCTACACACCTCACTCGAGTTATATCAGCAATCCCCCAGTCTCGCCAACTCTCTCGACCAGCTCCTCTCCATCTTTCCGACGTCCTCGTTCCTCCTAACATGCAACGCCCTCCTATCCTACCATGCCAAAGACCTGATGACTGCGGAACAGCACTTCAGTCGACTATTGTCGCTCCATCCACATCGGCTCGACTCTCTGGATCACTACTCCAACATCCTCTACGTGTTGAACCTACGTCCCAAGCTTGCCTTTGTAGCGCATCTGTGCTCCAGTGTGGACAAATTCCGGCCAGAGTCCTGCGTAGTAATTGGCAACTACTATTCACTCCTCTCAATGCACGAAAAGGCCGTCCAATATTTTAGACGGGCGCTGACCCTCGACAGATCGTGCCTGTCAGCTTGGACGCTCATGGGACACGAGTATGTAGAATTGAAGAACACACATGCCGCCATTGAATCGTATCGACGAGCCGTAGACGTCAATCGACGCGACTATCGAGCATGGTACGGCCTCGGGCAAACATACGAGATGCTTGAGATGCACACATACTCCCTCTGGTACTACAAGAAAGCGGCAGGCTTGCGTCCGTGGGACGGCAAAATGTGGATGGCTGTTGGGTCCTGCCTGCAGAAAATGGGTCGTGAACGCGATGGCATCAAGGCCCTCAAGCGAGCTCTACAGGCTGACACGTATTATGATGTCGGCAGTAGTTTTGGCAGCGGCGGCGATATCCTGGGTGCTCGTGGGGCGATGGGACATATGGATCCCGAGGTCCTCCTCCAGGTCGCCGTCATGTATGATCAGCTTGGGGAGGAAGAGGAGGCGCAAGCCTACATGGAACTGTGCGTGGCTCAGGAGGAGGGTGGCGGGTTGGCCGAAGATAACCTGGCTGAGTCTGTCCGGATTCATAATGACTCACCAGGAGGGTCGGAAGACGGCGTGGCGCGTCAAGAAAACAACGGAAATGAGGGCACAGGGGTAACAGCAGCCACGAGCAAGGCACGCATGTGGCTCGCGAGATTCGCAATGCGCACTGCCGACTACGCCACCGCCAACCGCCTGGCCACAGAGCTGTGTCAGGACGGAGTTGAGGTCGAGGAGGCCAAGGCTTTGGTTCGCGAGGTCAGATCTAGGCTGGAAGCTACGGGAATGCTGGGGTCACCAAGCTAGGCGCTTCCGCGAAAACCAGTGCGAATGCTGTGATTCTTGAGCTAGTACTGATGATGCAATGACAAGTGATCAATGATGAGTCGATGATAATTTGCGCCCTACTCTGCCATGTTCCTACCATGCCGACGCCACATTGATGTGACCACCCAGTACGCGTAACGTCGCGTTTCCCCTGTGCTGAGATTAGTTACAGGAGGGATTTACGTATGCCAGAGAGTTTGCGGTTCACGATTCAGTCACATAGGCACATGCCTTCAGCCAGACAGGTCGCATATTTAGATATTACATTTTATTCATAATATCTAAATCCATTCCATTTCCACCACTGTCTATTGTCATCAAAGGAGTGTCGTAGCTCATGGAGAAACCGTGAAATTTGAAGCCCAAGATGAGTGCAACGTCCCTGATCCAAATAGTCGCCTTATTAAACCCCCGTCCTAGGTCCTGAAACTAGATGAATGCCCAAGTGAGACACATCCTCAAAGCGGGTAACGACGGTCGCGGAGAAAATGAAGCATTAGTACATGCCAGTGCATGAAATTTTCGTGCTAGCCGCTAGACAGAGCGCAAACTCCAATCTCGCGGGTGGCTTTCCCAATCCTGATACGCATGGCCCGCGATGTAGCCTGCCCAGCTCACGCCTCGAACAAGGACATGATTTAGATGACCATGGCGGCGACACCGGCCATGACGAGGGCACCGAAACCGGCACCGACGCGCTCGGCAGCACCAGTGGGAACGACAACGTTGGTGCTGGAGGGAGGAGGAGGAGGAACTCCAGTGCCAGGAGGAGGGGCCTGAGTGCCAGGAGGAGGAGCCTGGGTTCCGGGAGGGGGGGGCACGTTGGTGGCAGGAGGAGGAACCTGGGTTCCAGGAGGGGGAGCCTGGGTTCCGGGAGGAGGAGGCTGGTGGGTGATGGTGCAAGGGCAGTCTGGGAGGCGTTAGTTAAGTTTTGAATCCATCATGGAATCAAGGCGCGTGCGCGTCGGATCCGGGCGGCAACTCACTGGTGATGGTCAGGGTGGTGGCGGTGGTGACGGTGTAGGTCTGGTTGCCAGCGACGACGGTGGTGGGGCTCTGTGACGCTATTGTTAGTTATCGCGTGATCTTCGCTTCCATTCTTCGCGGTGCGGACTGAAGTCGTCGCGTTGAACGTACAGGGCAGTAGGTGGTGTAGTCAGTGGTGACGACAGTGGTGTACTTGGTGGTGCCGTTGGCGGGGGCGGTTCCATATCCGCTCCAGGCGCTGGCGGTGGCCACGAGGGCAGCAGATGCGATAATTCCAGTGAACTTCATGGTAGCGATTGTTTGTTTGAGGCGAGATGGGCCAGCGAAAGTGGGTGAAGTTGGTGAGTGCGGAAAAGGATAGACGATTTGTCTGTATTAACGAGTCAACTTGCGTATGTGGTGTAGACAGGAGAGAGATGCATGGAGCAGCGGGAGGGACGAGAGGCAGGTCTTTGTAGTCAATGGGGGAACGGATCCGATGGGCTCAGGGCTGCATTCGGAGGGCCTGAACTGTGCCTGAACAGGAAACGACCATACGAAATCTCGCAGGACGACCAAGGAACCAAGTCCAGGAGTCGCCGGATGAGGCATCGACTGCTGCGATGGCTTCTTGAGGAGTCAGGGGGGCCTGCGAGGAGGCGGAGGGTAACAAGACATCCAGGTATCTCAGACATGTCTCGACAGGTGCAGATGCGGCCGACTGCCGCCCAAACAATACATGCTTCATAGGTACAGGGCCAGCACAGCTCCTCCGTGTTGGTGGAGTGATGGTGACTCCACGGCTGCACCAGTCAAGATGCGAGAATTGGGAGAGGTGATGTAATCCTGGCCATTCCTGGCACACTTGCTGGGAACTATGGGTCCTGAGCCCCCGGATAGAGTTGAACGGCGTGGGCGATCGGGTAATTCTTGGTGGGCCTTGGTGATGGGACGTGAATAGCAGCTGGGCAACAGGCGATACGATGCCCTGCCACGACCATACTTCGCGCTAGTTGCCTTGCCATCTCGCCATGCCACCTTGCTTGGCTGCTTTTTCTGGGCTGTCCCTGTGACTGAGGCGAAGCGATTGAGGCAACCAGCCTGCGGCGCATTTCTTCTTGTTTTGTTTTCAATCATTTCTTTTCCCACAGTACTAGGCTCGATGCTTGCAGCTTGGGCGGCGCCTTCACGTCTCAAATTTCCACCACCCTCCACGGCACGATACGAGGCAAATCACAGCTTCGTGCGTGGTGCATGGGTTCAGTTGGGATGTTTATCTCCTGGAAGGCTGACACCAGCCCTTGTTTGACCAGTGCATCGCCTGGGAAACAGCAGAGCCTGGGATGAAGCTTGCAGAGCTATCAGCGGCTCCAGCTAGCTCTGCTGCTAGTGCCCCAGCTGTATCCCAAGGATGGGCTGCTCTATCATCACGCAATTGTTGGGTTATTAATTGCAACGTGCATTATTATCTGAGAGGGCTGAGAGCAACACGAAGTCGGATAAGCTGACCGACTGTCATTGGCGACGCTAAGCACCCTGGCGCGGTCGGAAAGATGTGCCCACCCGCATGAAATGGCACTTGAGGATACGAGCAGTCGACCTGTCAGAGCGTGTCGTGGCCACACCCATGCTTCGATCCATCGACAACCAGGCGTGCAATGCCCCGCTGGGACCATCAAGTGCTCAAGTGTTGTTCCATCGCTGCTTGTAGTGGTGTAGCCCCTTGTTGCTGCAGGCTACGAGGGGGGCACGTCCTTGTCCTGGAGTCTTGAGCCAGGTTTTCTTCTGGTGGTAATCGGTGAGCTTCCGTTACGACCTTACAGATACGGAGCGTGATTTGCACCATTCTTTTGGTTGCAGACATGGGAAGGGAAAGCAACTTCCTGGAACAGACTTCTGGCCGTCCTCCTCGTTCGGCATGTAGAATGCCTCAATCTCGCCTGGTGTTTGTTTGAGACGTTGCATGGCTCGCTTGAGCCCGCTTGCAATCTTCGCGAAAATTGCGTTTTCTACCTTGAGCATGAGACCAACACGAAGTGATGTTCGTATATCCGTATTCATGACTAAGATCATTCGTTCTCGCGAGCCGCTGCGGATACCAGGAAACAAAGGTTGGTCAGCTTTCCGAATGCAGAATCCCCTTAAATCTCGCGAAATGAAGAAGGCAAATGCGACGAAGCGAAGGAGCAAAAGGAATCTATTTTTACAGTCTTTGCGCGTGTGGTTATGTCCGTCAAATTGTTGTGATCGGCGATGAATGGGAGACCAAGGATGGTGCCAATCCTCAAACCTGGTGGTACCGGATCCGTCAGTGCGCACCAGCAATGCTCAATACAGTATGCAGTCTGTTGGATAGTCAATGGCATACTGTATTTGATATGTAAATTAGACAATGCCAGCACAGTGCCCATGATTTCTCCCACCATCGTAGTTGCCTAATATTTTGGGCCCCACCTTCCTTGGGCAGTGTGTCCCTGGATGAGTATGAGACTCATCACCATTAACTAGATGAGCAACGATTCCTCTCCCCAGGCCATGGCAAGAAATGAATTTTCGTAGCCGCTGGTGCTCATTCCATTGCAATGAGTCACAGCCAAATGCTGCAAGTCTTACGGAGTACTTCAGTCTGGATGGCAATGCACTGACCGACAAACAAAGAGTACGCAACCAGTGACATTCACAGGGCTTGCCGTTGGGCCTCTTCCCTCTTCCACGTCACCTCTCAGCTGCTCTCGTTCACTCTTCACGCACGCCAAAAGTAATTTTGCGCGTCTCGCCGTCGTAGTCGGACGAGATAAGGTCTTTCTCTGTGTCCCTCCCACCTGAATGGCCGTCATACAATTTGTCTCAATTTCTTGGCGACTTATCAGACGCCATAGTGTCTCTCGCATGTCTGGTGATGATTCATCGGACTTCGACTAACAAATTCTTATTTGCACGCATCATGAACGTTCTTGGTGTGTCCTGATTCATTATTACTTCTCTTCCTGGCTAGCTGTTCCTCGCCTGAGGTCAAGGTGCCTTATCGTTCATGTCAGGTACCATGCAAGATAAGATACAGGCTAGTGGTTCCGTTATCTGCGTCGCATCGGTACCTGCTTACGCTGGTCAGTCGTGTGAATAGTCCTATCTAATTCAGCCACAGTAGGCTGACTACAAGTCAACTTCCTCGCCGTCGGTGAGGGATTTCCTGGCAATCGGACAGTTTCGTCGGTATACTAGAATGGGCCTTGATTTACTATCACTTCGGGTCTTGGCTAGGAGCGCCGGGTTGGTGTAAGGCACAGCCTCGGGATTTCGGCTAAATATGCTGATGCCTGAGGCATCAGTTTCTTAGGTGAAACTTTGCGGTCTGCCGAATGCAGCACCACGAGTCGCAACCATCTGAAGCTCACACTGTTTTTTTAGTAGTCAGCTATCGTGATCCGGATACAGACATCCATCGGTGCTTGGCTAAGTGGAGTCATGAAGAGTTTTACTAGTTGCATGCCAGCGCTTGATCCACGACCAACTTTTCGCAATAAAGACAAAGAGGAGTGTGCCACACCATTTGGAACACAGTACGAAGAAATCTCACTCATGTGAAAAGTCCACCAAGGAAAGAGGAAAGAGGAAACGGGGCGAAAACTGCAATTTTTGCGAAAAGTTGCTCGATGCAGGCTAAGACTACTGTTCGCGCAACGCGATGAGTGAACAGCGTGGAATAGTGGCTCGCTAGTCCCACGAGTGCTCCTCAGGTCATTGATGACCAGGGTTGATGCTGATTGATTGATGTCTCTGATACGAGCGAGTTCGACTTGATGCTCGGGTTTCCCTTAAGAGCCAACTACAATGACTGTGCATTCATTTGCATTGTCTTGTATTTATCTGTTGAAATGAACACATTGCCAATATCACCCGACACGATGCAATTGAGACGATGACTACGAATTGACTAGTCCAAGAGGTGTTTGGATATAGCAAGGTGATCACACAACAACAGAGCTTCGATGCTTGCAACACCATCTTATGACGCCGCGAGGATACCCTCAACTCTTCATCAGTCGCAATGATATCGATGGCGAATACACGGGGATCGACTAGCGCTGCTGACGGTACCGACAAACATCGGTGCCTAACATGGACAAGAAGGAAACCCCGAAGAGTTCAACTTAGTGAAGGCATATGCTCGATGTAAATGCAACGTATTGGACGACTAGTTGGTTAGTTGGTTGGTCACAGAAAAGGCAAGTCGTTAGTTGTTTGCGTAAATGATTGAACAGCGCATCACCTGTCACCGCCATTGTTTGTTCAACCTGTCATGAGGTTTCTCTATCACGGTGCACGTACATGCTCATCCCTGTAAACTCATTCGAAAATACCGCGTGAGGGCTTTCTCTCCAGCTGAAAGGTCGCTTGAAAAACGAACCCGCGACAACACACGTGCAGGCGAGAACTGGCGACCTGACCACAGTACGGTGGAATCGATCGTCAGGCACATCGGGAAGTGCGTAAAGCTTGGCCATGAAGAACCCTGCCCTGACTACCTGGCAGGGCTGCAGTTAGGCAATGAGGAAAGCGGATTGTTGGCAATTGTCAACGACGCGACCCCAATGGTGAACGAGTTGTTAGGCTCAATTTTTTGACTGCTAGGACTAGGCGGCGGAGGTCGTAGTTCATGGGTAAGAAACGGCACACTGGCAGATTGTTGCTCCTTCGAACCACATTTCTTGTCAACGGCCGCGATTGATACCTCAAAACCTTTCTTTGCTTCCTTTACAAGTGAAGAGGACCAATTTTTTTTTCTTAAAAATTAATAATAAAAAAACTACAACGGCCACATCTCAAAATAGTAACAACATTGAGTTTGAAGTCACGGAGTATCCGAACCGAGTACGTGCGTTTGGCGTTGAAAAGTTCATGCCCAGGGTTACCAGGCAGGTACTATGTAGTTCCACGCTTTCAGGGTCCCTCATGTAACAAACAACATGTGCTAACCGAAGGAAGTACAGACTGTACAGTGTATTTCTGATTCAGCCTAGAAGAGTCCTTCGTCAGCCAGCAGCTTGGGCGACCCACCGCACGGTAGCGAAACGAACGATTGTATGGAAGACTTCCTACAAAGCACCTGGGTGGCCCAGGAGAAGGTACTCTGTACGGTGCCACGTACAGTTTGGCATAGGCACCGCTACCTAGGTGCCTTTTGCGACCTTATACAGAAAGAGCACCGGGCAAGCAGTAGAGCAGGTGGGAGATTCAAGCCTCATCTACTCAGCATCAGGTACTGGTCAAGGGACGGTGTACATGGCGAAGAGGAGAATTCAGCGAGATATTGCAGGGGGGCCCTGTTGGACCGGCACCTAACCGCAAAATCCACGTCCACGGAGCCTCTCACAATCGACCACGGATACAAACTGCAAACGCAACATGTGAAGGCACAGGGGAGCGGGTGGCTGGGCCAATCATGATACGGAAAACCGTTCACAAGGTGTGTCGCCTCAACCGGGAGGCAGCGTTTGTTGGGTTCTGCTTGTTCCTGCGTCTCAACATGGGCTGAATTGACCCCGACTAGGTGAACGCTGACAAGGGAAAGGACACGGGAAAGGGGCAGTACAAAGCACCATGGGTACGCTTTTTGTTGATACGCGATAACCAACTTGGTAAGTATTCCGTATTGCCCGGTCATACGTGGACTGAATCGGATGGTACGGCGATGCATCTGAGCATCGGTGATGGCTGTCCAGCCCCCCCTGTCTTGTCACTGTACTCTCCGTTGCGGTGGGTATATCCACAACACAACCAGAAGCCCAGCCAAGGAAACGGCCAAAAAAATCAGCAAGCAGGCAGCCAAGCAAGCGACCAAAGTATATCGATACAGTCAGCGACATGGCTATGCAATGATTCGTGATGAACTCTGCAATGATTCGTGATTACTAGCACTCCAGAACGGTGTTGGCGCGCGGCAACGGAGGTAACGTCTCGTCTCCGACGTCTCAAACTTGGTAGAAGCTTCTAATTCTAACAGAGAGGATTGGTTGGCTGACTGCCGAATGGGGACTAGTGCGGGCGTGGAGGCAAGGTACCCGCCACTGCCGTCCGCACAGTGCAGTAGCCTGCGGTCCCGAGGTTCCATCCAACGGGAGACAGGGCTCGTTGGGCTGGCTGGCTTTACCCCTCCACGGCCTATTCCCTCGCCGCCCTGTCCCGCCCATGCTAAGCCAAGAGGCGACGCAAAGGATGAGAAGAAAGGAAAGGAAAGGAAAGGAAAAGAAAGGGAGAGAAACAAAACAACCATCGCGGATGGGGGGAGATGAGATGGATGACAGCTCAGAGTGCGTCGATGAACTACGCCGCACATTGCTTTGCCCAACCTTGACCCTGCCTCGGCAGAGCGAACGAAGCGGCGTAGCGAGCAGACGAAAGCTGCCTTGGGATGTTGCCCCGTCATGGCCTGCAGTTTGGGGGTCCATTCTAGAGCAAACGAAACACTGGCTCCCACACCTGGGTAAGCGCTCGCCAGCGAACAAACAAGCACGCAAGTACGCAAGCACACAAGCAGGCCATTAGTAACAGGCTTGCAACGCACCATGCTGGCACCGCCGACCCGGGGTTTGTTAATGCCGCGTGCACATGTCAGGGTTCAGGCACCGACCGGCTGAAGACCCGGTGCGCCGTGCGCTGTGTGCGCTGTATCATGTACCCTGCACGTACCCTGCCTTGCCTGGCACGGTCGAGTCTGTCGACTGTTGTACAGTGCCAGCAGTGCTTGCATGGAATAATGGGCACAACTTGCACAAGTCAGGCACGCCCGAGAATAAGCAGCGAGTCAACCGACGGGTCTCTCTCCGAGGGCCCACATGGCGAGGCACACCGTCCACACCGTCCACATTATCCACATCGCCCTCCCACCACTCTGGTTCTCTCGATGGTGGTACGCCGGGGGCCGTCCCCATTGTGGCGCTTCTGCGAAACTCGTCGGCCTCACCACCACGAGCCAACGACACTCGGAGGGCTACCTGTCTTTGCGCGGGCGAGGCCGCCTGAAGCAAGGTAGACAAGCAAGTTTCGTCCCGACCCCCCATCCCCCTCCCCCCTCCCCCTCCCCCTCCTCACCTACCTATCCACAGTCTAAAGTCTCGACTCGCGATGTGGCTCCCTCTGCGGTCCCTGGTGCCGAGTCGATCCCCGTTGTAGTCGGCTGTCAGACGTTTCTTGGGCGAAAATTTGTCGCGTGCCACGCATGTTCCCGCATTGTTTGGGCCTTGGCTTTGTTCTGCCGCCCGGCACCGTCTCTTGTTTATAAAGCGGTCCCCTCATCCTGTTCAAATCCTTCTTCTGTTCTGCTTCTGGATCATCCATCTCTACCTACTATCATTTGATCGCATTGCATCTTTCGTCCTCGGACACTCATTCCTTCAACGGCACTCTCGCGCTTCACCAATCCTTTTGAAAGCAAGAGTCCTCTCACGGCCAGTCCGTCATCACACTCCCTCGATTCCTCTGAGCATAGTCCTCGAGAAATCATCGTTTGACTTCAAGTCCTTGCACATCAGCAAACCGCACACACTCTCTCCAACAGCACCAACTACCGCAAACCACTCCTCCAAGATGCATTTCGCTACCTCAGCCATGGCACTGGTTGCCTCCGTCGCCGCCGTCAGCGCCGGTACCGTCACATTCTGGACTCTGGACGACGTTCAGCGCACCATCTACTTCACTGCCAACCCTGGCTTCGCGGCCATTGAGCCCGTCGTCGTCAGCAGCAAGGAGAACAAGACCGTCACCTTCCCTGACCCCTACATCGGTAACTTCTACGCCGTCAAGGATGGTGCTGAGAACAAGCCTGGTATGCTCGGCGAGATCAACTTCGGCGGCTGGCTCGATCTGACATACTTTGATGTGTCTGCCATTGTTGACCCTACCGACCACGAAAACGTCAAGCAGATGTGGCCCGTTGGTGCCCACACCCCCATGTCCGGCTGTGAGCAGTTCCCTTGCGACAACGCCTACTGGCTGCCCGACGACGTCCAGACCAAGACCACACCTCTGTCCGACCTCATGGTCACTCTGGGTTCTGGTGCCACTGGTCTCTCCTTCGAGTAGCGAGTTACTCTAGCTCGCTATCTTCCACATTCATTTTGATGCGCATAAAACAGGAAAAAAACTACAAAACCATGATACGACACCACGACACAATGAGAAGACGTACGCCAAGATACCCTCTCGAGAGCGTCTCTAGCAGACCCCGGGGCGTTATGGGACGCGGGAACCACATAGACAAAAGCTGCGTGCGGGCAGGCGCAGTCGGAGCACTTGGGATGTCTTTTTTTTTTTAACCTTCTCTCAAGACCTGGTGCAAGCTGGGATCTTTTTCACACACACTTTTATGACCCAGGCTTGATCGCCCTTTGGAGCATATGCAGAGGGGTTCGAGACGGGTTCTCACACATTGCGTATTATACTTCTTACACTCGTTCATAAGACTCTTTACTCCTAGATAGGAAAACATCGTCTTTTTTTTTATAGACTACACATATACCCCTGGGCTGTTAGATTGGGATACTTTCGCCCCCCCTCAGAACATAGATGAATGAGACACCTTACAATACCACCGTCTGCTCCCACCGTGAAATAAGTGACTTGGTACAAAAGCGCACTACAGTGCGCCTCTACTCATTATTGACGAGTTTCTCCTTGATGTCGTGCGTGCATGCGTGCCTGTGGCGCTCTGGCTAGTTCAGGCACAGGCTCACTTGCACACACACCTTTTGTCAAGGAGGGTGGGGGGGCCGGAAGAGCAACCACGGCCATCAACGAATCAGCGGGCCTCGAGGCCCTGCCACCAGGTAGGTACCCATGTATTAATAGAAGCAGGAAAAGAATTTCTCAAACATGTACGCGCACGCATCATGCCCGCCGCGCCGTGAGGGCCGTCCAGTAACAACGCCCGTATGCCTTGCGGTCATGCAAGGGGTTGAGAAGGTTTTTGGCGCTGCAGCTCTGGCGCCGACGACGCTCGAGGCTCGATGCCCCCTGCCTTGCTCGCCGTGCTGGGCCGCGCCGCCTCCTATTCGGCGTGCTGTCGTGGGCCATGGGCATGGTGAGACGTGGATTTCTCCTGATCGTCCGTGTAGGGCGGCTGGCTTGAAACAACTCTCCCGGAACACGTTTACTTGGCGTTCCTGGATTTTGGCTGGTGTATCTCCTCCTACGAGGTACTGTGTGCCGTCCTCCCGATCATGGGGGGTTCAAGAACGCCATGGAGATAATTGTTGGGGCGAACATGTTTACCCGGATCGTACATTGACTGCCCACCACTCCGCCCGCACCTGCTCTTTGCCGGATCAGGAGAATCGCAGCGCTTTGGAATCTGTCGTTAGGACGGCTGTAGAGAAACCTGCCTAGATAGGTCTCTGGCTCTGTCCTGTCTGAACTAGGGGCCTTTTTAGTTTTTCTTCTTCTAGTGCATTCTGTACGCACGACCGAGTAACTAACAAAGAATTGTCATAGTGGGAGGGGACGGAGGCTAGGTCACGTAATCCGGCCGGCTGAGCTGACCTGCCTCGCCTGACTCGGCTCACCGCTGCCGTGTTCACCGCACTGTGCATGAGTCGAGGGTGGGACGGAGCCACACAGTGAGAGCATTGAGAGAATTTGCTGGCTAGTGCTGGTACGTTTGTTCGGCGAAAGTCATGGAAACGCAGATGGGGTCTTGTTTTTGGGACCGAGTTACCGAGTGGTGGTGGAAAGGGCGGCGTTAGTACGGAGAACTTGTGCTCTTTGTTGAGCGGTACATGCGTGCCACTGTATGCATTGCCTTTTGCGAAGTATCCGTGGGATGGATGGTGAGGCGCAGTTTATAATGTCAATGCTGGGTACCTCTAGGCATGGCATTGGCTGGTGCCGACACTCAATGCGTGCTAGACACCATCGCATTGTGTTGCCAGGCCTCACGCATTGCGATTCAAGCAAAGGACGCGCGGGAGGGAGCGTAGGCAGACGCCATGTTTGATGGGACGGGGCTGCGATCCGCAAGACCAACATGTGTGAAATCTATGAAGTGGTGCGGTTTCGTGAATCTGTCCTCTGGTGTCATTTGATACGCCGGTTGCCTTGTGTATACTTTGGGCTTTGACGAGACTAACTTGGGCAAATTGCCGTGTAGATGTGTATACCGAGCAGTCAGGTGGGAATTGAGATAATGGCCATTGAAACCATAGTGGACACGCATGCATGCAACGAACCTTTCAACGAAAGAGACCAAACTGAGAATCACTACTAGCCAGACTGTGTTTGACTTGCACTTGACAGCGATGCAAATGCACTGGTTGCTCCCATGTTCCGCAACATGACCCGTCTATTACCATAGACTTGCCCTAACTCATCTGAACCAACATGCCGCTTTGCTTGTGGGCTATCATACACAACACCGCGTGGTGCAAGAACCGAGCTCGCATCTCAAACCCCACACCCAGAAATAACTCCATCTTCCATCACATCATATGGGTTGCTGCGAGCAGAAGGCTGCTCTGCCGTGCCGTGTCTGTTTCATTCCACTTCCGCTAACCCGTTTCTTCTCCGCCCTTCTCTTTATTGCCCTGCGATTCCTGAGACTCTTCCCCAGAGCCGGGCTCTTCAGGTTTGTCATCGGCTTTGATATCGCCAGTGACATCGCTGGTACCATCGCTTTCTGTTTTCGGTTTTGGCTCATCTGACTTCACCTCCTTCGCATTCACTATATCCGTCAGGAACTTGCCAGCACCATCAAACCCGTCAATCTTCCGAGCTTGCTAGTCAGGAATTCCAGATCTCGGAGCATGCTGTCACATGTTAGCTATTAAATCCCTTGCTCGACTATGCTTGGCCAGTAGGAAAGCCTCACCTCTTTTGTCCGGCTTGGGTCTTTGGATCTGTCTCCCGCAGTGCGTCTCCGAGCTGATCCTTGTAGCTGGCAAATACCGGAAGCATGATCATTTGAATCGACGTCTCGGGCAGGTGTTTGGTAAGGACACGGTGCAACGTCAATGTTTCCTTGACCAAAATCTCCACAAACGGGTGAGGGCCACCCGACGTGTCCGAGCCCCAATTTATCGCTCTGAGACTCTTTGAATGGATCGCCGCTCGCCCACTCATAATCTCGACCAGCTTTTGGTGTATACTGTCTTGGTGTTCTTGGAGCAACCGTCGCACCTTGTCAAACTCCCCCATCACGCTGGATACTGCGCCGCCGGATCCAGCATGCCGGCGAACGAACTCTCGAATGTGAGGTATGAGGGTAGCGATGAATGAGAGCGCTTGTGATGCTAGCGCTAGGTGCTTCGTCGTGATGTTTTTAAGCCCGGCTGATTTCGTTGCACCAGCGCCCAGAATCAGTTGCGTACAACGAGAGTTGAAGAGTTGGAGATATGACACAAGAGACGACGCCACATCCACCGTCATGGACGGAATGCCAGCGATAAGATGCAAGAAGTTGGTCACGCCCTCTAGGCAAAGAACCGCAGAGTTTGGCAGGACAAACTTCTCCGACTCGATTATTGCAGAGCGACTCTTCTCCTTGGCAGCCGTGTCCTTCTCGATCCCATTCGTTTCCCCTGTGGATGATTCTGAGGTTGTCTTTTCCAACTCGTGGTGAGGTATCCAGATCTTATTGCTCTCGGCCCAGGTGACCGGATCCTGCGTGCTGCATTCAAGAATGTGGTCCAGCATCTGGGCATTCTTGTCCGTAAAGTCCTTTGCGCCCCACTGGTCAGACTCCATGCCCTGTGCGAGCTTTTGCATCTCCGAGTCTCGATTTCTCTGCACAAATTCTTTGATGTGGCCATTAACCACCGTCTTTAACGACGTGCCGCTTCTACCTGAAATTGCCTCGCATTCGTTCGCAAAGTACAAGTTGAGGGTAAAGTACCGTAGGAACATGTCGAGCGACAATTGAATGGCCTGCTCCGACCGAACCTTTAAGAGCTTGACAACCTTTTCATTGGCAACATCAACAGCCTGACCAAGTAGATTAGAGACATCTAACGCCTTGTGTAACTCCTCTTGGAGCTCCAAGGTGGAGGACGCAAATGGATTACTGTGGCGATCGGGTCGGGGACTGGAGATGGGCGAGCGGACAGGGGGAGACTTTAACCCATCGCCCTCCGGGGAATCGGCAAGTGAGCTTGCTATATCCAGAAGAACCTTGACCTGAGTTGTGAGTCTTCTCAGGGTCTCGGTGACGCCGACATAAATCTTCGTTAGTAGTTCCTCGGCATCTTCCGGATCCAGGGCTCGTAAGTTTCGTGCAAGGTTGGCTGACTTTTCGTGGTTAGATAAATGCCGTCCACCACTCATCGTTGAAACAGACATCATGGACTCATTGTCGTCGTCACTGGAACTAGGAAGATGGCCGTCGAATTATGTTTCTGATTTCGCGTAGGACTGACTCCCGGTACGACGCTGCTGCTGTTGCAACATGCTTCGCTCGGTTGAGGCCGACCATATTCGGCGACAAATCAGTCTTCAAATCCGTGGTTGCCGACAAGTACGTAGGAAAGGCCGAGGGTGCCCTTGCATGACCACCTCGAGATCTTGAAGCTGCGTTACCCCATCTAAGTAGGATTTCTGACAGGGAGGGTGGATTCGAAATGGCGTCGTAAATCGGTCAAAGTGCTGTGTAGTGAATTGGGATTCATATGCCTTCCCTATGCGGAAGCGCAAGGTGTTCAAGTCAGTATTGACACCTTGTAGAGCTGAGGCGCTCCTGAGATCCCGTAGCCGGCCTGCACCCTCTTCAGTTGTGCCTTCATCACTATCTCCTGCGATGAGCTTATCCAAAGAGTCGATGCTACCCAACGCCTTCTCAACCTCTCCAGCATCAACTAATGATTCGCAACTTGCGACACCTTCCACAATACGCCTGAGTTGCCAAACAGCGTCATTGAGTTGTTGCAGATTCTCCTGTCTTCGTCGCTTTTGGACAATTCGAAGTCCTGTAGAGGTGACTTCATTGTCAAGCGCTTCCAGCTCCTGTCTAAGGGCTTTGATCCTTTCGACTGACTCTGCTGCCTCGGAAATGTAGCTCCTTCAGTGAACCAAGAGCCGAAAAGAAGGTGCTAGAGGCAGTAGATATCGAATTTATAAGATTGTACTTCGATCGTATCCATGTACCAGGATAGCTTTTCTTGGAGAATTGCATTCGTAGCGAGCGCTTTCCGTGGTGCTCTTGCTGCCGCACTTCCGTTGACCTCTTCTTTTCCGCCATTCACAGAGTTTGTTCGGGCGAATGACTTCGGATCGCTCGCTAACGACATCAAAAGTTCGAGGGTTTTCTAGGTGAAAATCCTCTTCGAAATATACGTTTGGAATGGTGGAAAGTGGCGGTGGACCTTGAAGGGTATATTTTTTCGACGAAGCTCGAAGCTGGATCTTCTCATCGGACTAGGAGGATCTATTGATGCCAACGAAGAATATGGATGATGTTGATCCCTTTGCGACCACGGGGCTTTATTGAAGGAACCCGCAAAAGTGTTATGGTCTGTAGCTGCATCGGGTTGCTCATCTTGTTCTACTGCCCGCGACGATTTACGGGATCGTCAGAATCGCTCTACTTTACTCGTCGTAGCTGTTCGTATAAAGCGCCGACTTGCGTAAGGTAAGGGGTGAACTCTTCCCGGATCGACATGGGGAATGTTGTCAAGGTTACCGGCGGTATGTCCCTGGCGGTTGGAGGCTTGTGCGCGCTCGAGGCAGGAGCAGATGTGTGAGGTTGGAAGCCGGTTCGGACGATTGGCGGTTGCAACAATGTGGAATGGCTGTTCGCATTTGTTAGCTACTATCTGTGGCAGTACTAGGTGAAGCTAACCGTTTTGGTCCGGATTCATGCACAGCGTTGGACCAGCGGCCGATGTATTATCCTGAACACCGCCTACCGAGTGAATAGAGCTAGCTGTGGAGCCTCGTCTTGAAGTCGGCCGCGGATAACCCTGCCCTGGCCTGCTACTGTTCCATCATGTTGGCGCAAATTCTAATAGACAGCCTGTGAATTTGAATGTAGCCGGGTTCACAACACCTATGAAGGTTGAGATCTGCACGGCCTCCCGGAGACAGTGGTGAGAGGCTGTCGACGGCTTTCCCGGCACTAGGAGCGGAAAACATGGTGGACCTAGGTCGTAGGATGGATCGACTGGGATGGAGTGGAAGCTTCCTCGAATAGAGCGCAGGGCCGACAGCTGTGTCGATGACTATTGTTTCGTTATGGGGGTATCATCGCTGAAGGGAGAAAGCGTTGGGGAGAATGGCCAAGGAAATGGAAGAAACGCAATGGATTGGAGAAGAGAAACCCCCAAATGTCAGGAAACGCACAAAGACATGAGGTTGACAGATATCTACAACAGGCTGCAAGCCAAATCAAAGCTACCCACCACTTCTGTATACCGTAGAGGCGAGCTGCCACGACGCCAGTTGAGAGCTATTAGTTTAACCGATGTGTCCCCGACACTACCACGTGAGGATAAGATAACACCCTATTTGTCTAGTATTGCTGCAAGCACTTTAATCATGTCGCGCTCCTTTCGCGTCCAACGCGTCTTGATGCGGCCTAAATCTATGGGCACCACCATCCCTTCAATACACATATTGCGCCCCTCCATTGTATCGTGTGCTATCCGCTCCCCCTTGACCTCGTCAACTTCTGCGTCTGTTGTACTGTACAAGCCGCAATTCGTCACAACTGTGCATACTTGACGCAATTAAATCGGTATGGATCGTCAGTCTGTCTACTCAGCTCATGTATATGAGCCGAGTTTCGGTGACAATAGCGACACTCGACTGCAAGTCCAAACTCAGCTCGAAACCTTTATCCTCGACTTTCGACTAGATAACAACTTTGTCTATCGGTAAACAGGCACCATTCCATCGATTTTGACGAAATCAGTATCACTAACAACCCCGAAGTGACCAGCTGAAAGAGAATGCGCTCATAAAAAAATACTACTGCGACGTCAACGTCAACGACCTCATCAGCTTCAACGAGGAGCTCGCACACAAATTGGTGTCAGAACCGGCTGAGATCATACCTCTTGTACGTTTACCTTCAAGTCATCATTGAAGATGAGCCTTCCTTGTACTGACAGTATGCCTGTATTTAGTTCGAGGCGGCGTTGAAGAATGCCACACATCGGGTGGTATTCCCCCACGAGCCCAAGATCCAGTTACCAGACCACCAACTTCTCCTACATTCCGACGCTGAAGATGTGTCAATTCGCAATTTGGACTCCATGACGATTGCGAGAATGGTCAGAGTCCCTGGCATTGTCATTGGAGCATCGGTCATGTCATCAAAAGCAACGGTACTTCACATTCAGTGCAGGAACTGTCAGCATCAGCAGGCGATTCCGATTCTGGGCGGCTTCACTGGCGTTACTCTACCCAGGCAGTGTGCTCGGCAAAGAGTGCCCAACGACCCCACACCCAACTGTCCTTTGGACCCTTACTTTGTGATGCATGAGAAGTCGGCATTTGTCGACCAGCAAGTAATCAAGCTCCAAGAGGCACCTGACCAAGTGCCTGTAGGAGAGCTCCCACGTCACGTCCTCATTTCTGCCGATAGATATCTCACAAATCGAGTCGTGCCTGGCTCAAGGTGTACCGTCATGGGCATATTCTCCATTTACCAGAACAAGGCGTCCAAGAACTCGTCCACAAGTGGCGCCGTCGCGATTCGAACACCATATCTGAGGGCAGTCGGCATTCAAACAGATATCGACGAGGCTGGCAAGGGACATATCACATACACTGAGGAAGAGGAGCAGGAGTATCTCGAGATGAGCAGACGGCCTGACCTCTATCAAGTTATGGCTGACTGCATTGCACCCTCCATCTACGGAAATCAAGACATCAAAAGGGCTATTCTTTGTCTCCTGCTGGGAGGATCTAAAAAGATTCTTCCCGATGGAATGAAATTGCGTGGTGACATTAACGTGCTTCTTCTTGGAGACCCTGGTACAGCCAAGTCGCAGCTCCTGAAATTTGTTGAAAAGGTTGCGCCAATATCAATCTACACGTCGGGCAAAGGATCATCAGCCGCCGGTTTGACTGCGTCTGTTCAGAGAGATCAGTCCACTCGAGAATTCTACTTGGAAGGAGGTGCGATGGTGCTTGCGGACGGTGGTGTCGTATGTATTGATGAGTTCGATAAGATGCGGGACGAAGATCGAGTCGCAATTCACGAAGCTATGGAACAGCAGAACAATCTCCATTGCTAAGGCTGGCATCACGACTATACTCAACGCGAGAACATCTGTACTCGCAGCCGCTAACCCCATATTTGGTCGATACGATGATATGAAAACGCCAGGAGAAAACATTGACTTTCAAACGACCATTCTTTCTCGATTTGACATGATCTTCATTGTCAGAGATGAGCATTCCCGAGACAAGGATGAAAAGATGGCTAGGCACGTCATGGGTATACATATGGATGGACGTGGAGCCGAAGACATAGCTGAATCAGAGATTCCGGTCGACCAAGATGCACGACGATACTTGACATACTGCAGAACGTGGGTGCTCCTCCTTCCATTCATCCATCCACTCTTGTATTTCCCTCTCTAACATTAAATGCTTTACAGTCGCTGTGCCCCTAGACTCAGTCGCGAAGCCGCTGAGAAGCTATCTTCACATTTTGTCTCTATTCGCCGGCAGGTACACGCTGCTGAAATCGAAGCTAACTCCCGTTCCTCTATTCCCATTACCGTACGTCAGCTTGAAGCTATCGTGCGAATAACAGAATCGCTGGCCAAGTTGACTCTATCACCGATTGCGACAGAGTCACACGTCGACGAGGCTATTCGGCTCTTCCTGTCTTCAACCATGGATGCCGTTAACCAGGGTAGCAACCAGGGTGGCCGTGAGATGAATGAAGAAGTGAGCCGCGTCGAGGCAGAGTTGAGGCGACGACTACCCATTGGATGGAGCACAAGCTTGGCGACTTTAAGACGAGAAATGGTGGAAGGGAAAGGATACAGTGAACAGTCGCTCAATAGAGCCTTGATGATGATGCAGCGAAGAGACACAATCATGTTCAGGAACCAGGGAGCACAGGTATATCGGAATGGTGCTTGATTGATATAAAGAAGCATGATCATGTCTATGTTCAGGTTGGGAGTTAAATAATGATATCAGAGACGTATATACAACGATTAGGAACCGCCACGAAATCATTCACCGAGCCCACATCCTCCATATCGTCAGTACCACAAGTGGCATGTAACTCGTATCTAACGGGTGTGAGCTCAACATTAGGAACTATATCCATGAAGAAGGTTCAAGAGGCTTTAGAAGATCCCCCGATGGACAGGACATTACATTACTCCTGCCGCCCAATGGTACCGTGAAGCGACTGCCAGAGCCATTCAAAGCTGCTTTGTTATTGTTGCTTTCAACTACACGTCTTGTCTTTCTTCCCCTTTGGTAAATACAGCAAAAGTGGGGCATTACTGGCAACTTTGCTTTACGTATGTATTCAGCGGGCTATATAGTAACACCAACACGATTACGGGACGTCCTCCGCATTGCATAATCGCGGAACAGGTCGGCTTGAGATTAACAATACGCATATGCCTCTGCATCCAGCTGGGCATTGGAAAGCCATCTAGGTGCACAGGATGCATGGGAGCGTCGGTTTGTAATTCTCATGGGACTTGTTTGTTAGGAATCGTTCCTGCCTGATTCGTTGCAGCATGGGCGAGTCCCAGGTGTTTCTATATAGTAAGCCTAAAGCCCCGAAAGAAGAGAAAAAGAATCAACTTATTCATTATGTCACGTTAACTAAAAGGGAGCCGTACACATTAGGAGAAGAAGAGAACCAGCAGCCAGACAGTTCATGGCCGAGCGAAGCATATCATGCTGCCGTGTCTGCTAAGCAAACGGTATGTTATGGACTGTACGCCCCGATTATCCAAACTAACCCAATTAATCATTACCTGCACTGTTTATTTCGAGAGTATTCAGCGTCCTTCATTACCCTGTAGTCTGCACAATTAGAGATGAGGAGGGGTTCGACGCACCCCCAAAACTCAGAGGCTGCAGTAGCGCAAACAAGACGAACGCCATGTCTCACGCAACAGGGGAAGTGTACTTAATACGGCATCTTACTTGGCGCTGTGAATTATGCACCTAGCTGAACTATCACATTAGTGATAGTAGATGGACAACCTTTGGCAAGAGTTGGGTGAAAGCCCAAAGCCCGACAATATGCTTCACGAAACCGTTATCATTCGATGTTGAGCTACAGCCCAACACCACACCACGAAGTGCCAAGAATAAACCTTATCTTGTCATTGCCAGGGTAGCCATGGATGCCACGGACGTAGTAGGAGATGATATCCAGCGGTCGGCTAAGGACGGGAGCAGAGAGCAGATGCCTTTATCCGTAGATGGCCCAAGGGTCCAGAAGACTGGAACTACGCGCTGTCATCTCGAGCTGAAGTCGCAAAGCTGCGAGATCTCCTAACGCTCAGTACAATAACTGCAGAGACGAGTATAGAGGATATATACAGAGCATATATAGCTCGCCTCCACGAGCTGACGGAGACAGGAGTAGAGAGGAAAAGCCTTCGTAAAGGCGATACTGAACTGCTCATTTTTACTGCTATCGGGACCGGTGATGTCTTGATACAGGAGCTAAGGCTTGGCACGGCAGAATACAGCGAGCGAAAGAGGATAGTCCACGATGGCATTAGGGCTCTTCTTCGCCAGAAGAGTTTCAAAGCCAGTTCTAAGCTAGACGACGGGCAGATTGACGAGGAAAGATGGTCGATACGAAAAGGCATCCAGCTGCAAAGTACCTTGGCTAGATATAAAAGCCCGCGCAGCCACGAACTACCCTGGCATAGTATGATCCTCCAGCCCACATTAGATGTCATTGTATTACTACCGAGCAGTACCTTGGACAAGCACGTTCCGCGTACAAATGCCTAAAGTACGCTACTGCTATGCAATACTTGACCGACCTGGCTCTATCGGCTTCCTGGCCTGAAGAGCAGTGGGTTTTCGCAGGTGTCTACAGCCGATCTCATATATCACATACCTTGGAACAGCGACTGAGGGTATGCCTCTACCATCCATCACAACACTAGATAGACTAACGTTGACTAGCAAGATACAATTGCATGCCTCATAGGTTGTACATTTCTTAGTGGTTTTTAAAAGTGATGGGATATTAAACGTATAATATCCACGCCGCGAATTTCAGTGGAGCTCTTTGGAGGCAAAGGGTATTGGG
This sequence comes from Calcarisporium arbuscula, assembly GCA_009828645.1. Classification (NCBI taxonomy): domain Eukaryota; kingdom Fungi; phylum Ascomycota; class Sordariomycetes; order Hypocreales; family Calcarisporiaceae; genus Calcarisporium; species Calcarisporium arbuscula. The sequence continues at coordinate 55,346 of WBSA01000029.1, read as the reverse complement.
TTTTTTCGGCAAATTCCTTGTGCCATTATCACAGCCTTCTCCCTGCGGCCTATGTTGACCGTTGAGAACATGAGCAAAGTTGGGATTCTTAGAGACGCAACTCTTGGGGGTCAATGGTAAAGGATAACTCTTCTTTCCTACCTTTCAGGATGTCGAATTTTCTACAGGGGTCAGAAACAAAAAGTCACTGGCCACGCTCATGGACTGGGAGAGTCTTGCAGGGCATATTCTGATGACTAGTCACCGGATAACGGTAAGCATGCAGACTTTTCATGGTATTAGACAATCAGGCTATATACGCAGAGAAAAGGCTTCTTTAAAGCGATTGTTGAGGAGAGTGGCCTTGAACAAACAAATGGGGAAGCGGCGAGTTATCGAGTGGCACAGCGCCCTTGATTCAAACGTTTCCTCTGTGGTGTCATGACCCCGTTATGTCTGCGTCATGGCACCACTGTTTGACCAACCACTGATGTTGTCATCGAAGTAGAGTAGGAACCGTGTCGAACAGTTTTCCTGCTATACGTGGTACACTGGGCACCAGGAGAATGCTTGCTTGTTTATAAGAAGGGGGCTTCTCGTGACAATGGGGAACCTCCGCTTCATCAGACATTACTTTGAGATTAAATAGGTATCAAGGGCTCGGTACCTGATATTATGATACAGGTAGCAGGGTTCTCTGGCTCTGCCTCATGCCACACGCTGCGCTGCGAGGTGTCTTGTCCGTCTGGAACCGCTGCGCTATTATCTCGGCGTATAATTAAGATGGAAAGCGTACATTAGAGTTTTCAAAAGCTCAACAGATGTCAATAGATTCGAAGTATTCATTGAGCGGCCCTTGCCACACTGTGGAAAGTGTCCAGCCGAATTGGATAATGCTTTAATCCACCATTGAAGATGCACGTCTCTTGCGTTGCTAGAACTTGGAAGACAATCCGAAATTGACACTACATAAGAGGTAAAGTAGGGGTGCCAGGAAACTGGGCTACCTCTTCAATTAGTACTATGTTGAATAGCATAGCAAGGTCCTTGACCAACTTTAGTGATATTTACTGGTTTTTCGTCCGCTGGAGAAGGGATTATACATCGCCCGTGAGCGTTCATCACACTGGACATTGTAGTGGAACAAGTTGGGATAAACTCATTTAAAAGGCAACGGCAACTCTCCCTTTGGACAAACGCGTGTGGCAAATAAAGCCTCGTAATTGTATTGAGACAAGGAGACAACAGTTTATCACAGTTAGTAGAGTAGTCATCCGGCCAACTTGCGTCGTGTACACATGTTACGGCAAATGCCATATCTCGAGTATAAGTGCCAGTTACACTGTATCCCTGAAATGCTTCGGATAACAAGCCCTGTTGCTCAAGTCGCCAACGAAGGAGTGTTCCTATACGTAGTTGGCAAGATTCCCTTCACCGACATTTTAATCTGCTGTGCCAGATATTGGCATTTGGGTCGCGGCAGTCGATGACTGGAAAACTAGCCACCTTGAGAGCTGCGTAGCGGTCACTACAAATGGTGTCAGGGTCTACTTTCTCAAGTTCTGAGGAGGCGAGAGGAGACGAGACTGCATACGGCTCAGTGGATGCCAGGTGGGCAGAGATGGGCAGTGAGTACCTTGATCAACTGCCCCCTGTGCATGCCATGGTGAGGTACAATGTATCCTATCGCGATATCAACTGGAATGGTCTCGTATTTACCTAGCCATGTTCGTTTTGAAGGTAATCCCTTGGAAAGAGTATGGTAGGAGAGCCTTGGGGGCGTGATATTCGTTAGCCAAGTATTTTGAGTGAGTGAGTGAGGAATTACGAAATTCCCCTAAGCTCAAGCTTTCCGCAGTTGGAATTGTTAATATAAGTAGCAATGTAAAGAACAACTAGCACGCCGATATGCTTACATTAAACTGGTTACACAATCTATAATAAGTTGAGATGGCGACTGTTTACTGGAAATGTGCCTGTCTGAAAACTTCATGTCAAGCAGCAGATTGGTCCTCAAACGGTCCCATCTCGACTCCCCAGTATCCATTTTCCTTCAGCGTTGATCGAACACCTGCAGCCATGCGCTTCTGCTCAGACTGCAACGACCACTCTTGGTATACATGTCCAGGCGGCAAATTGGTGTTCTGGAAGGGCTCGCCGTCTCTCAGGCTTGCCAAGCACCGGGCATAGTTTTCCCTGGCATACGCCTCTGCGTCGTGAGCCCAGACCCATCGGCCAGATTTAAAGAAGCCTATTTTTGCGCTCTTAGGGTCTTTCTCGAGTGCCTCGAGGTCTGCCGTGTGCAGCTCCTCTCTGTTCAAGAAGCCTGACTGCTGTAGGACGGAAGTCCTCTGGAATCTGGGTGCCAGCCATAATTAGCAAGGTGCCTCGACCCCCAAGACCCGGCAGGATTTGATGCCTTACCTGAGTTTGTTATGGACCTTGGTTGCCCAGTGAGCATTGTCTCGGCCGCCAACTCGTAGACACTCTGCCAGCGAGATCCCATCCTCGATTGCTTGAACGGCACCGTTACCGGCCGTCGGAAGGAAAGCATGCGCTGCATCTCCCAGTCGGACAAGGCGGCCCCCATCCGAAGTCCACTGAGAGATGCCGTCGCGCCACCTCAGGTTCCAATCCACTACTTTGACGGGAGTCTGCTTGAGAAAGTCAATGACAGCAGGGTCCCAGTCGTCAGCTGCCTTGTACAAGTCTCCCAAAAGAGCCTCTGCATCGTGCAGGTCGCCCCAAGACTCTTTCGCAGTGCCTCTGTTCTATGCCATCGTCAGCCAGCTACGTCCAATCGCGCGGCAGAAGCTAGTAGACCGCCGTACCTTGTGTGTGAATGCCCACGCCACCCAATCCTTGGTTAAGAACAGGATCAAGTGGACGTCATTGGCCAAGTATGTCCGAAATTGAGGATTCGCTGCCACATCCTTCAAAAGACTTGCCGCAGGAGAACCAGCCTTGATCGTGTCCGCGGGGAAGGCGACCCGGGCGACCGCATACCCGCTGTCTTGCACTTGGGCATGGCCAGGCGTTTTGAACCCATCGAGCGTCGCGCCCAACCCGTTAGCTACAATGCACACGTCGCCCTTGTATTCTCGGCCCGTAGCCGTCTTGACGACGACGGCGTCCTGGCTTTCTGATACGCTCGTGACCGCCTGACCCCAGTGTACGGGCACCTTCAGCCTGGCGAGTTGGTCTAGTTGCATCTGAGCAAAGACGGCGCGGCGCTTGAGGAACGAGACGTCCACGTCGAGAGCAGAATGCACGGCTCCGGGGTGTTTCCACTCGGGATACTGGCCCGTGATGACGCGACCCGACGGCGTACAGGCATGCACCGTGCAGTCGTAGACGCATCGGTGGTAGTCCGCCCACATGCTGGGGTAGTGCTTCAGTGTCGTCAATCCAGACGGAGGGATGGTAAAGTAATCGCCTAAGACGAGATCAGTGATGTCCGTGTACGAAAGCATGTCTTTGAAACGGAATGCTCTGCCCACCTAGAGGAGACAGCTTGTCGGCTCGGTCCAAGACAACGACATCGATGCCCTTCCTCCAGCACTCAAGAGCTGCGCCTAAGCCGCCAACACCGGCTCCAACGATGACGACTTTCATGCCAGTGGCAGGGAGCCGTTCAACACCATCCACGATGGACTCGGAAGTGTTGTTATCCATGCTGGCTAGAGGTTGCTGAGACGAGTCCAGCAGGCTCCGCTCAGACAACAACACGGTATTAAATACGTAGGGTAGGGACCACAAGATCTATTGTCCCCGCAGGGCCTATTGTCCCCGCAAGCCTGTCTTCCCCGCAGGATCACTTCATGATATCTGGTGTCTCTCGCATACGCACATTTCAAGGTAGGCTTGTGGTGGAGATCTCAATGGATCCTCTTGGTGCCGCAGATGCACTCTTGGTGCTCAACCGCCAGGATAGTTTGGTACGGCTGTGCGCATTGAACCTTGCTCTCCACGGCTCAAACACCGGTAAAGACCCACCCCGGGACACAAAGCGGGGCCGGCAATCCCGTAACCAACGGTCTACCCCAGACGCCACTGCTATCATCTTGAGTTTTTGGCGGTCATGTCAGCCGTCACAATATTTCAAAGTACTGACTAGTCCCTTGTAAGAAGTTCTCTTTTGTGCTGTGCTTCCGTGGATTGCAGCACCAAGCAAGACCACGGCCACGGCACACCAATGAAGACAATCATGCCACAAGGATCCGATGCCTGAGTCATCAAATGCTTCATTTCCCCACATTCTTCGTTCGTTTCCCCACAAAGACTCGTGACGTGTCCTGCAGGGTCCACACGATCCACGGGGCTCGTTTCACTGCGGCATTCAAGCGAACACGCATCATGGCTGCCAGCGGGACGTGTAATGCCCGACATAAATCCCCTGGCGGTCGACTCCCGGCACATCCGTGAAACCCGGCAGATGTAGGGCATCATGTAGTGCAGACACCGCCACGAATGAGCATACGACAGATAAATGAGGGGAAGGGAGTTACTGTTGGGCAGAAATCTTACAAAAGGCAACACCAGGATCACCAGGATCATCAGGATAATCACATGGATAATACAGAGCATTTGACTAATTAAATGACCAGCACATTCGACTATTACAATACTTCTCCATCTCTTGCAGCCTCAAGGCGAGAAAAATAGCGTCACTACGTGATGTGTGATGAACAAAGAATCATGAATCATAGAGCACGGAACGCCCTCTATCACGTGTTTGCAACACACACGTATTTATATACCAGCACATCTGCTTAGCTTTAGTTATCCCTAGAGAAATCAAGCCTGTCAAACCCTCACTTTATGTGCCTAACCGTACCACTACGTCTCGGTAGTAGAGTATTAGCAATGCGAGACAAATTAGCTGATGAGCAAGTCATATAGAATGTATTGCAATTAGAAAATAGGTGTTGAAGGATAAGCATGATGGAATCCACAAGATAGTTCCCAGCAAGACTGTTGAGCGTGATCTTATTCAAAGTACCAACAATAGATACATCAGCTCTTCGCTTACTTGGGTATATCGGAGACCCAGCGCTGGGTATCCACGACATCAGCACGTTCTCAATTGCAATACTGCAGAAAGTAGACAGGGCTTGGTCTCTAAACTTAAAGCTATGTGATTCTGTAAAGTATATCCATAAATCTCAACTTGATCCACACAGCGCCTACATCATCAGCCACGGTCCTCGTTCTACGAGGAATCATTGCCAACAAACGAATACCAAATTCCCGCACATAACCATACCTGATAAATCTGAAATGGGCCCTTCTGTTTATCAATTACCCGGGCGTGTTTGGAAGTCGTTGCAAACTATGTCCTTCATAATGTAAGTGAAGTAAATACAAAAACCTTGTCACTAAGTCCTCTCGTGAAGATCATCGGTGTAAATCACAATTTAACTGTATTGCGTATCAGAAAGTTCCCGCTATGGGGTCTTGAATTTTCCCATTGCCTCATATACCCAAGTAAGGGTATGCTGTGATGCAAGTCGATCTGGGTGATCCTCTGCTAAGGACTTCTCTTCTATTCCTACTATAAGCTCTAGTAGCTCGACTGCCTCTTGAACCCGCCCGCTGGCATGGTATGCCCTAGCAAGTTCATGCTGTGATGCAAGTCGATCTGGGTGATCCTCTACTAAGGACTTCTCCTCTATTCCCACTATAAGCTCTAGTAGCTCGACTGCCTCTTCAACCCGCCCGCTGGCCAGGTATGCCCCCGCAAGTTCATGCTGTGATGCAAGTCGATCTGGGTGATCCTCTACTAAGGACTTCTCCTCTATTCCCACTATAAGCTCTAGTAGCTCGACTGCCTCTTGAACCCGCCCGCTGGCCAGGTATGCCCCCGCAAGTTCATGCTGTGATGCAAGTCGATCTGGGTGATCCTCTACTAAGGACTTCCATATTGCTACTACAAGCTCTAGTAGCTCGACTGCCTCTTGAACCCGCCCGCTGGCCAGGTATGCCCCCGCAAGTTCATGCTGTGATGCAAGTCGATCTGGGTGATCCTCTACTAAGGACTTCTCCTCTATTCCCACTATAAGCTCTAGTAGCTCGACTGCCTCTTGAACCCGCCCGCAGGCATGGTATGCCCTAGCAAGTGCATGCTGTGATGCAAGTCGATCTGGGTGATCCTCTACTAAGGACTTCTTTATTGCTACTACAAGCTCTAGTAGCTCGACTGCCTCTTCAACCCGCCCGCTGGCCAGGTATGCCCTAGCAAGTTCATGCTGTGATGCAAGTCGAGATGGGTGATCCTCTACTAAGGACTTCTTTATTGCTACTACAAGCTCTAGTAGCTCGACTGCCTCTTCAACCCGCCCGCTGGCATGGTATGCCCCCGCAAGTTCATGCTGTGATGCAAGTCGAGATGGGTGATCCTCTACTAAGGACTTCTCCTCTATTCCCACTATAAGCTCTAGTAGCTCGACTGCCTCTTTAACCCGCCCGCAGGCATGGTATGCCCCCGCAAGTGCATGCTGTGATGCAAGTCGATCTGGGTGATCCTCTATTAGTTGGGCTTTGTGGATTGCCACCTGGTTCTGAAGAACTTTAACTGCTTCACTAGTACGACCATCCGTACGTAAGCATCGTCCTACCCAGAGTCTTAAATCACAAAGTACTTCATACTTTGCTTCTTTGCCAGTTTGTATTGCTCGTAGTGCGTGAGGCAAAAATAATCGCCACAACTCATGATTCTCCCAATCATCTGTTGGGAACACCTCGTTCAGATGTAGGATGGCCTCCCTCTGCTTGGTTTCTTCCATGCCTTGGTCACGACACCACACGCGTACTGCCGAGTGAACCAGACTGTGCATGTCGAATGTCTGCCCCCCATCCCGCACGCTTAAGAATCCATACCCACAGAGTTTTCCAATTGCGCTGGTAGTTTTCTGCTCTGACCCCAGATTGGGTAAGATGCTTCGAGGAATACTTTTTGGCTCAATCCATGCAACATATAAGAGCAGTTGGCCTGAAATGGGCTCAAACTTGCAGATCTGGGTGAATGAAATAATCCAAGTAGTCGCTACTGCACCTTGAGTACTGTGATAGTGACTGTCGTCGTGAAACTTGCTGCTTAGTAACTCAATCTTATCCTGGTCCGTATTTTTAAAAAGCCGCAGATATTCTGCGATGCTAGTCTTGTTCATATTGACATAGGCTGCAGCTTGTGCAATGGCCAAGGGAAGACATACAAGCTTCTCTAACAGCTCATCTATTGCCTCTCCATTCTGCAGCTGATCTGTATGAATGAGTGACTTCTCTAGGAGATTCTTGGCTTCTCTTCGACTCATTTCAGGCATCTCAACTACATTTCTTCCCGCAAAGCGTACTGCAACTTCTTGGGATCGGGTTGTCAAGAGGAAGTGCACATTTTCACCTTGCGGAAGAAAGTTATATATGGCATCCTCTTGCTCTGAGACACCATATATTACATCTATATCATCGGCGTTATCGACAATAAGTAGCCAGCTTGTAGTAACCTCTGCGTTAACATGGCGCTTAAATGAGTCTTTAGGGTCTTCGTCACTCCTAGTCGGGATACTGAATTGCTTTACAAGCCCTGAGCATACCTTCTCGAAGCTAGCCATGCTTAGGGCGGGGATCCATAGGACGGAATAACCTCGCTGGTTGGCTATGACGGAATGCGCAAGTTCTATTGCGATTTGAGTCTTGCCTATTCCCCCTAACCCAGTGAGCGCGACTCGTTGGCACACAGGATCTTCAAAGAGCAAGCGTGTGAGATCGTTCATCACTTCCCCACGTTCAACAAAGACGGCGTTTTTGGGAAATGGAATATATTTAATAACAGATCCTTTTCAATGTTAGATTTAGAGGAGTAGGGTTTATCTTGTATAACTAACTGCTAGTTGTATTGGACAGCTCTGCGACTTCAGTCGCAGTCTGTGGAGAGCTTATATTGGCCAGGTTGTGGGCGAACTTCTGTACTCTCCTCGCATTTTCTTCTAGGTAGTTTTTTGTATGCGCAGCGATCTTACTGCTTAGTTCCCAATCTGCCAAGCTAATGTCTTGTAGGCCGCATTCGACATTGAATCTGAAATACTCGGTACTATCGCCAAATCTGCTGTCCAGCCTTAGTGCTGCCTTCTTCGATGTGGTTGCCATTTTCTTGAGTGCTTTCAATATAGATTTTCTCGTGTCGTCAATGGTGACAACGTCTCCAAGCCCAGTGCCAATACTGAGGATACTCAAGGGCTTTCTGGCCGGAAATAGACGTTGGGCCTCGTCTATGAGCACCTCGCACGGGTTGTTATATCCAAACCCTGCATCTATGAATTCAATTTCGTCACGTCCAACTTGAATTGGCTTAAAGAAGGTCGTGGCTGCGGAGGTCGCGCGGGCGACTTGCCAAACAGTACAGCCGTCAAAGGCGGCTGAATTGTCATATGTCCTGAAGAGAGTTGGTAGAGCATCGAGGTTATCCTTGGTGATTGCTAAAATAACTCTATAGAATGTGAGCTACTAGCGAATACGTGCACTTTTTCGGTAGCATACGTTTTAGTACAAGAGCCCTCGCGGAATTCCATGTCGCTATGGGGACAACTTTGGTCTGTTGGTGTGCCTTGGTTCCGCTGTGATATACAACTTGGATTGACGCAGAACTCACGGACGACCTGTTTGATGGCGGCCTCCAACTGCGTGGCCGAAAAAGCGCCTGATGGTGAAGCGGGAAGCCGTATTGTCCTCTTAGGAGTAAAGGCTTGCCTCGCAACTTTCTTGTACGCATATAGGCATTGACCGACGCTCATTCCCAGCCGTCCGAGCATAATGGCAATAATCCTGCGCGATATCTTAGTAGGGCGCCCAAGAGAAGTAATAGAAATCTCACCCTCCCGTGCTAGTGCCGCCAATTAGGTCAAAGTATTCGCAAGGCCGAGGAACTTCTCTCAGGCCCTTGACTTGGCGGACGTCTTCCATGATCTTCTCGAGGATGAGTAGGCTAGATATACCTCGAATGCCTCCTCCGTCTATTGAAGTCAGCCAAGGATATTAGGCAAGACGTGGGGTCAAGTACCAAGCGACAGGATCCTAAGTGGTCCATGCTGGGCTTCAGTCTCTGCCTGATCCATAGCGGAACTCGACTGGTATAACCAAAGAGGAAATAAAGTGTTTGGCGTGTGGACTCTCCGATGCTAGCGTCTCCACGATTGAGGAGGATGCAAGAATGAAAACTGACTCCCATGCTATTTTGCGGGGTGCGGGGTTGAGAAGGTCGATCGACTTGACTCATCAGCCTCACTTCGAGAGCGAGGCCTGTTTTCTTCTTTAGGAGCTAGGCGTCAGCTCTGCCCATGCCCCCCAAACCTAGCACTTCCTCCCCCAAGCGTACAGCGTGCAACTCATTGAAGCGGGAGGAGTAAAAGAAACACAGCGCGTCTACAACAACAGATATAAGGCTGCGGTTTGTAATCGCTAATGATTATGGCGCAGCTACGAGCCGGGCTCGGCCGCGGTGAGAACTCGGCAGATGTCATTATTGGCTGTCAGGTTTGTCTCCGCGAGCCATCTGTGGGCTCCAATTTCGAGCCTATGAGCTAGAAACCAACCATCAATGGCCTTCCCTAGGTATTATTTCCACACTCTCACCAGATTCAACGCCTGTGACGAAACAGAATTGGTCTATTCCGTAGCTTCCCCAACGTGATTTCGGAATCTCACTTATAAATCCTTAAGAGGGTTAGAAGTAGGGATGCGTCTTGTAGAAGATTAGATGGTGGATTAAAGACGTTTGTCTACTCTAGGTAAGGCATATAAAGGCTGTACACGTTGTTGTGCCTGAAAAGTCAAGGTTAAATGCAGAGGTTTTCTTGCAAGCCAGGGTCAAATCGAGTTAGAACCAAGTAGTGTGACGGAGAGTAAAGATAGAAACCAAATATAGTGGAGTTGGTACACCCTAGGAACCGTGAGACTACAATTTTCGCATGCGGGATCTAAGGTAAGATCGGCTGGTCCTAATACCTTATTATCCACGAGTCTAGATGGAGGTACGGGCCGAAGGGACACCAGATATGCTATTCCCGAGTGTCCCCAGGAGCAAAAACGCGGTACCATTAAACACACCATCATATACAAGCTAGCTTGAGTGTCATATACGCAGCCTCGGATGGGTGTCGATATGTAATCACCCGCGCGGCTTACCCCACCGAATTAAGCCGCGCGGGGATTACGAAGCAGACCAATTGGTTTGTCATTGAGAAGATTGGCAGGTCCATAGTCGGGTAGGCAGCGACAAAGGAGATGGCTGTTATCGTGTGGTTTTGCCTGAGCCTCTCAAGCGCGCGGCGACTTGGAGACCAAACTCTAGACTCGTATGATATGCTCTTCCCTCACACGGGGTCGCTGTACTCACCGATTATGTGAATGTTTCCAAGATAAGCGCACGAGAATATATAATAATGAGAGAGACGTAAGAATGGTAGACGTGGCGACCTGGTGACACTAATCCGAGACACGTCAAAGACTCTGAGGGTCCCAACCTCACGAGGGCGTCATTTGCTGGAATAGTCGTCTTAAGACGCAATCGACGACAATGCGAGCAACCAGTGGAAGCGAGCATGTTTTACAAGACTCAATGACCAGCGATGAACTGCCCCGTCTTTCCGATGCAGACTACACACTATACAACGATCTGGCTAACAAGATGGACTTCGTGGTAAGTCATATGTAGCCCTACACTCTCGCAGCTACGCATTCTGGCATTCCACCTAATCGCCATCAAGCACACGCACTTTCGTCAAACATGGACATTTCTCTGGGAATCAGCTACCAAAACCGATGAGCCGTTAGAAATGGAAGTAAACGAGGTCATAAAGACTGGAATTGACTTTGCTCGCACCCTCACGGCCCACCACGAGACAGAGGAACGTTTCCTCTTTCCTATTCTAGCCCAGAACATGCCCGAGTTTCGCCCAGACCAGGGCGATCTATTGGACCAGCATGCGCTCATTCACAAGGGCCTCGAGCGCTTCGAGCGCTACTTGCGCCGATGCAGATATGGCGAGGCTCCGTTTGAACGGTCAGCATTGCGAGAACGCATGGAGAGTTGGGGAGCAGTGCTTTGGACACACCTTGACCAAGAGGTCAAGACGCTTGGGGCAGGGAATATGAGGAAGTATTGGACTAAAGACGAGATACGCGCATTCCCTTGGCAGTGAAATCTCCCAGGAGCTTCTACATATATTTATTTTAGATCATTAAACTAGGAGTAAAACACATGTATCTATGTAGCTGTTGTGCTCATTCAAATCGTACTCGCCGTTCTCCATCACTAACGCGACACTAAATTCATTATCGACCTCATGTTAATCAGAAACCCAAATTTTGTTGAACGGACGCCCTCGCTCTCTTTAGTCTCTCGCTAGTCTCCCTCTCATTATTGCCAAGGCCATAGCAATTAGGCAGTCTAGAATTTCGACACAAGTGGAGGTCCGAAGACCGGATGGTGTGTGTGCTTCTTCACTTGCTCTCGCAATTTGCTGCGCCGTTTTCCTCTCTTGGAACGCGTGTAGTCCCCTGAGGTGGCAGAGATTGATGTGAAGCATCGTCATCGTCTGCTGCGCTGTTTGGGGGTGCGATAAGACAGCCACTGACAATGCTTACCGCCTGTCCGTTGATCCGCTTCTCATGCTAGTGTACACTTTAGTCAGGAATTATAAAGCAGAAAGATTGGTCATTTTTCGCCGTGAGCCAAGACTACGGTGCTCCGACTAGGAATAGTGAAACCCCAGTCTAGAACGGAGTGCTGACGCGCGCGCGTAAATGTGGGAGGGGACGGTGCCACGCCCGCGGACCGGGTGGATAAGATTTGCGATTGGATCTCGATGTGTTCGCAGGCCGATTCCTTGCCGACTGCGCGTGGCTGCGGCAATTACAATGTCCGCCGCTTAGGCACTGCTGATTCATCGGATGCGGAATTGTTGAGCGGACTACCAGGTTATTAATCTTAACGACAACGTACGCAGGTTGCCATCGACTTCATCAACAAAGGGTGGCGGGAGAAGATCTCGCAAGAGAGTCGATATGATGCTGCGAGAGAAGCATAAATACCTCTGGATCCCAGAGCCAGCAATCTCGCAACTCACCAACTCGCTTCCTTCTCCACGTCGCCATCAAGATCCACCTTGCTCCAAGTCCAATCCACCCTCCGTTCGAATCAGCAGCCATGGTTCTCAAGTTGTACGGCTCCTCGCAGTCTACCTGCTCCAAGCGGGTCCTCACTGTGCTGAAAGAGAAGAATGTGACCTACGAGTTGGTTGAGGTTGACTTCTCAGTGGGAGAACACAAGTCGGCCCCCTTTATTGCGAAGCAGCCGTTTGGCAAGGTTCCTTACCTCGACGACGATGGTGTCATTGTCTTTGAGAGCCGAGCCATCGCCAAGTACATTGCCAAGAAGTATGCCAGCCAGGGCACCAAGCTCCTCCCCGCCGAGAATGACTTGACGGCTTTTGGTCTGTTCGAGCAGGTATGTGCTGAGATAAGCTTGGTTCTAAATTATCAAGCTAATGGATTAGGGCTGCTCCATCGAGAACAACTACTTCAATGCCCCAGCTGAAGGCATTGCCATTGAGAGAGTATTCAAGAAGTAAGTCACCAACCGTGGAAATCTGACCCTGACTAACGGCACCAGGTACCGTGGACTGGAGAGCGACGAGGAGCAAGTCAAGAAGCATGCCGAGTCATTGGATTCTACCCTGGCAGTGTACGACACCATCCTGTCCAAGCAGAAGTACCTGGGGGGTAACGAGCTCTCGGTTGCAGACTTGTATCACCTCCCATACGGAACAATGGCCAAGGACCTGGGGTTCAAGGAGCTGTTCGACAAGTACCCCAATGTCAAGGCGTGGTTTGATGCTCTGCAGGCTCGAGAGAGCTGGGTCGAAGTCAACGGCAACTAAGGTAGACAGACATTGGAATTGGTGAGAGACAATATGGGTGAGGACAAGCTACATTACAGATATGAGCTCCATCTCCCTCACAGATAAGACTGAATTACGCTCTCATGCCCCTACAATTGACAATTCCTGTTTTGGTATAAAATGACACATACTATTCGTGCTGCCAATATCAGAACCATCGCCGGAGAAACAAAAATGGCATTTGATCACTGCTGATGTCATGGTTGCAAGCACTAATACTGTCGCCATGAAGCTCGCTGTTTCATATATTGGTTTACGTCCTCGACGATATGTATTGATAATCCTGCCAACATCCACATAATTAAATAATACCAACGCATGCTGTGCTTTACATGCTAAGCGTCTATGGACGTGTCAAGTGCAACAGATAGCTCTGACCATCACCAATGCCCACATCGAGCCCGGTCGCGACATTACCCCAGAAGTTGTCGTTCCAGACATCAAAGACGTTGTATGGCGCTTTAATGCCAAGGTCGGCATATGAAATCTTCATATGCTGCGAGCCGGTAGTCTTGGTTCCAAACCCGCCTTGGCCTTGATCCGGCCCGTAGTTGACCAACAGTACCACGGCCTCGCCCGACGGGCTCGGTCCCGAGATCCACGCCTGAAGTTGCTTGGCGGCTTGCCCACCGCTCCCGGGATTCCTCGGCTGCATGGGATACTTGGCTGTGAAGGACGTGATGGCCTGGACGGCAGGGTGCGTGAGAAAGTTTGCTCCGGCGCTAGTCAGCTTGGTGAGGTCATCGCCGAGGATGAGATTCGCTCCAGCGCCAATCCAGTGGGAAACCATGGTACGCTGCTGGTCAGAGCTGATACCACTGAGAGAAGGGTCATTTCCGACGTAGAGATTGTCCAGGTCAGGGTGGACATTGACCGTGTTGAAGAACTGCAAGGCCGCAACGATCCACTGCCGGTAGTTCTCCACGGCGCGCTGGACGGTGCCCCAAGCAACAAGAGTCTTGGAGTTGCCGTTGTTGATGTCCTGGTCTGTCCTCATGGAATCCGCGTTCTGGTTCCATATGTTGAAGTACTTTTGCGAGCGATCCAGCTTCCAGGAGATGTCGAGCCTGATCTTGCGGCCGCACTGGGCAATGGCATTGTGCCAGGCAACGACCTCGCCGCTGGTATCGGCAGCGAGGTTGGCGCCGTTGGATGGTGATCCGGGTGTGATGTAGTCGAGCTTGATGAAGTCGATGCCCCTGTGAGTAGTAGACAGGTTAGATGACGGGTGAGGACGGACGCTTCCCAATGTAAGTAACCCTTACCAAGACGCGAACTGGTTGGCCACCGAGTTGAACCAGAGCTGGGTGGCAGGCTTGCTGTAGTCCCAGTTGCAGCGCGCGAGTCCATTGTCTCCTGAGCACACGGAGCCGATGGTGGCGCTGCTGCCGAGGATGGTCTTGCCCTGGTCCGCCTTGAAGCCGCCAGGCACAACGTAGACGCCGAGCTGTAGGCCGTTGCTGTGGAGGTGAGAGGCGAGGCCGGGCAAATCTGGGAACGTATTCGGGTCAGGAATAATTCGTCCGTTGGCGTCTCCGTTGCCGCCTACGGACCAGCCCGAGTCCAGGCTGCAGTACGTGTACTGTCCGGCCTTGAGCTGGGACGAAGCCAGCACATCGCATTGGGCCTGCACATGAGCCTGGTCGAACGACCAGCCTGGAACAGCGGGGCCGTTGGCCTGCAGACCAAACGAGTTCCAGCCGCGAGCTGGGCCACTGAAGCCGTTGGGCGTGGTTCCGTACGAGATGACCTTGAGCGCGGGCTGCGAGGATGCAACCCCAGCGAGGGCCGCGAACAGGGAATGTCTGGCAACCATTTCGAACACGGGTGGTGATTGGGGTCCTGGTTATTTCGCGTGCGCGAGGAGATTCCGTTTTACGTTCTCCTTGACCCTCTTTATACGTTTGGTCTCTTCGTTCTATCGCTGCGAACGGAGCCAACGTGTAAGCTGACTCCATCTCACGGATTCCCCGTTTGGCCAAACCAAAATATGCTGTGGCACATGGCGCCCCGCAGATACTCTTTCGGTTCCATTTTCGGATCTTCGTTCGGGGTTGTCGCATATCTGCGCTCCCTCAGAGTGCGGGGTGGACGGTTATATGCAACCGTCTGCCGGTATGGCAACTCCAGAGTGCTAGTGCCCGGTCACAGAGTCTGGGGAGAGGGGGGCGAGAGTGTCCATGCAGGCATTCAGAGGGCCTGGGAAACAAGTTATTCGTGGTGAGCCGTGTGGAGAACGCCATACCGAATCCACGGCTACGTCAGCATGCCAGTCCCGAGGTCCAGCAACATGATGCTAAAACGATCCACTTTGGGCAGTGAGATGAGAAGCGCTCGTAACCAGACCACTTTTATTGCTAATGTGCTAGCGTTAAATTGAGCTTGTCGGCTCTGACAGATCGTAAATTTGAGAGAGAGGCCCCGCAACCCCAGAGACGTACGAGGCGTGGATAAAGCCTAAGCGAGTGTTTAACCGACATAGGACAGCCTCCCTTGAGGAAAAGGTCATGTGTTGAGGAGTACGCATCCTGCTGCGGCTGGGAATGCCAGCCATCTGATGCCTACGGAGAAATATATTCCGGATAGCGGTGATCCAGAACGGCATCGTTAGGATACGGGATCGCTACCATTCCCAAAGAACCGGGGGGGTATATAGACATTCTCTGAGATACTCCGTGTCGACATCATCTGCAAAGATCCCGTCATCGGCTGGGACTCGCTGGCGGCAATTCGGCAATGCGGCTGCTCGGTCATATTGTCCACCCTCCTGCTGAAACACACCCTGTGGAGTTGCAGCGTCCCTTGAGTGCAGAAGTTTAGATGTTTTAGATGTCACAATGACTACCTCTTACGGTGGCCGACAGGCTGTTCAGAGGGAATGAAAAAGAACGACAATATATTGGCATAAGCGAAAGACTAGGGAAACAGATTTGAAGTGGCTAGCTTCGGAACCACCTAAGCTGGACATTGTCGCTTGATACAGACGAGACTTGGCTGAGCGGGTTAAGCAAGGCAACATGGGCAATGTATGTCAGTCACTATAGTACCAGAGAGGCCCTGCGCGGTCATGGTGTAGTATTTGCGGAGCGGGTGAGACTCTAAGGCATAGACGAGGCCAACAACTGGGTAAAGTTGGGAAGATGATTTGAAGGATAGGCCATGCGACATTAAGGATGAAAACTTGGCTTGAGTATATTTCAGCAAGCGCCTGACACGGCTATTGAGAGTATGGCAAATAGACAGCGCCAACCTCATCTATCGCGACTCTCTATAAGTGAATGTAGAAAGCCGAAGCAGATCCATCTCTATCCAAAAAGGTTTCACCATGTTTGTTTTTGGCCTGGACGAAACTCAAGCGCGTCGATGTACTGCCCATGGACAGCCAAACGCGCATTTGATGCCAATTATGCTCCACTCCCACCTTTGGGCCAGTTGCTGCCAGTCGGCTGAAACCCCAGTCGGGGTAGACACGGAGTGGAAGGGATGCGGACGAAACGACACCAATACGATCGCCAAGGGCCTAGAACATATCTTTAATGTCATTATCCTCTGCCCACAACGATTCGTTGTCGAAAGTCAACTGCAGAACCTCACGAAACCCAAACATCACATACATGTACGCAGACGTGCTATGTAGACTGATTGCCAAAGCCTTTAATTGCGGATTGTGACTTGGTGGCTAACTTGGCTTCAAGACGGGATCTTGAGAAATAATATGCCGTGTAGATTGCCCATTATCACAATAGTGGAATTCAATCGTGGAGTCGGCCTCGATATAAGCAAGGAACCCAGCCCTGTTCAAGTCAGTGCGGCTTAAAATAGTCAGATGAGCAGGAAGTAAATTACCTAAAAATCTTTATACGTGAAGTCTTGTTCAGCTGCGCCCCGCATATCAACGTACAGTAAAGCCCACCCATGCAGCGAACCCATACAGCAGTACCATCAAAATATATCTATTTGAGCTAAGAGAAGCACTTCGGCTTTACAGGCGAAGGCATCTGTACTTCTGCCATTGCAAGATATCAATGCGTTGAGGATCGACCACCATGGCGCCGGAGGACGATATCAGCCCAGACGCGAAGACGCGGATTCCTCGACGCCATGAGGCCGTCCCTTCTGCCCCCAAAACCAAAAGGCAGTGGCGTCGGAAATGTCTTGGCGAAGAAGGCCGTCTCCCAAGAGTCGGCGAAGTCGTCACCGCGAGAGACGCGTATGAACGCCTCACCACTCCTTCTTCGCCCGAGGCTAGCACCGTGGCTTTCGGGCCTCTGCGACTTTTACCAGCATTGGCCCCAATAGCCTGATAGGCAAACCATACCTTCTCGGCGTCCGCCATGTCCGGTGCGCCGTCCACGGCGAACATGCCAGAACACATCACCTCGCCGACCGTTTATATCGCTCAAGGCGATCATACACATCCGCTGGAATGCCATCTACCAGTGCTCCCCAGCCATCCATTTCGGCCCTGTCAATTCCCACATGGGCATAGTGAGGGTTGTTCTCCTTCAGCCAGACGAGCGCCCTCTCGACCACTCGCCGCCTCACTGACAACAACAACAAGAGATCGGCTGGCTTAGGCTTGTCCTGCACTTACTAGTGAATATGCATCTCATCCGTGACTTGTGCGAGCGGGTGAGGCAACACGTTTATCATAAGATACTGCACGTTGTTCGGAAACACCGTGACATGACCTCTGACGTGCTTCAGATGTCTGACAGCATGCCCCTGCCCACTCGAGACAGCATGCCGCGTGAAGAAACCATGGCATACATTCAGCACAACCAGCTTCTCTTCAATAGGCGACAGGCCCTTGAGCTCCTCGGGGGAAACATGTGCTCACAGCCCAGCCAGTTATGGATTTATGCTGCCGGGGCCAGGCTGCCCCGCGCCAGCCATCTCGAACGCTCTCCGCAAACCAAACCGCGACTGGCGCGCCCTCGGGAAAGCACTTCGAACATGCAAATGGAGAGCGCCGGCGCTCAGGAATAGGCATCGGCGCCCATTCGCCCCACTGCAGCTCCCGCAGCTCCGTCTCCGTTCGCTTCCGGTAGCAGACAGCGCATGTCCGGATCGGCATCGTGCTCCTGTCATGAAAGGCTTAGTAGAATGTGCGAGCCGTCGACACCTTTCTCTCGAGCGGGACCGGCATACACCACTCCTGCTCGCTCGACAGTCTTTCCTTCAGATCATAATGATCCTCGAGGTGTCGCATAACGCTAGCCAGATCGTGTGCCTCCAAGGACGGATTCACGGGGCCGCGGTGCCACCGGCAATAATCCTGCTACATGCACATCTAGCCCATCATTCCCCATCACCTCCTCCCTGGGATGGATGGGCCGCGGAGGCACGTTGCGCACATTCACAGGTGATACGACTTGCACTGACTCTGACAACGCCCCAACCCCAGCAGAGCCAGCATATTCGTCCGGGCTCCCTGGCATATCCTCGCGAGCCCGCCTTGCGTCGCTCGCATTTCTACCTACAAATCTCCTACTAGCTCGCTCTGAATGGCACCACTACCAGCATGAGGCTCGCTGCCCTCTCCAGGCGGCATCCCTCTCGGTCGGATGTGTCGCGAGACATGCTCATTCGCCTCTTGCAGCCGCGTCTCGGGACTTGTCCTCGGTCTGCCCCGAACACGTCTCCCGGCCACGATACCAGTTGCTATACCTTCCGACTGCTTCCTCACATTGAACAGCGGCAGCGCCTGTACGAGGCGGCCTAGGCACTTGCTGGCAACGGGCCCCGCTCGTAGGGTTTGGCCACTGAAAGGCTTCTGAGAGTGAGGCTTCCTGCCGCCCCGGCTGCTCTCCGCCTTCTCGGGCGGGTGATATGGTGTGCTAAATACCTTGTCGACGGCTCTGGTTTCGTCCAAAAAGGATATTGTGGTACTGACAGAGACATGCGGCTCGATACGTCGCAACGAGCTTGGCGGCTGGGCAGACATTTCAGGCCGCGGGACCCGAACGCGCCCTTCCGCCCGCCCTCTTCGCATCCACTTTGGAACCTCCCTAGATCGCTGTGATGATGATGATATTCACCCTGACGCCATTTCGTGACTTTCTTCGCCATGGCCGGTCTGGTCGTGCCGAACTGAGCCATCATTACGCTCCGCCAACCCTAAGATACTCGCTTCCGACCCTTTCCCTTCCACATCCACAGTCACCCTCGACAATAACGTCTTGTGGCCTTTATCCGTGACTCGAGTCAAAAAATCTTTCCCATAGAACTCAGCGTCGCTCTTTGTCCTGCTTTTTCGCTGTTGCTGACTAGCATGCATAGGAACTCTACGGCATCATGCCGCCTTCGCCGCCCTTTTACCCATATTATTTACCGCCTTTATAGCTGCCCCCTGCCCAGCCCATCCCTGCCTACAGGAGAATTTTTCCTGTAGTCCGGCATTAAACGACCCAAACCACATGCGAGAATCAAGAATTACACATTGCATATACAAGATATATACATCCGTCCAACCCCCATTCCACCAAGTGTTATATAAGCTGAGTGGCAATGCCATAGTTTAGATGATGAAATGTATTGAGTAATAGATCAATTTATATAGTAGACTATATATAATAAGAAACCGCCAATGATCGGCCGAGCTTAAACTCTATTAGAGAACTCCATACAACGATCAAGGCTTACTTCAATGACAAGTTGCTCTAGTCAGTGATAGAAAACACTGATGTGTCCAGACGTCTTGATCACCAAATTCATGGCTTCCGGCATCCATATTAGCAAACCAGCGTCAGGCAATCAGGTATAGTTTAATTTCCACTCTAGAGCCACCATCCATATTAGCAGACCAGCAGCAATCACTTAGGAATAGCTTCACTTACACCCTATTTTCACCGTCCATATTAATACACTAGTACTAGTATGCTAGTTATAATCACTTAATTAAAGGAATTCACTTACACTTTTAAATCATCATGCACATTAGCATACTTATCACATCCACTTAACGGAGGGCTTCACTTACCCTTGACCGTCCTAGAGCCATCATCTATATTAGTATACTGGTCGCAATCACTTAGTTAAAGGGCTTTACTTACATTCTTAAATCGCCACGCACATTAGCATAAATATACAGTCACTTAGCAGAGGACTTTACTTACACACTAAAATCGCAATCCACGTTAGTATAATAGAGGCAGTTACTTAGAAACAGCTTCACTCACACCCTAGATTCGCCATCCACATTAGCATACTAGTCGCATCACTTAGTAAAAAGCTTCACTTACAAGCTGGAGTTACCATACATATTAACATGCTAATTACAGTTAATAGGTAAGGAGCTCTACTTACAAGCTAAAATTATTATCTATATTAGTATACTAGTATATAATAACTTAGCAAAGGGCTTCACTTACAGCCTAAAGTCGTCATCTACGTTATTATAATAGTAGTAACTACTTAGGAATAGCTTGACTCACAGCCTAGACTCATCATCTACATTAGCATTATAGTAGTAATTATATATTAATAGCTTCACTCACAAGCTAACCAAAACCACTTATATTAGCATACCAACTATAACAACTCAATAAAGAGCTTTACTTACAACCTAAAGTTACCATCTATATTAGTATAGTAACTATAGTTTCTTAATAAAGGGCTTTACTTACAGGCTAGAGTTATTATCTATATTAGTATACTAGTTATAATTACTTAGTAAAGGGCTTTACTTACATCCTATAGTTATCATCTATATTAGCATACTAGCTGTAGTCACTTAACAGGGCTTCACCTACAAGCTAAAATCACCATCCACATTAGCATACTTATCACATCCACTTAGTAGAAGGCTTCACTTACACCCTAGAGTAATCATAAATATTAGCATACTAGTGACTGTTAGCTATAAAGGTATTTACTTACACTCTTAAGTCGCCCTACATATTAGCATACTAGTCATACCACTTAGCAAAGGGCTTTACTTACATTCTAGAGTGGCCATCTATATTTAGCATACTAGCTGCGTCAATTAACAGGGCTTCACCTACAACCTAAAATCACCATCCACATTAGAATACGTATCATATCCACTTAGCAGAGGACTTCACTTACCAGCTAGAGTCACCGTCTATATTAGCATAGCAGTTATACTTAGTTAGCAAAGGGCCTTACTTACACCCTAATATCACCATACACATTAGTAAATTAGTTATAAAGACTTGAGGGCATTCCTTACAAGCTAGAGTTATATACCATTCATATTAATATAATTATTATATATAATAACTTAGTAAAGGGTTTTACTTACAATCTTAATATCGTCATCTACATCAGTATACCTGTCATAGTCACCTTGTAAAGCCCTTAACTTACACCCTAGAGTTGCCATCTCTATTAGCATACTAGATATAGTTACTTAATAAAGCGTTTCACTTACTTGCTGGAGCCACAACCGATATTAGTATACTTATCGTAGTTTCTTGGTATAGTACAGGGCTTCACTTACAACCTTGTTTACAATCTATATTAGCAGACTAGTTACAATTATTTAGAAAAGACGTTCACTTACAATCTAAAGTCGCCATCTCTATCAGTATATAAGTTATAATCACTATTGAAGGGCCACACTTACATCCTAGAGTCACGATCCACATTAGCATAATAGTTATAGTTACTTAGCAAAGGGCTTCACTTACACACTAAAATCGCCCTTAATATTAATATGTTATTTATAGTTTAT
Source organism: Calcarisporium arbuscula (assembly GCA_009828645.1). Classification (NCBI taxonomy): domain Eukaryota; kingdom Fungi; phylum Ascomycota; class Sordariomycetes; order Hypocreales; family Calcarisporiaceae; genus Calcarisporium; species Calcarisporium arbuscula. The sequence goes on along the minus strand of WBSA01000029.1, from coordinate 33,713 downwards.
TAAGTGACTTTACTCACAAGCTAAAGTTACCATCTAGATTAGCATCCTAATTATAGTTTCTTAGTAAAATATATTACTCACAGCCTAAAGTCACCATTAATATTAGTATACTGGTCATCATCACCTAGTAAAGAGCCTCACTTACATTCTAGAATTACCATCTATATTAGCAAAATTATCATAACTAATTAGTAAAGGACTCTACTTACTGACTAAGGTCACCACTCATGTCAGTATATTATTTACCATCACTTAATGAATATCTTTACATACACGCTAGAATTATTAATATCATCCACATTAGTCTACATACCACAGTCACTTATCAAAGGACTTTACTTACCTTCTAGATTTATCATATATATCAGCATACTTATCGCAGTCACTCAGTAAAGGCTTTACTTACAACCTTAAGTCATCATCCACATTAGCATACCTATCGCAGCTACTTAGCAGATGGTTTTACTTACCTGCTAGAGTCACCATATATATTAGCATATTAGTTATAAGCATTCAGTATAGGCATTCGCTTACATCCTAGAATTGCCTTACGTATTAGCATATTTTATACTATCAGTTTGCTAAATGGATGTTTTATACATACTTTCCGTTCCACCTTGTGATCCCCTATAGCCATTGGAACTACTGCTCCAGCAAGCGTCGTGAGGAGGAGGATACTGGCCTTCATTTTGGCGGAGTCTGATGTATTGTAAATTAGAAGCAGAAAAGTCAACTAGTAGCATGTTGTGTTTTGAATTGATTAGTTGGACGTTTTTATGTCTTTTGTGGGGTTCGTGTGGCTTTGACCTCCGTTTTATAGCTTATTACCTTTACGCTGTAGAGATGTATCAGCACCAGGCTGCTGATCATGGCACATGATATGCTTCCCTGTCTATACTAATCTACGTCATTATGAGGTATGAGGGATGTCTTAGTGCATATCTTTACACTGACAGTAAAATACATAACATCAGCCACATACCCTAGCTTATTAATAGGGCTTTATAGCCCGCCCAGCTGAATATAAATTTACTAGTCTCGCCAGCCAGGTCGAGCTTACTAGCTAGATAGATATACTTAGTGACCTAGTTCAGATGACAAGTTATCTTTTGTAAGTTTTCTATATTAAACTTTACTCTAAAATCGAACTAGTGCATGTCATTCATTGCGTCATATATATATCTATTAGTGGCACTAGAACCCATGCACAGACATACTTCAGTTGCACCTGAACTTAAAATGACTCTCATGCTTCATCATGCACTTGGATACTAGGCCTAAGACGGCTTTCAGCTGCAACTAGAGTCAGTCATTTCATCATGTAATTAAGGATATCTTCTTAAGTGAACAAAAACTATCAGGGCAGTTGAGAAAACTACCTAGCTTATCACCTTTATTAAAGATTTCTATTACAGAAAGTCAAGATAATTTATGTGGCTAGAGAATTAATAGAATAACGAACCGTATGACGATCCTATTTTACTATTATTTCATGAGGCAGTTGCTCGTAGTAGTAGGGAGATATGAGACCCACCACCATTGAGCGGACAAGGAGATTGGATAGCCTAACTTCTAGCTGTTTTAGGCATCTAGAGTGTCCAAAACTAGCATTCAGCTAGTCATGCTGGACCCAAGACATATTTTCAGCTGCAACCTAAAGTTAATATTAATATCATGAGATACTTAACTAGCTGGCTAATCTCAGCATGCTATTGCGTCATGCACAGCAAAATTATCACTACTCCATAATCCCCATCTTTATATGAGTGGCTTATATCATATGACAGATATTGGAAAGTCTAAATTTCAGGTATCTTTGGGGGGAATACATAGTGAGTGAAACTGGCAATCCGGTAGTCTTGCTACCCGTTCCCACACCTGGACTAGTGGTACATATCGATCATATCCTATCCCTTCAAGCTCTTCTTTCCAGTTTCGTTCCTCAAGGATCTGATGCGCGAAACGTGACATGATTCGCCTTTCCCACAGGCATCACTAGTTATACATTTTAGCCTACGCTCTGAACTATCTATCCTACACTACCTAACCACGCCGTAGATAGCGCCGGCTCTTTGACAATGGGACCTCCTCGCCAGATCATCACAGCTGCACACATAGAATGGATATAATGTGTGCAAAGTGGGAAACTATTTAATCAATTTCGCGAACATTAGACACGCATCTTCGTTTATCTCCAACTATAACGTGCTTGAATTGGACTTCACTGCCTAAGAAATATGCCTGAACGCAAATGAATATCTCGAAAGCAACTAGATCTGATTCTGCTGGAAGTCACTTAGTTGTGAACCAATCAATCCTTCCTCCGCAATGTCAACAGTCGGTTTAATATATTGCTCGAGGGTACATAGATGCGATTTACAGTACCCGCCCTGGCTACACCATTTTGGGTTTCGGAAGTTGTATACCATCTGTTTAGGAGCTATAAAGCTATAGTCAAGGAATGGCTTCTAGGGCCGCGGGTTGAGAATTCCACGGTCTTACATCTCTTTCGTCAGTAGTCCTAGTAACATTGTCGAACACTTGAGCGTGCATTTAGTACAGCTTTTGCAAAAGAACTCCATGCGTTCATGAAGGCAATTAAGAATACGACCAACAGATGCCTGCCTTTTCTCCTGTATTAACACTTCTCGCGTTGAGGCTGCGAGAGATGGAGGGGAATTGTAGTAATCAATTGTAGTCATCAGCTAATTGATCAAATGCTCTGTATTATCCCTATGATGATCCTGATGATGCCTGTTCCAAGATTCCCGCCCAACAGTAACCCTCTTCCCTTCATTTTATCTCTCGTACGCTCATTCGTTGTGGTGGCTGCATAACGTGATGCCCTAGGGCCTGCTGCCGTTGGGCCAATCCAACGGCGTTGCCTACGAGCCAATCTAACAACATGTACCCAGCGTAGTGCAGCCTTTCCTAGTGTTGTCACGAACCATGCCATGTTTCGTAAGGGAAATCACGTGCCACTATCGATAAGAGGGCGTGGCTGGTAAGAGGATAAGCCACACCAGGATGGGCATGTCTGGATCGATGGGAGCAAGGCTCGATCCTTTAGATCCAGGATCTAAAGGATAGAATCTTGACTAGGTCTTGAAAATGACTCTTTTTTAGATATTTCTTCAACGATTGATACAAAAGAGACAGTACAGAGAGAGTTATGGGCCGCTTCTTACGGACACAGATGGTTAATCCACAATGCTGCAGCTCTAGGATCTACGGTCGTACCTTCATTATTATCAAATACACTCTATGGAATCATACACCGTCATGGGGTACTATCGATGATGCCGCTAGCAAGTACCGCGCACAGTGAGGTAGACCCGCCACCAGGCTATGAGTATTTCTGGCGCTCAGAGCATGCTCGAGAAAAGAAAATGTTGATCGATACTCATTGCATGGCGATATGAAAACCGTCATACGAAGGAATTGATAGCTACTTAGACGAGAATGAAACTCATCGCCACAGGGAGTTCCACACCCATGATAGTTTGCTGATTCATGGGAATCATGTGGACTATTAACGCCACGGTTTTGCAGGGCATATGACACGCGCGGTGGCACCGTGCAAATATGGCTCGGCTCGGACGACCTATTAGATCCATCTCCATTGAGGGAATGATACATGAATCTCAGCCAAAGACAAGCTGGCGCGGTAAGCACGGTAAGCACGACAGTGAGGTTATATATAGGCTTGATTCTTCTATCGAAGATTTTGACTATGTGTCAATGCGCAAGCGTGTGTTCTATAGTTGTGAATTGTGTAAACACTGGAAGAGGTAATGGCGGGCTCGTCAGTGTATACGATGAGCACGGATAAGTACACACGGGTCCGGGTGAGGGCAATCACGGGATTGGATACGAACCGGATAAGCCGCCAATCCAATTTCTATCAGAACGAAATAGAAAGAAAGGCGATCTAGTTGTACTTTAGTCTCTGCGAGTATCAAGGTCCACAGAGACCGTTCACTCAAGGACGTTATTACCTTTGCAGAGTCGCAGGAGATGGCCAAAACTGTTAAGTACTTCCATATTCGTAAGGTAGAGACTAACGGAAGTGACTTAGAAGACTATAAATTGGCGGACCTGGTTAAGGTTGGATGACTAGCTCTCTATGAGTCAGTTAATCGCTAGATCCGTAAGTGCAGAGGATCAGAACAAACGAGAACAAGTTTTTGATAGTGATGTAGCTATTGGATACTGACACGCCAGAGTGTAATCCTACAGTATCCTATTTAAAACGGTGCATTTCTGTAATGAAATCTTTAGGCCAGCAAAATCCGGCATGACCAGAGAAACCACGAACAAGTCCCAATAGCACAGCATATAGCCAAAATACCAGTCTGCATCACACCCTCAGAAACTCCTTCCTAATATTCCATCCCACCTGACCCTCCGCCGGAAACTTAAACATGGTTACGGATACTCCATCCGGCCCCTTCGACCCAATGACCGTATTCTGGACGCGCCGTCCTTCCGGGATTCCGTACGGCGGTTCCATCGTGAAACTGTGAGTGTGCATCGGCGAAGCTGGTCTTTTCGGGATAGTTGATTGCAAAGAGGGGGATGACTGATGTAGATGCAGGGGGTTCAAGTCCTGCATCTCCGACGTATGCAAGAGGTCAGCGGCCATGTCGCTGCCTAGATCCTGAGACGAGATGCACGAGGCAGGCAACTTTGGTGGCTCTGAAAATGGGGTAGAAACCGCCTCCTCCATATCCAAGTGCTCGCCACAGACTAGTATACTATCGTCCGACGACGCAGCCAGAGAGCCACCCAAGTTCCATTCACTATGCGGCCAGTCCACGCTGGCGTCCCCTTCCTCAACTTCAATTATCCTAGCCGCTATAGCAGCAACTGATCTAGCATCCCACAAGTTCTCCTTCCTATTCCTTACCTCTTCTCGCCTTAATAGCCTCAGCGCCGACCGTCGTAGTAATGGGTGCCGGCACTTCCAGGCGACCCAGTACAGCGGGGCGACGAGCTCCATCTCAAATATAAACGTCGCGGACCTGAAGGATGCGCTCTGTGCATTGATGATTGTGGAGGATGTGGATATGATTGCGGCAAAAGACGAGGTGTGAGAGTCGTACACCCGCTCCGGTACTGAAAGAGCTGCTGCGATCCAGATGCTAGATATATGGTGATGCATCTCAAGCAAGGATTGTGTTATAGTCGACAATTGACTTGGGACCAGCTTCGTCGCTAGGATTGCAAATGCGTTCTGCCACTGCCGCAACTCGGACAGGATCGCTCGCTGTTCGGCCTCGAATCCGCGCATCTTGCTGGGGTCTGGATCGAGAGAGCACGCAACCGGCCTCCCCCTCACCGTAAACTGCAGGCCCTCATCTATCATGTGGTATAAGTAGCCCCGAGCTTCACTGAGTGATGCAAACTCAGTCGGCATGGAGATGGAACTTCGTAGGTGGTGGGGTATTGGCGCGGGCTGGCTTCCAAACAGAAAGCTCGCCAAGCTGAGGCGGGTGTAGATGGGAACAAGCTCCCGCTTGATTAAGCCGGCCATTGGCGACTTCGATTCCTGCATGCATGCGAGGATCTGCCGCCCCTGGCAAATGTGCAGCTGGGAGGTGGTGTCATGCCCCATCATGAACTCAATGCACGTAAATAGCACGCAGACCAGCAGCGGAACCACCAGAGGATTCTTAGTAGAGTCCCATGTCCTCATGGCGGTAATGGCCTTGCCATACTCGGAAAACGTAAACGCCTGCGAAAGCTGCCGACCGTCATCTCTACGCGGACTCATGGCCTCATGGAGACTGCTCAGTGCCAAAACGGAATGCTGCACCGCCGGCTCCGTAACGCTGAGCCGGAGGACCAAGCCGCCCCAGAAGCCCGTGTCGACGGAGCCTCCCAGCAGCGAGGCGGACCGGTTGCAGTAGTAGTTGAAGGCGCGGCGGCCGGCGGGAGATTCTATCTTGACAAAGTCGGGGCTGAGGACAATGTCTGTGTAGGAGGCTGGGTGGGGCGATGTGTAGCCATTGCACCTGCGACCGGTCTTGATGCAGCGGAGGCAGAAGGGCTTTGCCTCGTCGCATTTAACTTTACGGCCTCTAAGCGCTTGTGAGTCTTGATGCTATACAACGGATATCATACAGCGTGTAGTCGCGCCATCCACGGCAAGCATCGGGATGTTGATGGGGTCGACTTACTTGCAGGTGATGCATCCCGTGCGCACTTTTTTGGAGCCTTTGCGGCCAGAGGGTTTTTGGGCAATGGAGGATGGGTTCAGGCCCAGGTACTCGTTATACATTGGGATATCCATTTCTGCACATCGGCGGCGTTGCAGGTCTCTACGAGGTGTTCCTGATGAATGGACTGAGAGCCGAATCTTCCTGTTGCGACGCTGGCAGTCCGAGAGCCCAGTCCGAGGGCACCACGGGAGGGTTTATATTGTCCTACATGTACCGAGACATGGCACCGACGAGAGCGGCTGGGGAGTTGGCGCTGACGTTAATGGGCGGTGGCTGAGCGGCAGGCTTGGCCATACATGGGAAGACGTGGTTTTGAGCAAAATCCTACTTCGGATTAGTCGTGTTTTAGATGGACATAGTTCGAGAGCAACGCATGCCGGCATAACTCTATCTCGCGGGGTAAAACGGCCGTCCGTTAATTTAACATGTCACGGCTAGTCTGGATGAAGCGACGTGCGTCGCGACGTGCGTCGCGACGTGCGTAGTTGGAACATATGCGTGGTTCGAACTGCCGAGATGATGATGACATCCAAGACACGACAACAAGCATGAGGAGCGCCCTGACGGCAGATGGCACATGTGACGTCAATGATGATAATATCAACGGTTGCTCTCACTTGATACGCACTACGTCTGACTATTTGCTTGTCCGACCCTGCCATGGCAAGGTTCAATGCTGGAGGCACTTGTTGCTCTTCGACCTAGGCCCGAAGCACAAGAGATATCCATGAACCACGTGAAACCGAGACTAGGCAAGGCACTAGGATCGGGTGCCACATGGCTGCATAGCACATAACGGTCGTCCCGAGTTGCGATTCCTTCTCAATTCATGGGGTTTGGGGCAGTCAGACGCCTTCCATGCGACATCCGGCACGGGAGGGCTCCACAGAAGTGCTCTCGTGTTTCCCCTTTTAATATCTTGATCTCCATGCACACTTCATGTCAGATCAAATGCCAAGCATAGCGGGGGGGGGGGGGGGGGGGGGAGGGCTTCAATTTGCAGTATACCGAAGAGCCATATCCAAGGTGTGTAGATTTCCACACGTCGGACTCTAGACGGAGTTGCAGATGAAATCTGGTGACGCGCACTCTTTGCTCGAATATTCCCAGGGCTGGCGGTCCAAGAGACATCGTGCTCAGTACGGTATCAACAATATAATACTAAACACCTTCTTCAAAAAGCTTAGCTCATGCTTGCGATATTACTTTCTACGTGAGAAGTTTGTATAAGTAAGATTCAGTGAATGATGGTACTGAATGAAGTATAAAGAAGAAGAAGCCTTCCCTTGTCCTCCATTACTTCTCAATCACCTCGCTCGTTCATCTCACGTCTCTAATTGTATTACAATCCTGAAACATAACACCACCAACATGAAGTTCTTTACATCTCTCACATTACTTGCATCTGCGGCCACCGCGATTTCGGTGCCTGCTGCCGGTAGGACCGATACTACCATTTCAGTGCCTATTATCAATACCACCGACAGTGCCATCTCGGTGCCTGCTACCGGTAACACTGATGCCTTGGTTCAGCGAGACTGCAATTGCAAGTGCCTGTTGGATAATCTTCGCGACTGTCAAAACATTGGCAATCCTATAGCCCAGGCAGCGTGCATGCTCTCCGGTGCTGGTGCATGTGGCTGCGGTATCAACACTGTTTGCTGTACGGCTGGGGGTTATTGCGATGGAGTCAATTGCTGTCGCGGTAGAGGTTTAATTTTCGGGAGCCATGATGAGTGCGTTGCTGGCTGTGGAGGAACTTGCTTCAATTTCGGGGGCACTGCAACGCAGCTCTGGAAATGTGTAAGTCATCTTCAGGTGTCCCATAGCCCTTGCAAAACTAATAGCCTTCCGAATTAGCAATGAGCTACCCGATCACCACTTGGCTACCGCATTTAGGAAACAACTCGGCGGCCAAGTATGAGCACTCGCTGGCACGCCGTGGGTATCCCGCATTATTTCGGCTCCAGGGGCAGCACGCCGATTTAACCATGTATTGTATAATCAGCTACAATGAGCGTACTCATCTTATAAGGAGGATATGTTGTAATCACTTTTTGAAGGAAGCGTTAGTCGTTGTATGGAGTTCTCTGATAGAGTTTAAGCTCGGCCGACTATCTGCGGGTTCTAGTTATATATTGAGGAAATTACTATTCAACCCCAACATCCACTGTTTCTATCCCGAGTTGAAGGCGAATACCTTGAGGGCAACCAACGTGGGTTATGCATTGCATTTAAAGAGGAGAAACATACCACTTTCACCTTGCAATTTTCAGACAGAACACCTTCGCTCATGGCCTCTTTTCCCTTTCTCTTCGCAAGTGCACTAACGACGTAATATTGAACCTTGCGCCGGATGGCTGGTGCTTGGACTCGGGAAAGAGCCAAAAGGTGAAGAACAAGGCGGAGATGGGAGCAAGGGTGGTACGAAGTAAATAGTCCCATGGACGTGAAGAAACAGGTCGAATGTTCAGTGAAACTGCTTGAGCTACTACTGGTGTAGCTGAGTGAATCAGCCAGTACGCTTGACTACGGAACATCAGAGCGATTCCCTTCCACGGCACCTCGGCTTCGCCTTGTATCTGGTTCCTGTCCTTACGATAGTAGCCCTTGAGCTCGCTAATCTAGCCCGGCAGATCTTACCGACGTGCAAAGGAAAGGGCATAAACTTGAGCTGGGTATTAGAGAACCATGAGAGCGCACCCTAGAGCCTGCATTTTGACTGAGGTGGCTCAGCGCAATATCTGCAGGTACATGGCAGCGTCCATATTGATTTGCGGCAGCATCAGATGCGACAGAACCAATGCAGCGTGGCGGTAATAGCCGGTGTTTATAACAGACCTTACTGGCCACTGCTCGACTATTCAAGCGGCCGTGGCTTTGGTGTGTTTCTGGCGTATTATGCAAATCCTTCTGTACAAGTGTAATCCAAGCTATAAGCCATTCTTGCCGCCCCCCCCCTTCCAAGAACCGTCATTCCCATACCCTCTATCCAGGCTATTTGGTACTTTAATTGCTTGTAAATTAATCAAGTTTTGACTTGCACAATAATGGTGTCACCATTCGGGTTCGCGGCGGTTTGATTAGCCTCAATAGTAGTGCGAGGGGGTAGATGCGAGGGTGGATACGAGGAGTGGGATCGAGGGGTAGAGAGATGCCAAGGGTAAATGCGAGGACTGATTAGTGCGCTTATATGTTTTGCTTCATGTGGGAGGTCGGTCGTTGCCGATGGTTGTTGCAGATGATCGAGGTTGGACTGAGTGTCTGGCACAAACCAACGCCAAGACTTTGTAACCCATCTATCCAGCGATGCGAGTCATCTTCACCCGTAATTAGCCGCACCCTAGACGACGAGGCGGCCGCGTGGCTCGATATCGAGATACAGGCCGAGGCAAGAATGAACTAGGCATTTCTGAGCCTTGGGAGAGTCTTCGAGTCTGCAACAAGATCGCTTTACCTTGCGGGGCGTGGACTTGCGCGTTTGCCCGACGTGATGGTGTCACAGAAGGAGGGCGAAGTAGATCTATAAATATGTTTGCTCCTACAATTGAAGTGGGTGATTCCACCACCTCTGTGCCTATTACACATCAGCATAAACTCACTAGTTGACAAGGTTTTCATAATGAAGATCGAGACTATCTTGTTTGCCGCCTCGTTGTCTCTTGCCAGCGGAGCGTCCCTTACCAATCCGAGGCTCCCCACAGTTGAGCTGGGCTACCAAGTTCATCGTGCCATCTCCTTCAACGTATTTTCTCCCTGGAAAAGGACCTGTTGATACGATAACAACTGACGGTGGACGTTAGGAGACAACCAAGATATACAACTTCACCAACATTCCTTACGCTGAGCCACCGTTGGGTGAGCTGCGATTTACGGCGCCAGTCCCTCCAAAGCGGCGCCAATCCGGGGTGCAAGATGGGCGTGTTGGTAAAATATGCCCTCAGGCCTACCCGGACTGGCTTGCAGTCAACTCGTTTTTTGTTTCTGCGTGGGCAACCGGCCAGCCGTTCAATTTTACACAGGCCGTGGAAGAAGCGAGTCATCTCCCACCTCAGCCCGTTGACCATCGAATGACTGAAGACTGCCTTGTTTTAGATGTCTTGGTCCCGAAAGGTGTGTTTGACGCCAGAAATACAAATTCGCACCGGTCCAAAGGGGCTCCTGTAGTTGCCTGGATCCACGTGAGTCTACTCCCGAACTCCCAGCCCTACTATAGATAAACTATACCGGTCGGCTAACTGTTGGCTTAGGGTGGAGGTTATGTCTTTGGAGAGAAGGGCATGTTCGGAAGCCCCGATAAAATACTTGCAGCGACGCAACGAGGAGGGATCGATGGTGCTATTTTCGTGGCCTTAAACTACCGGCTGGGCGCATTTGGCTTCCTCTCAGGACCGACTCTTCAAGCAAATGGTTCGGCGAATGCTGGGTTGCTAGATCAGAGGCTTGCTCTTCAGTGGATCCAAGACAACATTCACAAGTTCGGCGGCAACAAAGACGATGTCACCATTATGGGCGTTTCGGCCGGTGGCGGGTCGGTCATGCACCAACTCACTGCCTACGGAGGCTTGAGGCCGGTTCCGTTCCGCCGGGCCATCCCGCAGTCCTCTGGTTTTATACCGACTGCAGGTTCTCAGATTCAAGAGGACACTTGCGATGAGTTCCTCTCAAGCCTTGGAGTCGGCTCCATCGAAGCAGCAAGGAAATTGCCATCTAGCAGGTTGCTGGCTGCCAACGCCAAGCAGGTTAGTGCTGCCCTCTGGGGCACATTTAAATTCAGCCCCGTGGTCGACAATGACTTCGTTCCTGGACCCGCGGCAAAGCTGCTCATGCAAGGTTCGTATGCAAAAGATGTGGCCATCCTCTCTTCCCACACGGCCAATGAGGGCATTGTCTTCACGGACCCCCGATCAGTGGGGAATGAAACACATATGCGCGGTCAACTCCGGGGCATCTTCCCTTCCATGACTGAAAAGAACCAGGATTTCCTCCTGCAGACACTCTATCCGCCTGTGTACGACGGATCAAAGCCCTGGAAGAATCCTGTCGATCGCGTGATGACTATTATCGGGGAGTTCGCACTCACCTGCAACACCAATGCCATGGTCAAGTACGCGCAACAGCATGGAGCCCCGGCGTTCCATTTCGACTTCTCAGTTCCACCAGCTTTGCACGGCGATGACCAGGCATATGCTTTTGCTACTGGGCCCGTGCCCGGGATGGACCCCGAAATTGCGAGCATTATTCAGCACGCTATCGCTGGGTTCGTGGTGGCAGGCGTCCCGGCCAAGAGTCCGATCAAGCGAGCCCCTTCGGTGCCGGCTTACGGAAGTGAAAAGAAAGTTCTCAACTTGGCGGTCAATGCCTCTGCAGTGGTTGAAGATCCGACGGCGAACGAGAGGTGTGACTGGTGGCACAAGGCCTTGTATTATTAGTGGTATACTTTCCACCTGGGCGATATATACTACAGTAGTGCCTCTTGGACTAGACCATTTCTAGTACTAATTACCATGAGTAAATAAGAAACCAATGAATACAGATTCGAAGCAGGGAGTCTGGTGTTTATGTAGTAAAATGAGAAGGGTGACTCCTTGCCTGGCCTGAAATCTTCCAGGTTCTAAATTCTGACATGCTTCAGTGCGCCACCACAGTCAGACCCCATGCGATTAAGTTTAGTGCTTATGCATGACGAGATATAGTCTGTATGCATGGCAGAATTGCGTTAGAACATGTCGTACTTTTGCTGTTTGGCCCACTCGTGTTTAGCATGCGGTTGATCAAAGGTCCAGGATCTAATCCTACAACCATGTGGCACTGGACTCCTACGCTTGAAGCCCTTGGTGGTGCGATGTAATGGAGAATCAAAACTCAGCAAGAGATATATAACTATGTACACTACATAGGTCGACTACAAATAAGACTTGTTTCTCCGGAACCAAATAGCTTACAAGATGGTTCTAAACCTACCATCTTTAGTTATTATCTCTTATTCAGTTTTAGCCAGCTTTCAATATTTTCGGACCAATATACACTTTTACGCTCTGAACATATAAAAAATCGTGAGAATGGGAACTAGACAGAACAAGCGTGGAGAATACCTACGTGGGATACCAGGTGGCTGACGACGCGGCCGCCTCTCGACCGCCCTCTACTGAGACTTTAGGGATATTCACTCCGCAAGGATACATGACCGGTATGACGATGCTTCATCTAATATAAGTAAGGCTATAGTCCAGAGTTTTTCCGTGGCAACTATCATGATCCTGTCGACACCATAGCACGTTTATCTCGAAAGGGGCACTATGACAGCTCCGCCACGTGAGAAGAAGCCTACGATTCTGTACACAACTACTTTGCAGTAGCTGCTGCGTCATCCACTACATCAAGCGTCACCTAATCTTCATTCCAGCAGATCCTACAACCGCAATGCTCACCGTAGGGTTATCGCGCTGCTGTGACGGGTTGTTCCGTTCTCCTGATCTGCCTATGTGCGGGGAATTTCTAGAGTAGCTCGGCGATAACTCACTCACTGCCTTGATCATCGTTTCAAGAACATGGACATGGACGACCGACTCGTGGGGTAGAAGACGCTATCTTGTCGCTTGTCAGCACGAATTCTGCGTGTACCCTCAAGCATAGACGATAGCCTTGGTCCGGCCAGCCTGGAGGCATCAGCTGTGTCCGCTTGCGCATCGTGGATTGAACGCCAGCCCGAAAGTACTGGGGAAAGTTTGCTTTCGTTTGAATTATAACGACAAGCACGCTCGGCAGCTACCGAGTGCGGCTAGCCTCTAATTGCGCGTCCAAATTGTGGAGGAGTTACTTGCCATCGTTGTTCTGTGTGAATGTGAAGCGGTCGCTGTGACGGGTGAGATCGGCGGAATAGCAGAGGAGCACGCACGTCTACAGTACAGTGCTAGTCCAGAATTCATTAGACACATCATAAGAAAAGAGGAAACCATCTTGTCATTTAGCACGCATCAATGTGCCCCAGTGTTTCGTCATCGATCAGCACGGCTCATTTTCTCAGGTTTATGAAAGCGGCTTATCTTCCATCTGCCCTTGTCGATCAGCGCGACCATGTGCTGTGCGGTAGTCGGAAGCACATGGTATTGTCTAAGATGCCTTTCGGTTTGGGCTCCTGTCGGTAAGGATACAGTTATTAGCCAAGATGCAATGCCTTTGAAATTCTCAAAAGTGTTGAACTGCGCGATGAAGAGGTGGAATGTGATATGATTTAAAACGAAATACTACTCTGTACTCGGTCTCGTTTGACTAGTACGAATCTACTCATTAGGTAACGGCAGTTGACATCTATTTCCTAAACCAGGGAGTATAGGAATAATAAGCTTACTCAAAACGCATATCTTTTCTAAAACAGGTATTGAGATCATCTAAGATTGTACCACGAGGCATTAATCCATCAGGATATTCGAGCCGATCTCTGAAGATCTGCATCCTTCAAGTAATCTTGTCGACCCACCGTCACATTGTCTCCTTTATCCTGCATTTGAAGGTTAGAAAGGTTAAAGCAAGGATGGCGGAGACAAACAGCCTATCAACTTACAAGATTCACCAGGGCAGTATTTTGAATGTTGTATTACGTCAAGGTATGTGATAGAAGAACCGAGACATTTGAGAAACCAGATACATGAATATTCTTTGCAAATAGAAACAAGTGGGATTGAATGTCAATTTGCATCATTGAGCCCCATCAGCTGCTTTCTTCTTTGACTCTTGAGTGACTGCCGGGACATCAACTCTACCACACATAATTCTTATCATACGAATCCACCCCGCCCAACGTGCCTGAGCATGGAATGAATTCGGTGGTAACGGCATCTTCCGCTCTGCCCCATAGAAGCTTTGTTGAGCTTGCAGTCACTGCATCAACTGTTCGTTCACATCGTCTACCTATTACAGATTGCAGGGTATACCAAAGGATTACAGTTAAGTCATGTAAAGGATGATCAAAATTATCTCTTCGGGCCGGCCAACAGTTCGTCGTGGTCGGTTCCCTTCAAACTGTGGACCGTGCTCTCCAGGATGGAGTTGACGTCAGTTGACAGGCCTGTTCGCATTACAGTTGCGGCATCGCCGTTGGGGACTGCGATATACTTGGCGAAATTAATAAATTATCTTGGGTATAAGTATCGCCTTGATGTCTGGCTTCTTGTTTGCTCAATATCTCCAACTTCATTCCCAGTACTGGAGCGAAGAACAGCTCTAAGTTTGACAAATCAGGAAATTCCATACCAATCATGCACTCCATTATCATAAACAGCTTTCTCCTCGCTCTAGCCTCGGGGAGTCCTCTCATGCCAAATGCACCTCGAGCCGCGAGCCGAGTACCTTTTGAATGCTTTGGCGCAGAAACGCCCAATGCAACCGACTGTAAGTCAGAGTTTATTCCATCGCACACTTTCACACCTTGAATGAACTTGAGAATGGATTTTGATACAAAAGACAGGTGGATCGCTGGTCCAAGGCTTCCAGGACAACGAGGAGCAAGTCTGCGTCGAACCAGACCCCTCTGGCAATTGCTGGACATCATCTACGGGAAACTGTGAAGTAAACTATTGCTTCCTAGATGCGAATAATGGGTGCGGAACATACGCCAATATATACACGGCTTGGCAAGCCGTGGATGAGAAGGTAACTACAGGTTCCGTCTTGAAATATTATTCTGCTTTACATATAGGAGGATAGGCTGACAGTTTCATATCAGTGCACTTCTAGTAAAGCAGGGGGCACCGCGTACTATGGTGACACGGAATATATTAATTTCAAGAACGCCGAGGGGGTATGTTGAGCAAAAACAATAATCAAACACACATTAGTCAAACTAATATACGCTAACGCATTTGTCATTGATTAGAGCACCAAGAGGGATGTCGTCAGGAATAGCCCCCGGCCATATATTGCCAATAACAACACCTTCCCTTATAGCAGCAAACGTGGTAATATCGACAATAGCTACGTCAACGATGCTGGCGTAACTGTCGTCATCCCAAAGACAAAGACGCACCCAATCAAGCATATAGAGAAGCGAGAGCTTTTCAAACGTGCCCAAGATGGTGTAAGTCAGTCTTCAAATTAAATAAAGCTTACCATCTAACTCTTACCCAGGACACGGGCTTCACGGTCAACTTGAAAAGGTGGAGCGTTGAACAGGAAAATGTTCGCTTTAAGCAGGGCGGCAAGCTTCCCTCAGGAAGCACCTACACAACCACGACAGCTGATACTCAAACGCAGGGGACGACGATGACCTCTGAGGTAGGCGCTGAGTTCTTGGAGATATTGAGTACCTCAATTGGCGTCACCTTAAGCGAGGAGCATTCTGTGACTAGTACTGAGGGTATTATGGTCCGCTATGACTGCGATGTCGGTCAAGGTGGCATACTTTACTGGTATCCCCTATTTGACTATTATGAGGGTAACTGGGACCCTAGTGGCGATGGGGAAGAGGTTTGGGTGCCTAAGTCTGACGATCAGGGTAACTACCGTGTTGAGTGCCTTGGCTAAATATGTGCCTGGCACTGGTCAGGAGAAGCTGATACCTCACCACAAGGCATTGAGAGGCAAGTGGCCGAAGTACAAACGGTCGGAATGTCCGTGAATATAAACACGACACACGAATATAGCTTAATTCCTAAAGGCAATCTTCCACAGCCTAGCAAGACAATTCAAGCCATGTTTAGTAATGACGTGATTCGAACCAAGAACTTTAATCTGGTCACTCGCTGAGTTGACTTAACGCAATATTTTCTTGTCTAGTATTCAGTCCTTCCAGCAGCTGTAAGAGAACCAGCACAACGAAGTTTTGTGAACTACAGCCAGCAGCTGCTCCCCTTGGCATAACCTTACGAGGGTATTGACTAGGTCCTTCCTATCAACAACCCATACGTAAAGGGGAAAAGGAAGCATAGAGGGTCGCTGGGTGACTCTATTGAGTAGTAGTAGAATCCTCCTCTATTCGTCATGCTTAATGACCTCCCCCTCTCTTCTCCCTCCCGTCTCTTCGTAGTACTACTTCCACAAGTAATCCACCTGCCTACTCTAAGCGAAGTAAATAATATTGTGAATGCTACTCCGTACTGTGATACTACTCTGCATGTGAGATGATGCCTGCTTACCTCATTGGTAGTTAAATACTGGTGGCGTCTAGTAGTGCCCGTCTAGTAGTGCCTTTCTATCGCCATATCTTCTTCACCAGTTAATCTCCGTGATACATTGTGTATTCTTGTCTGGCCTAATCTGATTGGTTTACTATTATGTTTCACTTTATCCGCCAGCTTTTGAACTTTCAAGGAGATGTGCCCCCTGGAGGCTTGCTTGTGAGAAGCGAGCCAGGATCGCATCATACCTTGGAGGGCAAGGCAACAGAGGCGTGGGGCGCGAAGTAAAGTAGGAGAGCGGGCTGAGAATCTGGACTCAATTAATTAAACTCAGACCCTGCCCATGTTACAAAATAGTATCTCTCTCTTTATCAGCTACTCTGTATAGTCCGACATGTTGAAAATCCATACGTGTCTCCCTGACATCAGCCAGTCCAACAGCGGCAAGTATCGACCGCCTTTCCCCGCTGATACTCGCTCACCTTCTTTATTCTCAGGCTGTCTGCCGTGTTTTAGGTGTTACCATAGCTAGTTGTCTTGTCCATATGCGTTGCTACTCTATCTAGTCTGCATGTGGCTGAGGGCTTAGCTACGAATATTCCCACTCACCGTTCTACGCCCTACTACTCTGGTTCTAGATCACCTCGCACCACCCGTCCACGATGGTGCTAGTCACGAGTGAGCTATTTACAGCAAGTTGAGGTTGCTCGAGCATATGGCAATATCTCGGCGAGGATACCTGGCATTTAGTTGTCCGTATAGATTGCAGAAGAAAAAGAAAGCAGCATGCAAAGACGCATCTAGCCCACATTGCAAGCTAGATCCGTCCATACATTGGTGCCGTATGAGCGAGCCCATTATGCAGTCTCTGAATTTGTCGCCCAATGGGATATTTCGAACACTTATATGTCTAGACCAGGATGAGATAGAAGTAAATGAAGAACCAATCTTGTTAATAAGTCATCCCGTTGCGAGGCATTGGGTAAAACGTAGACATAGGTTGAAGAATCTAACGAGATGTTCAAGAATTTTCAAGCATACATTTCTATACTTGAAGTATAGGAAAGATGTTAGTGCAACGTTTGGACCAATTCCAAGACAACTTATAATTGCTTCTTATTAAAGTCATACTTCCCATCCGCACCAAACCGCCGATGTTTCATTGCAGTTACTCTATCCACACGTATTTATTCAAAGGGTACTTGACCACACCGTAGCATTTATATTTACATGTACATGCCGCATAGAATATACAATGAGAAACACAGAGACGCTGCTAGCAATCTGCAGTAAGTCAAACCGCCCCACAACCGAACAAGCTTTCAGCCCTCAATAACACTAAAGTCAGCACATTTAAACCGCGTTTTCTCGCGCAATTCTTATATAAATAAAAGGATAACTATACTATTAGATTCAGTATACCTACATATACAGAAGAATATATAAAAAGTGCTATTTAATACATTTAATTAGGTGATAATATACACATTACTGCAAGTAAATAGGGAATCCCATTATTAACTCTTTATGGCCGATTAAAAGGCTGAATACTAATAACTATTGCAAAAGAACACATATAGAGGCTCTTAAATACATAGGAAGCCCACCTATAAGGATGGATTTTAACCCAGGCTGCCCTAGGCTTCCCTCTAAAGTATCAGTAGCTTGAGGAATTTGCATCTTATATTGCTACTACTAGTGGGGATCTTTAACCTCTTAGAAAACACTAGGTTGAGGGCTTCTTATAAAGGAACCCAGAAGTTATAACTATTAGAGGCAAGATACTTAATTCTAAGTATATAAATAGAGCTATAACTAAAATAGTTAAGGTTTTCTTTAATGTGCTGTGGCTAAGGTGGGCCCAGCCACAGCATTCATTTCTTTATTATATGGCGTACATCCTCCCCCAACCAATATTAGATTATAACACATCTAGCAAAAACCTCCGACTACCCTATAGACTTTATAACTAGATCACCTATAGCTGGAAGATTAAAGCAAGCCATAGATTTTATATTATTATCAAGGTAGTCACGGCCACAAGATTTCAAGGCCTCGGTATTTATAACATTAATAGTGACATCGTGACAGGCAGGTGTAATTTAATATCCCGATTTATGCTTAGTTCCCCAATATAATAGCTTAGCCATACCTCATTACATTGCACTTAGTGTATTTCCCTTTCTAGATAGGACCGATAATTAATAAAACGAATCTTAAAAGGAGGTTTGCGAGCGCCCCTTCTCAGGCGCTGATGTAGGATACTAAAACTTCTCCAACTGCCCTTCTAAGGCCTGCTAATTCTAAGCCCCAACTTATCGTCCACCCGTGGCCACATCTGCAGACAAACATTTACTCGCTCCTATCTATAATGACCGTCCAGCGCTCTATAGCGACAGGAGTCTATCTATTATAGCTACACAGTCCCGAGCAAGCTCCCTCCACGCCATGCCTAGCGATAGTCGGGCTAGGGCAGGAGGGTACATATCTCTAGCTTTTACACCTCCACCCACTGAGATAGAGGATGAGACTCGCTCTTAGAGATAGCGGTCTCAGTCACGTGGACTCCCGGGCGTTGATATAAGTGGTGATACCACAATAGCTAGAATAGCATACTCTTCTTTATCATTATTATTATTTCTTGAAATTGACTATTTAATACCTCTTTATTGAGCGTGTTATTACGATGACCTATTTGATCAAATGAAAACACACATCATCACATCAATTGGAACCATCAATAGTCCCTTATCGCGACTTACAAGTCTGCGACTCTTGAGTTCCTACAAGTACGATATTCCGTTGGGCCTGCTTGGTGGTTGGGTTATGTGTGTGTTCCCTCTATCTCACCACTTGGCCCTCCTAATCCACAATTCCGCTGTCTGATATAGCTTTGCCCACATCCTCGCGGCCTTCGCCCGTCAGGCTTTTGTCCACCGCGCCTTAATCTACTACGCCGCCCTGAACGCTATTACCGCCAAGCACGTCAGCGGCAGCGGCAAAGTCACCATTAATTTCCGCCTAAGACGTGTCCCTAGGAAGAGACGCCCCGTCACCAACCTAGACGGGACCATGAAAACCAAATTCGAGGCCAGTGGGGGGGACTTAGCCAGCTCCTCTAACAGACCGAGGAGAGGCTGTGGCTCATGTGGATTACTAATGCCAGGGTTATCGGAGGGGACGCGATGCGTTGTGGTAGCCTGCTCCACAGTAGAACTTGGGGTCGGAAGTCTCCGAAGCCTGCCGCCAGCAGCATCAGATTCGTGCCCACCGTCCGACGGCTAGTCGTCAGCGCTTGAATCGGTAAACGTATATGAGACTACACTCGCGGCCGGTGAAGGCTGCGATTGTAGTCGCCGCGTTGCGCAGCGTGCCAAACGCCTTGCCGAAGTCTTTATCGAACGCTGTGCCGAACGCTGTGGTAACAGACGAGTGCTTCGTCTCGGTGGCTATCGCCGCCTTTTAGTGACGCGAGAGGCGCTACCTCGAGGCGTCCTCCACTGTAATCCGCGCTGAGCTGCTCAGCCCCGACAATGCATCGGCAATCTGTACCTTAACTTAGTATGCAATCCATATACAAATAGAGTATAGGCTAGGCCCACTCTTGCGGGCTTTAGCTTTCTCCTTGGTGTTATGATCACTTGAAGGGTCGATGACACCGGTAGCCTCCATGCTGGTAAGAACAGCCAACTAGGGCCAGGGCAAGGCGCCGAATGGGAAGTATGAGGGCGAAAAAGCAGCTTACACTTTTTCTGCTGCTCTTGTCTATTTCTCAGCATCTCTCTCATCTCTATAATAATCGTCGCCTCATATCATAAGCGTTTCGAACGGGACGTGCCATGACAGCGAGGGGTGTGCAGATGGTGTGTCCTCTGAATGATCCCCGTTTGTCCACAAGTCGAATTGTCCAAGTAGATGTTGCATTCTGCTCAATTGGACGTATGCACAGGGAGGAAGGAGCGCCTATCTAGCGGTTGGACGAACGCCCCCGGTGTGCCGCAGCGAGCAACGGCGTACCGGACCAACCGGACGGAAGACCCGGCATCAACGGCTCTACCGTATCTATGTCCGTACGGAGTAGCGTGCTGCCTTTAACAGCTGTGTCTGTATGATATGCTCTCTTCTCACGATAGAGCATAGGGACCATGGTTGAGATCATTTCCCAACCTTGAAAGGCTATTTATCTGGGGCTTTGTTGACAACTGGAACACCTACCAGTGGTGCACTTCAGCAAACAACAACCACTACACTATAGACTGTTGCCATGATAATCCAGGTTAAGCTGTATGTTGACTTGACCTGGTCGGACAGAGAGAGTTTGCAGCGGATCAAGTCTTGGAGTGGTACACTTCAAGGCTGTCCTTAGTAGTAAGAGCAATCAAACGACGAAATACCATGCAGGAAGGTCCCGAGATCGATGCCCAGCTTCCTATGGTGGTTGACAGGCTCTCGAAGACATCATATGGAAATTATTAGCAAGTAGCCAGGGCCGGTTGCGTATGAATTACCAAGTCGAGCGATTAGGCTCTGTTAAATTGTGGAAAGTGGCCACTGCAAAGGTATTTCTTGGACACTAGACCCTGGCAAAATGGCGCCAATGTACGCTGGGATACTAGGCAGGTACTGCAAAATCGGGCTGCATCAATTTTTTCATTCAACATAAACAGTCATAACACAACAGTCAGAAATCCCAATCTTAGATACCTAACCTTGGGTTCTCCGATTTACCATGAAGAGTATTTATGTATTTAAAAGGTCAAAAGGCTATATTTACAATTATAATGCTCTCTCTGGCTTCAGTAATTGCTCGGGATTTATAGCTGTAGGTAGTGTCACGTGGCTGAGAGATTGTCAGCATAACACATTTCACTTCTGAGCAGCTACATACCCAACTACAGCTCTCGCGGCCAACCTTCGATGCCGACCTTCGAACCCAGTCTGAATAGCTGCCCTTTCACTAGGCCCTCACAGCTACCTAACTACAGCCAGTGCGGCTAACCTTTAAGTCCAACCCGACCTGCCTTCCTTCGGGGCTGACTTTCGAGCCCGATCCGACCTTCTTTATTCCTTCGAAAACCGACCTTTGAGCCTAGCTCGGGCTTTGAAGCTTCCTTCCTTTTCTTTTCCTTCCTACGGTTTCGTAATACACCCATGTGATGAGCTAGATTGGCCTAAGAGACAGCGAGCCTAGCAACTCATTAGATAAGAACAACAGCGCCGAACCTACAGCATCTATACGCTAACCCTGACCCTAAATTGAAGTAAGGGGACATGTGAAAGTGGTGTGCGGGTTGGCCCGATTTTGCAGTAACTGCCTAATATGCCATCGTACCGATGTATCCGAGCTCGACTTGGCCTACAAAATGACTAATCAGACAAAGTCGAACTGGCGAAAATAGCCCAAAAGACCTAGAAAATCGGTGTACACGTTGGTCGTGATTTTAATAGATTCGAGAGCAATAATGGCACATCCGCTCTTGGTTAAAGAGCGGCTGCAGAGGTCAGAGCACGCTGCTATCCGCGCCATCTCGTGGCTGGTCTAGCGTTGGCATCGTACACAGCTTCCTCCACTGCTCCCTTCTTCCCATCACCCTACACTGCTGCGTCATGGTCACGCTTTCGCAGAGGAAGCCGATATTAAAACCACCCACAAGCCCTTCTCAGAGAATGTCTTCCTAACAGAAGCCCTTGGACATCTTGTCTCAAGAAAGGCCAAGGCGTCGCAGCCAAGTCAGCTACCCATTGCCAGCATCAACGAGGTTTGAAGTACGATTCGAGGAGGTCCATCATGGCCACATTTCCCTTGTCTTTCGCCACTGATAGAGGTGATGGACCAAAACTCTCCTCGGGGTCTGGCGTAGCGCCATCGTCCAGTAGCAGCTTGACGATTCTCTCATTCTCTTTCCACACAGCCCGAGAGAGTGGTGTCTAGCATCATTAACAGAACGGCCTACTAAAAGCCTGTTAGGTTTCACCTACCCACTATACCAACATAAATAGACCCGCATCAGCTATTAACTCGCGTGTCAAGGAACTGGAGTTCACTTACCTCCTATACCAGTAGAAATAGGCCTACGTCAGCTATTAACTCGCTTATCAAGGAACTGGAGTTCACTTACAAGCTACACCAGTAAAAACAGACCTACATCAGCCATCAACTCGCATGTCAAGGAATCAGCTATTAACTCGCTTATCAAGGAACTGGAGTTCACTTACAAGCTATACCAGTAGAAACAGACCTACATAAGTTGGTAACCCATTTTGAGCGCTTGATCAATGACATGGCCGCCTAGGAAACCATTGGTGCCGGTTACGAGGAGAGTCTGCTCTGATGGGGGCGTCATTGTATTGGTGGATGTTGGGCTGGGCTGCGCGCGGCTGGCTTCGATGACGATGATGAACGATGGGTGAAGGTCTCGAAACTGCATTTAGATGCACTTTTACCATACATATATATGTTCATTCACTCATTCACTCGTCAACCACCTCCCAATGACGCATGGATGATTAATCGTTCCATGCTTCATTTTTGTCATACCATTGTGAGCTTTGAGCTGTTGTCGTTTTCACGACGCATAACGCAGATGCACGTCAGCATCTTGCTGCTGCTATCGCCGAAACTACAGTGCTGTCCAGTATCGCCGATGCGTACGCGGGTGGGGGCAACAAGACTAAGAGCGCCATGACCGAGATTCACCGTCAAGTCCCTCCCAGTCCGGAATCTAGTCTCTTTTTAGCATGAGTACGGCCCGATGTGCCATATCTCCGCGAGTAGTCCCATGCCATGGCTTAGCAAGAGCGTTCTGGGGAGACTTACTGGCTGATGTGGAGTCTTGTCTCATGCACGGAGCGAAGTTCACTGCCTCCTAGCAACGCCATGAAGCCTGTGACTCTGCACATTGCTACTGTTGGCACTGCTACGAGACTGCTGCATCAGGAAACACCTCACTGTAGCTCCTGTGGTCCTCGCTGCCTGGGCAATGGTGCTCGGAATGGTGGTGAGAGCTGATTTCGACCATGTTCGGCAACCTTGCAGCGGGCCGAGATGGCCTGTTGGCGACATTGCGCAGATGATGGGGCCGACAATTAATATTCTGCCGTCATTTTTTCACTATTGGCAGTGTTGAGACCATCATGGATATGCTCACACGGTTATGATACAACACATCAGCTTCCTCGCGCATCATAACCTGCCCGGCTTAGCCAGAAAGACACGACTTGATTGGCATTGGCGATAGGGGCATGTTCAACTCCACCCTCTCATGTCTACACACAGACCTTGAGTATTCGTGGTAGTAAAGACAAGATTTACTTCGACGAGCTTGATGCATTTGGTCCAGATGAGATCATTATATTTCTCTGATTTGCGTATCACACTCTACCGACCAACTTTTGTTTGACCTTGGTATTCGTGTGCTGGAGGGCGTGCAGAGCCTTGATATCAAACTCTAGTATCTGCCTGGGAGTATACCGCGCATGATAACGCTGTTCATATAGCCCAGATGATCGGGAAAGTAGTTGCATAGCTGGTAGCGAGTGATGCACCGACGAGGGCGGCGCGGGAGGCATTCGGCCGCCATATACAGAGTACATACTCCGTATTCTCTAGATACCTTTTTCCCTCGCGATAGCTATCAAGTTATTCTATTATACCTTGTTTTCGGAGCTAGTCTGGATCAAGGGAGAGGAAGCTCGTAATCGTCGTATGTTTGGGAAGTACATACGGACTGCAAACTTGATGAGTGCTTAGGACTATCCTTTCCCGTGCTCAGGCCGTTGCTTAAATTCCGTGTCAACAGCCCTTTTGGTGTTGTCTCTGCGGTCTACCATTTGCGTGTTACATGTCTCCCTTGCTGCTCGCTCGCAACGTTTCAGTTCCATTTCATGACCGTTAATCCGAGTTTGGCTGATTGAGTGCATCTTAACCACTATAGGTAGGCCGTCGAGGAACGAAGGACCCTTTTCCTGCTACCCCCTGCATAGGTTTTTAGGCTAGCAGGGGCGGGTTTGTCTCATAACGGCTCGTTAGCTTCGGCCAGAGCCGGCTTGGCTGCTAAGTCTTTAGTCCCCCAAGACATTTATCACTACAGACGCAGATTTATGTCTAGAAAATGAATCATGTAGCGCCCATCGCGATATTTCATTCGACAGAGTAGGTCTTGAAAAGAGATGAGCAGAATTCCTGCTATCATCAGCGGCAGCAGTGGCAGGATTCTGCAGAGCCATACCGGAGGCGCATAGAAGACATGTCCAGTTTCAATTGACAGGTAAAAGTGTGTCCGATGAGCGTTGTCTCTTTCTTCCATTAGCTAGCTTGGTACACATGCCGTATGTCTTGGGGGGGAAGTATCCAACTTGTCCCATATTGATGCAATGCTGGAAACATTCGTAACAGTAGTCTTGGTTTGCCGATTCAATGTCTAATTACAATACTACTACCGCTAATGGCGATAGCTTAAGCACCGTCTTCCCCCTCACGTCCAGCTGCGATGCAACGAGTGGGCAATTGAAGCAAGCCGCCCGACAGTATTTGACTGACCAGCATCCGCCAGCTACCAGAGAAGCAGGGTGTTCAATTTCTGATTGCTACTCATGTAGTGGACAATCGTCACTTATTCAAGCAACATGTGGTTCAAACTAATCGCGTTGTCATGGCTGGCCCTGACGGGCAGCGTCATCTCTCAAGACTACAGACGAGGCATAGATGACCGCTACAAGGGAATGCATCTTGCTACTCACAGAGTGCTGCAGATCCCTCCTTCATTCGCGAGAAAGGGGCATTACGCTACACCCTGCCCATCACCCTGACCATGATGCCACAGACAAGTCACACCTTATCCCGCACGTATCCAGGAATCTTTACTACAGTCAGGAAGGGCATCGCCGTAAGTTGAATACTACCTGGCACCAAATGAACAATAGCTACGTGGAGCTGATCATGTTTAATACATCCATTAGCTGCGATGCATGGAGCCAAACATGCGAGCCTCAAGGGCACCTTTAACCGCCCTACAATTATTCTCGACCATACAAGCCATGTTCGCGCAATCAAGTGCACTCGTGATTTGATAGAGATTTGCTTCAATTGTGCAGAGGCATTTCAGACTGTAAAAAATGCCTGGCAGTTGGATGATTTTAACCTAGTCACGTTCCACGTTGGCTGTGGCGACCAGACGTCTGGCAAGCATTCCTACTATCACGCTCACAAGCCAACATTTGTCCCCGGCTCTTCCAAGTGCGTCCAAGTCCCAGTCACTCTAAGCAATGAGCAGAGCCTATTGGAGGCAGGAGAAATCACCTGGGGCACCTATCACCACCCCTTGCGCAGAGAAAGAGTCCCCACCTTGGCACATGTGCGCTTCGACAATCCCCAAACCCCTACCATGTCATCAAATGCTACAAAGTCCAATGGCACAGACACCTTTGTGAATCTCCAGAGTAATGTGACGGCACTCCAGCGCTTCTTCCAAGACGACAGCATTGATACTAAAGACTTTGATCAACCTGTAGACGGACTTGATGAGCTGGATTTCATTTTCTATAGCGGAGAAGTAGAGCGTCGTGGGGAGCAAGGCTTAGGGGACGATATTAAGAAGTTCTTCAAAGGGTTATTCAACGGCGTAAAGCGCTTCATCTCGGTAAGCCGAAATTAGATGACACATGACAGATTAATACTCATTCTCAGGACAGAAAGTCGTCACATTCGCTGAAAAGGCTGCCAAAGTGGTTATAACAGTCGCCAATGCCCTCAAGACGATCGCCACTGTTGCTGGCAAGGCTATTGCTGCCGTCGCCTTTGGCGTCCCGTTCAAGCACTCATACCATCATGACTTTAAGTGGGACTTCAAAATTTCTGACAAGGCAGCAACCAATAAGCCACCTAAGCTTTTCGGCCTTGGTGAGGGCTTCGCGCTCGCTGGTAGTGGGGCCACCTACAGTATTCAATGTGCCAAGTGTGGCTTCCACGGCGATTTCACCATTGATGGAAAACTTGCCTTTTCCTTGAAGGACGGGCTTACAGAGGGTCAGCTGTCGGTTAAGAACAACGATCCATTGACCATTGACGCGGTAGTGGGCATGTCGATAGAGGGCACGGCTGTTAAGCCTGTCAAGGGATATAGGAAACAGCTAACAGCGATCCCTATTACCCCCCTGACTATACCGGGCATCGTATCGCTTGGTCCTCAGGTAGCCTTCAGTGTGGCGCTAGATTTGACGCTCGCCGGACAAGGGCAACTGCTTGCTGGCGGCACACTTCGCGTGGCACCTGGAGAAGCCGTGCTGGATGCTGTGAACAAGGCGAATAACAAGGTCGAAAACCTAAAGGTTTCGTTCCAACCAGTCTTCAAGGTAAGCATTTCCTATCATTAGTCGTGTTCTCGTCCATGCTCACACTTATTCCGGTAGTTCAACGGCTCTATCACGACAGCAGCACAACTAAGCGTGCCAGTGAGTTTGGAAGTCGGCCTGGATGTTTTAAATGGCAAGTTTAAAAAGACGGTAGGTCTTGTCAATGAGCCTGCCGTTTACGTCTCTGCAACTGTTTCCGCCAATAATGGCCACAAGTGCAAGGGAGTTGAGATTCGCGCGGGAGTCAGCAACAGCATCTACGTTGCTGCCTTGGATAAGTGGAACTATATAATTCGCAGTGACGTCCTTTATGACAAAGGGCTTGGTTGTTTGACGTAGGTTGCCATCTATCCTCGGCAAATCTCTGGACCTCAAGCTAATGTACCCTGCCTTTCTGCAGGACAAAGGGATTTGACACGTCAGCAGTCGAAGAGACAGAATCAGCTTTCAAGAAGAAAACCGTCTTTGACGACGTGGTTGCCAAGGTTGGCAACAACACCAAAGAGCCCAAGATCAATAATGTAGCCGCCGCTCTCAGCCCTTCACACCAGAGGACGGGCTTCCGCATCATCATGGATGGGGCTGGCACCTCTATCCTCGTCTCCGGTGCCGACGGGCTTGTCTACTTAGTGCCCACAACAGAGACTTACGATGTCAGTGCCCCATGGGGAACAATTAATATCGACAGTCCAACAGTAAACGTGGATGTGTTTGGTCGTATCTTGTCATTTTACGAAGCACAGGAATCTAACGACTTTGGCGACATTCCTATGGGAGTAGCCGACGTGAAAGTCTCACCGCCCGAGAAAGTGCCAGCAAAAGATCGCGTGGCGTAAGTTGAGCCAATTATGTCTACGAGGCTGCATGCTAATATATCTTAACTATACAGGGGACTCTCGACGCTTGAGGCTTCAGGAGTAAAGTACAATACTTACGGCATCTTCCTACCACAGACCGATAATGCTTTTGTGAATGAAAAGAACCCAATCAGAATTTATTATCCCACCGTTTGCCCCACCGCAAATGGGCTGCGTCTGTACGCAGTGTCCGAGACAATAGACGGAAAGGGTAAGCTTGCGGGGACCAAACTTGCAGTGGGCAGAATTCGGAAAGAATTTAAGAAGCGTGGTATCAAATTAAAGATGTGTCGAACCATTCAGCTAGTATCAGCAGTCACCGAAACGTAGGTGAGGAGAATAGTGTTTTGTGTCTTACCAAAAAACGGGAATTTTGGTTGGATCATCATGGCGATCAAGGTTGTGATGCTAAGCACTCGATAGCTCCTATTCATTTTATATAACAATAGTTATAGTAATAGTAATAGTAACGGGAAAAAGTTTCCAGTGCCTATAATCCTTACATTCGAGCCTTCAGCTCTTGAACTCTTCCTTATATACTCTGCCACGATATGGTTTGCACTTCAAATTCCTGTGTTACATTATAATAAAACTGCTAGAACAACTATTAAGTAAAGGCGTTGGAATATTTAAATCTTAATGCCAAGAGATAATAATTGAATTAAACAAACAATTCAAAAGTACCGAGGCTAGCATCACACTACGATGTGCTGCGTCTACTGCAGAAGAATAATGCAAATATGTAAAGTAGTTATTAAATCTCATTAAGTCGATTCATCGTCCATCAGAGGCATATCTATAAGCATGCCCCAGCCTGAATCCCATTCAGTCCGTATATTACCTGCCCATGAGCTGGACTGGCTTTGAGAAAAGCTAGGGTTATCCAGTTCCATAGTGCTATAGTTAAAATACAGATGAACATACTGTTAAATAATAGGCACCCAGCGTAGTGGTTATAGCTATGACCACTATAGCTACCACACAGTTCAGTGGGCCAGGCCCACTGAACCTAGCAACTAAGACCACTCACTATATGACCTAAGCACTAAGACTACTATAACCTAAGTTATACTATAAAAGGTAGAACTTACTCTTCTTAGCTATTACTAAGATTTCTAGTTCTTTAATAAGCTTAATAAGAATTATTAATACTTACTAAGAGCCTAT